>CM061920.1:219046848-219456133 GCA_031002005.1 Vandiemenella viatica
AATGTGATAATTATCACACCATTAGTCTAACGTCACATTCTTCAAAATTACTGACCAGAAAAATATACAGAAGAATGGAAAGGGTAGTAGAAGAGATAGTAGGTGAGATCAGTTTGGGTTTGGGTTTAGGAAAAATCGCGGTATAAGGGAAGCAATTCTGGCTTTAAGATTAATACTAGAAGGGCGGATCAAGAAAAACAAAGATACTTTTATGGCGTTTGTTGATTTAGAAAAAGCTTTTAATAATGTTAGGTGAAACAAGATGTTCAAAATTTTAAAGAAGTCAGGTATAAAACATCGAAGTAGAAGAATACTTTATAAACTATGTAAGAATCAAGTGATAATAATAAAAGTAGAGGACCATGAGAGATATGCATCAGTTAAGAAAGGTGTGAGACAAGGTTGTAGTCTATCCCCGTTAATATTCAACTTGTATGTAGAATAAGCAGTAAACGAAATAAAAGAAAAATCTTCGTGTGGCATAAGTGTTCAGGGAGAAAAAATCAGTATGCTACGATTTGCTGATGACATTGTCCTGTTGGCAGAACAGGCTGGGGATATTGAGAAGTTACTGAATGACATGAACAAAATACTGACGGAAGATTTTGGACTGAATATAAATCAGAGCAAGATAAAAGTGATGAAATGTAGCAGAAATGATACCAATACTAGTAGATTAAATATAAAAGTAGGATCGGATGGAATAGGAGAAGTAAGTGAATTCTACTACTTGCGAAGCAAAATTACAACTGATGGCCGAAGCAGGAATGATGTTAAAAGCAGAATAGCGCTAGCAGAAAGAGACTTAGTTTCAAAGATTCATCTAAGAATTAGAAAGAAAGTTTTAAAACTCTGTGTGGAGCACAGCACTTTATGGTAGGGAAACATGGACATTAGGATGACCAGAAAGAAAGAAAATTGAAGCATCTGAAATGTGGTGCTACAGAATGCTGAAAATTTAGTTGACAGATAAAGTACGAAATGAACGAGTTTTGGAAATGATGGGTGAGGAAAGAAGTTTATGGAAGAAACTTACAGAAAGAAGACACAGGCTGTATTGGTTAATTTGTTAGTGGATGGAACAGTCGAAGGAAGAATTGTAGAGGAAGACAGAGATAGAATATATGAAGCAGATAATTGAGGATGTGGGTTGTAAGGGATATGTAGATATGAAGAGCTCAGCACAAGAAAGGAAGGGTTGGAGGATTGCATCAAACCAGTCGAAAGACTGATTACAGAAAAAAAAACTTTTAAAGGAACTTACCGTTGGTAAATCTAAGACACTGTTAGGTCATCAAGTCCTCACGTAAGAACACAGTGTTAATCACTGCACGACACACTCCATACAGGATAGTGGAATTATGTCCTTCGAAGTCCCCAAAAAACTACAGTTCACTGTTTTGAAACTGATCGCGGTAGCATTATAGTTTTTTAAATGAATTAGAATGCTAAGGAGTATTCACTAAAGCATTTTATGAAGTTTACAGTGGGAAAAGACGTCTGAAATAAAAAAATACACTATAATTTCCAGTTAATCTGAATTTTGACTGAGGTAGTAGAACGCTTGAGAGAGAGAGAGTAGATGGGCGGGAGCAGTGGGTAGTGGGGCAGCCTTCCCCCACTTTCAGACGTCTCCTAAACACGAGATGTCCGGATCCCAATCCCTCATGACGTACTCAAGGTTAAGTTAACGTGCCTAGCATGTGTATGTTTATCTGACCTCGAGAAGTAACTCTTCGCTCTTCCGTGTGGCAACAGCTCCAATTGTTCTTTATCACCCGAGTTCATTATGAAAAAAATTGTAAACATGTCATCTGAATAAACATGAATGTTTTCTCTTACGCTAATACGGTTTCATCAAATATTTAATAACTTCATTTATCGAGCCTGTTCGAATAAGGTCTCCTGTCTTCACATAACTGGGTTTAGCTTTTCAGCATTTAAGCCGAGAGTATGCTGTTAAAATTTCCACATTAACTATGACATACTCTGCTCCCGCACATTTCCGCTTTTCTAGTAATGGTTAACAAATTCCCTAAATGTACACCAAAAATTAACTGATATCCCCTGTACTACAGGAAAAATGTGATTACCATTATTCTGAAAACATTTTCATTGGTACCCTAATTGGATGACACAGAATCTCGTAACAAAAAGTAAAATACATCTCGTATCATGTTGTTTGAAACACTACATTTTCGTGATATTGTATTGACGAGTTGTTCCATGTTTGGCATTCGTCATGGTATAATTTGGTATGAGTCCTGATGGTGGAAGAAATTTCCATTGTCGTATGTTAACAATAGTAGAGGCAGTTACATACTGGTTTAAAACTCAAATCACTACCTGTGTTATGGAGCCTCACAATACGTCAGTTAAATAGGGCGTACAACCTTCCATTCAGTTGAATAGGGCGTACAACCTTGCACTATGGGTTTAGAACTTTATTTAGATGTATTCCAAAAAGTGATGGGAATGAGTAATGTTCCCGGATTTCTCCCAAGTCTTTTCTTCAATGTGTAATGCAATAACACAACTCTACTTTGACCTGATTACACAGTATCACTATTAAGTTTAGTATTAGTATCGATTTCAAAGCTACATGTGAATATTTGTAGTAGATACTAATACTGGACTTAATGGTGACGCTGTGTAGTCGGGTTAACGTAGTGTTGTCAACGCATTCGGCATTGAAGAAGATTCACAATGATTCCAGTTAAAACTACCCGACTCAGAACACGAAATAGAATCACATGTAAGTAAAATTAATTTCAACTGCTCTTCATATTGTTTCCATAGTGAATGTAACTATCAAAATGTTCAAATACCACACAGATGCCGCTGAAAATATGCTCTGAAAGAATGGAGTGAAACGCGTACGGCGAAAAAATTAAACAAAATTCAGTGGCATTGGAGTATCATTAATCCTAACAAAAATTGGCCTTTCAATGGTCGTTACAGTATTAGCTGAGGAGGACTACATTGCGGGAAAATTTTTCAACAGTTTAACACCTGCATTAAATGATGCACGACGTTAGTAGTAATTCGTAAAATTGATGATATGTACCCTGCACGAACTTTTATCTTTCTTTACCCTCTAACGGTATGTGGCGGCTGGGGCTGGTTTATCAACTTATGTTATGCTCCTAGCTTATATTCCGGAGATTGTGACAGAAATTTTTTGCTGGTTATATAAGCTGTATGCGCTGGTTGAATGCAAATTTAATACTGAAATACAATAGAACGTCGATAATCCGTACTAACTGGGACCGAGGGTGGTTCGGATTTTCGATTTGTTTGGATACAAAATAAACTTCAGTGTAGTTCTGAACGTTTGATACAATACTGTATTCAAAATTATTTGCCTGTAATTAGATTAGCTACTTTACAATTTTGCACACCCCTCGAAAAGAAGTCAACAGAACACTAAAAATCACACTCGCAGGAAAACGGAACTGACTTACATCTGTCATGTTTGAAGGAGGGTAGCTACTGACCTCTAAAGTAGCCTGCTTCAATTATTTTACCTACCAAGGACACCGTGGTTTAAAAAATTCAATATAGCAAGAAGACACATAACAACAATCATTAGAATGAGATTAGGACACGGGTGCTATCCACAACATTTATGCCTGTAACGTGACGTTATCACGCCACGATACAATTTTTATTTTTATTAAATTGTGATTTATTTTAATTTATTCAGATTAAAATTAATTTATATTGATCTCGGGCAGCCCAAAATTGTATGAATATGCAAGGGTATTTCCTTTGAAAAAGCTCAGAAAATGTGTGAGCATAGGATTTTGTTTGAAGCGAAGGGTCGTATATCGGAGCCACAGGAAGTGGTCGGACAATAGCCCGCCTTACTGTCGCCACCCCAAGGCCAGTCAGTCACCTCAAACGGTTCTTGCAGCAAACAGGTGAAGGTCAACCTTCCCCCCCCTCCGCGTCAACAAGCATGGACGCGAAGAGGGACGCTAGCGAAAAGCCGCGAATCTGAGCGTGCATCGATACCACGTGATTTCCAACCTGCCTATGAAATCATCGGTAGGGGTCTACACATGTGAATACAGGGTGTATTTCTTTCTGCCCGCCATGTTCCTGCGCGGGAGAGGGACGCCATCACCTTCCGGAGAGAAGGAACTTACTTCTGCCCGGACCACGGGCGAGACAAGTCGAGTCTTCTGGTCAGACCGCGATCCAGTGCGGTCGATTCTGACTTCTGCCCAGACCACGGGCAGAGAGAGGTCGAGCTACTTATTGCCAGGCCAGAACTGTTAGGCTTGATCGGCACAGAGATCTGCCTGTGATCACTGGCTGGTGATCATTTTTGTCACGCTGAGCTGATAGCGTGACGAACTTCAGTGTTGCTGCATACACTAGGTAAAGTGTTAACGCCAGGTCTGGTATCGTTGAGTTCTTGTGAGACTGCGAAAGACCCGTAAGCGACTTGAGCAAGAGACTTATGTTCTTTGAGCTAATTTTGACCCTGAGCTAGCCGGCATTTTATTGAACATTAATGGAATCTTTGCATTTCGCGAGTTCCTTGCTTTTCTAATTGTTATTTGATGGTGCCCGAGATTCATGTTTATCTCATGTATTCTCTTTGATTGATGATTGTTTTCTTGTAGTAGCGTATTGCGAACATTTGTTCCCGCTCACTAAATGTAACTTCGTCAGAGTATTTGCAAGTAAAGTAAAGTTCATATAATTGTTTGCTTGAGTAGATCGGCCAATTGTAACGTCTAGGCTTGCTTGACATTGCATTAATTTATATTAATATTAAATGTAAATGTGCCTAGCGGTGTAGCAGCCTATTGAACTTAATAAATTTATTTTATATGTCAGGTGTCCATAACGACCCGGCGTATGAAGTATGATGCTTGCCAATCAATAATTCAATTTTAAGAATTTATCATTATTAAAAATAAAAATTATAAAATCCCCCCTCCCTTTTTTCCATCTATTACAATTGCGCTTACAACGTGGGGCAATTAATTAATTAATCCGGGGAATTAATTAACAATCAAATGTTCAAAGTCTCAAAAGAACCAAGTTCATGACCTTAGGCATTTATTTTTGTAGCATAGAAAGTAAATTAATACTTTGTCATTGCTTATGTAAAGTTAAATTCAATCTGAGTGATGAATTTCTTTTGCAAAATGATAATTTTTATGCAATCTGATTCATGTTAAATCAGTTTCAGACTTTCAATTGCAAATTAATTTTTGATAAATTTTAATGCAATCTGATTCATGTTAAGTCAGTTTCAGAATTTCAATTGCAAATTAATTTTTTTCAATATGCAAAGTTCATTGTGAACGCATATAATGTCGAGCCAGTGCTTTGTCTGTGTAACATGTTAGCAATTAAGAACTTATTGGTGCATATTTTGCTCATGTTGGTTTGTTGTCGCATGATTCAACGTTGTGATGTGGTCTTGCACATTTTGTTTGAATGGTTTGATGCTCAATATTCTTGATGGGATTTGTGCCTATGTTTTGTGAAAATTCTAAGATTTTGACTTGTATTAAAGATCGCGATGTTTGTAGTTTAACACGTTGCCTGCTAAAATTTTAATCTTCATTGGAATTTTCCTGTGCCATTTAATAGTCATATGCGTTTGAGATCCGGACGTAATTTGAATTTAAATATGGAAGGGAGCAATTCGAATATCGAGATGAGCGATAATCGGAGAGATGTTGAGAATGATATGTCGGGATACAGTTCACATTCTACAATAGCTGCAGCTGACATGGCGTTAGAGAGTCCCATTCAGAATGACGCGGTGGTAGAAAGTTGTACATTCCCATTAATGGAAGCCACACCCGCATTGCAAAATCCAGTTGAAAATCAAAATCAACCAGAAATACCTCCTTGGGTCCAAGTTATGATGGCTGAGTTGATAAAGGGACAAGAAAGTCTCAGAAAGGAACAAGGAAATCTAAGGGCAGATATAAAAGCAGATTTCAAAAAGGAACAAGAAAATCTAAGGGCAGATTTAAACAAAGGGCAAGAAAATCTAAGGGCAGATTTAAAGGCAGATTTAAATAAAGGGCACGAAATTCTATCTGAGAAAATGGATTCTACCATCAGTAGGATCGATGCTTTAGAAAAGAGGCAGGATCAAATTGGCATAAGCCTTGATCAGAAATTCTCTGCTTTTCATGCAAAAATCTGTGAAGAGGTAGCAGATTTTCAGGCAAATGTAAGAACGAAAATCGTTGATTTGGCTGAAAAATCTGAGCAAACAATAGCTAGGTGCGAAAAATTGGAAAAGGAAAATGAAATTTCCAATACAACCATTGCCAATGTACAATCTGCGATAACCCATTTGGAGATTGAAAGTAGGGAAACAAATGGACAATTGTCTAGCTACATGCATGAGGTACGAGACGAAATGGAGGGGAAAGTCTCTCAAGTCAGTGCTAAAGTTGATAAAGTCGCTACCTCGGTTACTAGTTTGAGAGAGGACAGTAATCAATTAAAGGGAGCACAAGACAAACTTCGGGAGGAACTATTGTTGAAATATCGTCAAGTTGAGGGTGACGTGAATACTTTAAAAAGTTCCCCTCCTACACAACACACTCACACAGGGCAGGATAATAATATACACATTGATTTAAAACTTCCCAAGTTTTGTTCCTACAAAGATATTAACCCGAAAGCATTTTTGTCGGAGTTAGAAATTTATTTCAAGATAAAAGCTGTGCCAGACAACTTAAAATTATTGATTATCCGGCAAGCTATGCTTGAGCCCGATCGTTACTGGTACGATGTTTCCTGTAACCTAGATATGTCGTACGCGGACTTTAGAGAGTTGTTTCTCAGAACATTCTGGTCACACAAACACCAAAGCCAAACCCGCATGAAAATGTACCAAGGCCGGTACGAACCAAAAACAAATGATTCCATGGGGGCTTATGTGGAAAGATTAGTTGTTTTGTCACGGTACTTAGACCAACCCATGTCAGAAACGGAGTTTATTACGGCCGTAACGACGCATTTTTCCCCGCAAGTGCAGGCGCACATTAATCCGGTTATCATAACCACTATCTCGCAATTTTTGGAGACTCTGAAAAATCTTGATTCAATAGGGCATAAAGCGAGTCAAGAACAGAAGTCAAAGGGCGAAAGTAGTGGCCAGATAAAAGGCCAACAAGATGGGAAAGAACATGGTAATCGGGGGAGTTATAATAGTAAAAATTCCAGTTATTATAATAACTATAAACCACAGTTTCGAAATGAAGGTGGTAACCAATGGAAGGACAGGGGTCGTAATGAAAATAAAGGTGCGCATCAATGGGGAAAGCATTCCACAAATGCCATTGTATTTGAAAATCAGAACGCGGGGGAGCGACTTGAGGACCACCCGGTAGCGCCTGAAGGACAGAGTGCGGAAAATACCCGAGCTGAGCCTTCGCATCAATGAGGGTGGTCGGGGGACGCCGAGGCAGTTAACGAAATATGCGTTAACAACCTTAGCTACTGGCGTTGTGAGGGCCCTGAAAGTTGTACCGATGATAAAGATATTGGTAGGAACGACGGAGCCCCACCGAGAGCAAGGTGTCCCCACATCAAGGCAAAAATATACGGAATGGATACCTCCATGCTTATCGACTCTGGCTCTTCGATTACAGCCGTGTCTCAAAAACTTATGCTACAGCTAATTGCGCGAAACCCGGAATTAGAGATAATTCCTGCTCACGGAATAACCCTTATTCCAGCCTTTGGCGCGAGGGAAAAGAAAGTTACCCAACAAATCCTGATGCCGGTAAAAATCACGAAGAACGTCCTTATGATGTCTGCTGTAGTAATTCCCGGTTTAGTCAAAGATGTAATTATCGGCTGCGACGTTCTAGAAAAACAGCGGGTAATAATGGATTGGGGGGACGGCACCATTAAGAATCTGGTACCGGACACCGTGCAATGGAAGCATGACGTGGCTCCCAGGGAAGAGACGCAAAACAAAACGAGCGGCCAGGAGAAGTCGATAGATGAACCTTCGCGTAGCGGAAACAGTAGTATTTGCGCACTGCTTGATGAAAAACAGATTATCACGGATATTCTACGTGAAAAAGTAAAAAAGAATGATAGTTTGACGGACGGGCAGAAGGGAATACTACAGAACTTATTGGAAGAAAATTTACAAGCATTTTCGTACCGGCCCGGAAAAATAAAGGGATTTGTGCATAAATTTCGGGTGACGGATGCGACACCGCTAAGAGGACATGTTTACGGAGTCCCGCAGAAATTAAGACAGGCAGCGCGAGAGGCAATTGCAGAACTCGAACGTAATGGTATAATTGTTCCGCGAGCTTCTAAGCACCTAAATTCCGTGACCTTTGTGACGAAACGGGACGGATCCATCCGCATATGCCTCGATGCGCGCGCGCTCAATCAAAGGATAGAGGCCGACGGCGAGAGGTCAGAGAAGATTCCTGAACTGATGACAAGATTCCACGGAAAACGGTGGTTATCTACTCTCGACGTTACCTCCGGGTTCAACCAGGTGGAGCTAGAGGAAAGTTGCCAGCAGTACACAGCTTTCATTTTTGAAGGACGACAATTCTGCTTCAAGAGGTTACCTTTCGGAATTAAAGACGCGTCGAGTGCCTTTGTACGGGCTATGAACCATATCCTACCGCCGGAAGTTAAGGACTTCTGTACGACATACATTGATGATTTACTTATAGCGTCTGACACGTTTGAACAACACATGCTTCACACAAGGTCGCTGCTAGAAGTCATTGCGAAGAACGGGTTGACCTTGCGGCCCGATAAGGCCACGCTGTGTACACACCAGGTGGAGTACTTGGGATTTACTATCACACCAGAAGGAATCTTTCCATCCAAAAATAAAGTGAGGGAAATTAGCGAAATGTCCCCTCCCACGAGACTAAAGGAACTAAGAAGCTTCTTGGGTATATGTGCGTACTACCGAGGAAATATTCCCAACTTCGCAAAGATCTTGCATCCTTTATATGAGCTGTTAAAAGGAGGAAGAAAGTGGGAATGGGGGGAGTCACAACAAACGGCTTTCTCGACCATAAAGAGAATCTTTCTAGAGGAAATTTGTTTATCCCACCCAGACCCTCATAAGCCGTACTACTTATACACAGACGCTAGTCTCTATGGGTTGGGCGCGTGCCTTCTGCAGCAGGATCAGAATGGAAATTTTAAAATAGTAGCCACAGCCAGCCGTACATTGAAACCAGCGGAAGCTAAATTTTATGTTAGCGAACTTGAGATGCTGGGAATTCATTTCGCGGTTCAAAAATTCAGGATGTATTTATGGGGAAATACCACATACTTGAGAACGGATCACCAAGCCCTTACGTTTCTACGCAACGCCAAATTCACCAGCAACCGGATAGCCCGCTGGGCAATGTTCCTCCAGCAGTTCGACATTCATGTCGAATACTGTAAAGGTTCGGAGAACGTCCTGGCTGATTGGTTAAGTCGTCATCCCGAGGGGCGTGGCTCTGACGAATTTAAACACGCACGACCGGATGAGATTTTAATCGCGGCTATTACTCTGGCAGACGGAACGACGTCAATAGAGCTAAAAAATTTGATTATCGCTGCACAGAAGGAACAAGGTGACATACAAAGGGTCCGTGATTATCTCCGTCGAGGGGAATACGGCGATCTACCGCATGTACGAAATACGGCAATGTTATGTACTCTAGGAAGTGATATATGCTTCCGCAGGCAAGACGGAAATTCCCGCTGGAAAATATGGTTGCCGGAAAAGATAATTTCAAAGGTAGCAGAGATTTATCATTTGCAATGTGGCCATCCAGGCACTGAGCGATTATACCAAACCATGAAGCTGGAATACCACAGCAGCTCGCTTCGTAAGGCGATAGCCCAGTACACCCGAACTTGCGATGTGTGCCAGAAGGTAAAACATGCGAACAAGAGAATGGCGGGACCATATGAACCCATAGTGCCGAATGGACCAAATCAATTAATATGTGTTGATCACTATGGCCCTCTACCGACCGGAAGGTATGGATTTAAACACATTTTCTTAGTTCTGGACGCTTTCACGAAATTCATAAAACTGTACCCGGTCGCACGGTTGAACACGCAAGGCTCTATAAAAATAATTCTAGAGAAATATGTGCCTCTCTGTGGACGAACCACGGGCTGTATTGTCGGATCATGGTTCGTGCTTCACGAGTCCCAAATGGAGGAAAGCGTTGGAAGCAACGGGGATCAAGGTCATTTTTTCATCTATTCGCTCGCCGGAAACAAACATGGCTGAACGATTTATGAGACAACTGAGCGTATACATGCGAACTATGGTGGGTCTGAAACATTCCTCGTGGGTTAAACATATTGAAAAGATAGAGGAATACTTTAACACGACGGTGAACTGCTCCACGTCGTTCCGACCGGTGGATTTGCAATTTGATAGGAGGAGTATACCGCTAGCGGAGAGAATCATCAAGCACCCAGCATCAGGAGTGCCGCGCGACCGAAAAGGTGACGTGAAGAAGGCATTTGAATTTCTGCTCGAAAAGGCTACCAAGAGACAAATTCAACAGGATAAGCAGCAAACCCAGACATTCAGTATAGGTCAGAAGGTCTTGGTGAAGACTAATCACCAATCGAGTGCGGAGAAGAAACTTATCTCGAAGTTCTTTTGGTTGTACACGGGACCTTTCACAATAACTCAGATCATTTCAAAAAACTGCTACCTTGTCACGGACGGAAGCTCAAACCATGGCCCTTATAATGCGCGGAGCCTCAAACCCTACCATTCTGTACAAATATGTTAGGATTAAATTTTTTTGTGTTAATAAGAATTGTTGAATTAGCGAAATAGGATTTATTTTGTAAGAAGCCTTGTGGAGAGCAAATGTTGTTGACATTAGTCTAAGGATAACGACCGCTAAACAGTTACCACAGCTGAGTGCCTGCGACTAAGTTGCGGTATAGATTCTTATCTAAACTCAGGTAGAAGGGAGCCGCCCCCAGAACAGATGAGAGCGAAAGTGTACAATGCCCGGTCCTAGGGATTATAACGGTATAACGTGGACGAAAATATTTGTCTGACCACTCCAGAAGCAAGGAGGGTTTAAAATGTTGTTTTGAAATGATGTGGCGTCGGAAAGATGAAGTGTGAAAGAGATATATTCCTCAACGTGCAGTCTAGGATTGCTGTTGGTTTGCGAAACAGAAGGCGGATATTTAATTTGTCGCTGTCACTATCATAATAGGTCAGGACACAAGTCAGATGTATGATTGCACCATTTCGGCAATGGGAGTAAAATGTTCCTATAAGGTTCCCACCGATGGGCTCGTACATCACCAGTATTACCGCCACAAAGCCTTTCAAATTGCAGCTAAACGGCTGACAAAAAAGGGATATGTAAAGAAATCACTTACTGACGCTTTGCATTGTGTAGAATACACTTATTGCGTGAGACACATACTCGAAACTCACTGTTATACGGGATGGCATATGGCCCGGGTATTTGAATGAAGTCATAAGACCCTCAGTAGAATCTTCAGGCTAATCATTTGAATGGAGATGTTTTTAATGAAAAGTCAATGGCGGTTTCTTTTACTTTATGTTTGGGAAATTATAACGATGATCTTGGTGCATTCTTAAGTAGGAGGATGGCACAATCCGGTCTAGAAATGCAACATCATTCCAGTTTTCCGCGGTTTCATTTTTTTTTTTTGCTTTAGTTCTTGGAGTTTCATAGAGGTAACAGGACTCCGACATGAGCAGAACTTGCAAAATAATTAGGCAAAGAAATATTTCATTCACATGTAAATAATTTTGTGTTTGTCAATTTTTTTTATTATTTCATGTTTTACTATGTTTTGTGTTGTTTAAGATAAGAATTTTTAATCGATAAGTTAATATGAAAAGGCAGGAAAGAAATCATGTATGGTTGTCCACATGTTGTAAAACAGTCCAAGGTCATGGACGGTCGTTCAGTTTAGTATCTGTGGCAAGAATCATAGCATTGTGGGTCCCTGTATATGTAAAAATATCGACTACTGGTTATAGTGGAAGGGAGTTAAAATGGCTTAAAATAAAATTATTGTAATAATTTTATTTTCCCGTAGTTGGCCGTATATTGTAACGTGACGTTATCACGCCACGATACAATTTTTATTTTTTTTTATTAAATTGTGATTTATTTTAATTTATTCAGATTAAAATTAATTTATATTGATCTCGGGCAGCCCAAAATTGTATGAATATGCAAGGGTATTTCCTTTGAAAAAGCTCAGAAAATGTGTGAGCATAGGATTTTGTTTGAAGCGAAGGGTCGTATATCGGAGCCACAGGAAGTGGTCGGACAATAGCCCGCCTGGCTGTCGCCACCCCAAGGCCAGTCAGTCACCTCAAACGGTTCTTGCAGCAAACAGGTGAAGGTCAACCTTCCCCCCCTTCCGCGTCAACAAGCATGGACGCGAAGAGGGACGCTAGCGAAAAGCCGCGAATCTGAGTGTGCATCGATACCACGTGATTTCCAACCTGCCTATGAAATCATCGGTAGGGGTCTTCACATGTGAATACAGGGTGTATTTCTTTCTGCCCGCCATGTTCCTGCGCGGGAGAGGGACGCCATCACCTTCCGGAGAGAAGGAAGTTACTTCTGGTCAGACCGCGGTGCCGTGCGGTCGATTGTGACTTCTGCCCGGACCACGGGCGAGACAAGTCGAGTCTTCTGGTCAGACCGCGATCCAGTGCGGTCGATTCTGACTTCTGCCCAGACCACGGGCAGAGAGAGGTCGAGCTGACTTATTGCCAGGCCAGATCACTGGCTGGTGATCATTTTTGTCACGCTGAGCTGATAGCGTGACGAACTTCAGTGTTGCTGCCTACACTAGGTAAAGTGTTAACGCCAGGTCTGGTATCGTTGAGTTCTTGTGAGACTGCGAAAGACCCGTAAGCGACTTGAGCAAGAGACTTATGTTCTTTGAGCTAATTTTGACCCTGAGCTAGCCGGCATTTTATTGAACATTAATGGAATCTTTGCATTTCGCGAGTTCCTTGCTTTTCTAATTGTTATTTGATGGTGCCCGAGATTCATGTTTATCTCATGTATTCTCTTTGATTGATGATTGTTTTCTTGTAGTAGCGTATTGCGAACATTTGTTCCCGCTCACTAAATGTAACTTCGTCAGAGTATTTGCAAGTAAAGTAAAGTTCATATAATTGTTTGCTTGAGTAGATCGGCCAATTGTAACGTCTAGGCTTGCTTGACATTGCATTAATTTATATTAATATTAAATGTAAATGTGCCTAGCGGTGTAGCAGCCTATTGAACTTAATAAATTTATTTTATATGTCAGGTGTCCATAACGACCCGGCGTATGAAGTAATAATGATGCTTGCCAATCAATAATTAATAATTGATTTATTAATTTTATATTAAAAAAATCATAAAATTATAAAATCCCCCCTCCCCTTCTCACACCTATTACATCTTTAACCTGCTCGCATCCCTGTTATGGTATGTAGGTTCCGTACTTCTCTTTATTTTCTGTTTTGGAATAAACATTTCTTCACCCTTTTTTATTTTATTATTTCCTTGAACTCTTCCCACTTCATTTCCACTGTACTTGAGCTATTCTTCCATTTAATAAAATTACTCCTGAAATATCTTTTCTTACAAAATTTGTGCCTTTTTATAATTGTTCTGTTTATTTCAGAAACACATTTCAGATGGTACCACCCAACAAAACAAACTTAACATCAACCAATTTTAGAAGGAATAAAAATGGTTTTGTATTAGTGTCTGTCATATTACTGGGCTTGAGAACCATTAGTTTTAAGGGAACGGAAATCGGTGGACCGTCTCAGAATTGAGCGGGACGTCAATGTAAAGGCGTGTACAGAAAGATGATGGCCAAACGCAATATTTAAACTGGTGGTGGTTATCCCATCTGAGGTGCCAAAGCACGCAGCTAAAATGGTATAGTCTTCAAAGTATCAGTCAGAGTAAACGGCGAGTCAACCCTAAAGAGTTTTAAACACCAGTTTACTCCAGTATTTTGCCCTAAAGCCTTTTCTCTATAATTAAACAAAAGAAATACCTCACTGCAATAAGTATTGTCCGTACCAATACCTTCTTATGACTGTGTACTTCACTTAACACTTTAATTATGAGTCCTAGGAACAATTTACTTAAATTTCCACATAAAGCATTCACTTCAGTAATTGTAGTATTGTAATAGTTATACATTCCAAGTAGGGGCGGATCCAGGATTTTGGTTTGGGAGGGGCTTGAGCGGACTTTGGTTTGGGGAAGGGGGGAGGCGCTTGGCTTGAATGGATTTTGTTTGGGGGGGGGCTTGCCTTCAGTGGATTTTGGCTTTGGGGGGACTAGAGTCGGGCAAAGGGTAGTATTTATAGTCTCCTTGGGCTTTGAATACAAAAAAAAAGTCTCCAAAATTACAATACCGGAGATGAACCTACAGTAGATACTTTTTGGGGGGGGGCTTGAGCCCCCTAGCCCTCCCCCCCCTGGATCCGCCCCTGATTCCATGAAACTAGCCTAGCACCAAAGGAACATGTGCAATCTGTTTTGCTTGACCTTCAGCATTGTAACAGGTTTTTGGTACATAGCTGTTATTCTTACTTCTGTTTTAAAGTCCTGTGTTTCTGGCAAACACGCAGATAACATTTATTTAAGAACTGTACTATAATTCGACAATTTGTAAGATAATTCCAAGGAGACATATTTCATACTGATGACATTTCTGAGAGGAAATAAATGCATGTTTGTTGTTTTGCTGATGGTTCTTTATTGCAATTAATGTTAGCTTTTGTAAATAAAATAATTCAGACATTCGCGAAAAGAATTTCATATTTAAGAGTTTCGTCCGAGATTAATGTTATCTAAATTTTATCGCTTGTAGATATCATTAAAATCCAAATTTCTTCACAGCATTTTGAATCACTCAGATCCCAGGTTGCTGAATTCTTTGCGGTTTCAAAGGCACTGTTCAGTTAATAACTATAGTTTCAATAACAAAAATATATTGAAGTTGAATACAGAGATAAAGTGTGTTCTGGTTATAATTCATCTGGATTAGAAAATTTCATAAGCATATTTTACTGACGTTAAAGTGTGCTGAAATTTTTATTTCGTCACTTGTCATTCATTCAATCCACTTATCTTCTTCCATTTTTCCGTAAATTTTTAAAGCAACTACTATGAATCAAGAATGGAAGGATTTTCTGTTCTTCTAAGTGTTATACTGCTGTTCTAAAAACCTGTTCTGCTAATGTTTCCGCGCATATTCTATGTTGCAAACCACCGAATCAAATTAGATTTTTTTTTTCGGTCATTGCGAATGAAACTCCTCAAGTGGTATGACGTAAACAGCGGACAGGGGTCTCTGATATCGCTCGCTCACTTTCTCTCTCTGCGCTCAAAAGTATCCTTTCACTACTCCAGACAGCCTTTGCTACTGTCAGTCGCTAACTGCATCAACCACTGGCCCCGCACGACAACAAATTAAAAGGAGGCTACGGTCATAAGTAAAGAATGTTTGAAATATAAGAATGCTGAAAATTTTAATCACAGTTCCTGTGTAATATTGCAGCTACACATAACTGACATTGGCGGACTGATCCTAGTTTGCAGGAAGGCAGTTTATTACTCCTGGTTGCTGAGGGTATCCTACACTCCGTTGACTCATTGCTCTTTTAGTGAATTTTTATTTTTAAGGGTCTAAAGATATGGAAGTGACACATGCCTGTTTAGAGGATATTTTTCTCCTTCCACCGAAATTTTTTCTTGTAACTCGAGGATCTTATTGTGGTCTACTGTAGTCCTTTAACAGCACTATCACTTTCGAGAACTCCCCTCTGCGCTTGTTTTAGATGGCCTGTTTAAGCCTCAGTAACGTGAAGCAGTACCGTTCAGTTCTGGTCTGGAGGAACCCATCATGCATCCGATCGTACAAAATAACTTCCACAAATGAATCAAATGAATAAACTGTGATGGCCGAACTCTCGATCTCTGACCAAACTACATGCTCCGTGTACTCCAGTCCTGTTCCATTCCCGTGCAATATCTGTTAAGAATACAGGCAATATAGCTGATCCCGGAATGTGAGACTGCATTCGCTCTTGTTGTTTTGTAATAATCTTCCATAAATATTGCTGTGGCCTGGTGTTTGGGAGGACAAGAGAATCATTTTTTATTTTCTAGTTCTCCTACGTGTTCTCCATCAGTGGTAAGATCAATGAAACATTACTAAAATTTATCACTCAAACTACAAACGTAGCTGCTATTGTTTTTATGAAACAGGACACTTTTAGGCTTCAGTGGTGATAAAGTTATCTACACTGTTTCAAAGCAGCCTATTTGAGGTCTTCTGGCGGTGTGTCAAAAGTAAAAATCTATCAATCCATGAAAAATAAGTTAATTTCAACTTGGATATTCACATTGTTAGCTTTCATTGGAAAATCTTTCTACATGCTCCAGGATAGAAAGTCGAGGGGCGTCTTATGAGCGAATTCTTTGAAAGAGATTTCAGCCGGCACTCATGTTGCCGAGTCAGCGTTTCCATTGTGCTTTCACACACGCGGCGTGGATAGACGTCAGTGCGATTAACCATTCTCTCTTGACATCTGATCATTTCCGTGATGGATATCTGCCAGCATTGTAGCGAGTACATTCAACTGTCCTCTCTTTTGGCATATGTTACACAAAGACGTAAGGTGTACTTGTCAGACAATAAATGTGAATTTGAATTTAATATACAAAACTTATTAACAATTTAACCAATCACAAAAAACGCATGAAAGTGTGCCCTCTGACCATATAAACAAGCAAATTTTTATAATTATGCTGTCGTAGTATTTGTTGGAATGTGGATTGGAATGAGAACAGGGGAAGAGGAGAAAGCGGTGGCAATGTAGAGAAATTAGAAAATTGAGAGGATATGCTCAAAATGCAATAAAAGACCTGGAAGAACGTATAATGTTTACGCTCCACTTGATCACGAATCCAACCTTAAAAGAGTCTGAGTAGATGTCTGTTTAGAGCATAGCTGCAATATTTACATTAAGTAGCTGAACTAAAATTTCAAGTAGGAAAAACTAATCACCATTTGTCTCCGCAAATAAATCTATTTATGTCACAAAGTTACTTTCGTTAATTTATCAGACCAACACAAGGTTATTTTAATCATGCAACTTGTCTCCACAAAGAGACAATAGTGGGCTTAAATGACCAAAGAAATCCGTCTAAAGCCTTGAATTTGAGCGTGATGTATCCCACAATTTCTTATGTACACAGCGATAGGGGATGTAATCTGGCAACGGCCTTTTGAAGGAACAATCCAGGTATTCGCCTCGAGTGATTTCGAGTAACCATGGAAAACCGAAATATGGATGCCCGGACGGGGATTCGAACCACCGTCCTCCCGAATTCGAGGCCACAGTGTTAGCGCTCACCCACCTTACTCGGTACCAGAATTTCTAGTAAAATCCTTGTCCTATTGCAGTCAGTCAGGGAAAAAAATCCACATACATAACTTCCAACGCTCTACCAAAGTCATATTCGACTGCCGATGGTTGTACAGCAAGTTAGCTTGATATACGGAATTTATTCCTCAGGCCAAACAGGAAGGTCAACTAGCAAACACTAGCTTACTCGTGCGCCTCGTGACCTTAGTCGTTTCTTTGTGAGCCTGTGGGAGCTACGTGTGAGCGGGCACTCACGTGACCTCTGTGGGTCACCTCGGTGAAATCCAACAGGAGGCCGGCAGAGGGACATCGTCCCCGCAGCATCCACTGTGCGTGCGCAGCTCGGCGCTGCATTGCCACAGCTTGTGACACGTCTCACTCAACAAACATGAAACCAAAAACTAATGACAGTCTCAGCTGACAGCATTGACGACTAACAACTTGAAACACTTAAACGAATATGTGAATAAAACCAATCATATCGAGCTGGATGAATAAATCGTTATTTGTCCGAGAGGTCTGGTGGCCTGTCTCGGTGGTTATTTTCAACGGTTCTTCACCTGACCTTCATCTGCGGCACAGCTTGCTGCATAATGTGAAGTACGCCAGAACGCTTAGGTAGTTTGTATAGCTCTCAAAACTATAGGTCCCCATTACCCGGTAGATTAACCGGGTTAGGTTAAGTAACTAGGAAAGGAACTGGCATCTAGCTCTGTATGCCTCTTTCGAGAGGGTCCAAACAACCTTCGTTGAGGACCACACTTAGTTTTTAGTTATAAAACTAAATGTGTAACTACGTGCACTTTTTATTTTTTAATCGCCAAGACTGAATCTTGTTATGAACAAAATTATTCTTTACGGTTATAAGAAAACTGCAAAGCTTGTGAGCTAAATAAAGTTTTGATGTTACAGCTCTTTTTCATTCAAACTGAGGACTAATAACCAAAAATGAATCATACTAACCTACAGAATGATCTATTTTTAAGTATTTACTATTAATAAGATTTAAATAGGTATTGGATTTGACGTGATCTATCCTGCTTTGGATCAATACCACAGATGTCACAGCGATCACGATGAAGATTTCCAGGCGATTTTCCGCAATTACGTTTGTGTAAGATGAGAGAGTAATTTCAGTCTCAAAAACATAAAACGTTAAGACAATAAGAGACAAAAAAGTAAATCGATTGGCAGACAAAAAGAAGTAATTGATTTACAATTGATTGATTGCATTTTTTAAGACTCAGTGTGCTTTACTATTTTCCTTTAGATATCTCACATACAAATACCAACTAATGTGACTATTTTACTGCTTAGTACATAGATTATTTTTCAAACATTTGATTTACAGTAAAGCATGTAATATAACTAATAACCGAATACTTCCATTATTAGTTAACATAAACTACTAGGCTTAGATTTAAAAACAAACATTTAAAAGCACAAGGTTACTGTAATACATAGGAGATTAATCTATAGTTACAAAGGGTGTACTTAACAGAGGGTAGACATTTTTAAATTAATGTCATTTTATTAGGTAACATTTCATCAACTATTGGTTTTTATTATTTAACATTTAAGTTGAATTATTAAGCAGACGTTTATTAATTAATCTGATGACAGTTTAAAAACGTATGCTTGATCCCGCGGGATTGGCGCAAATCTTGTGGGATTGAAAACAATCCTAAGTTGGTAAAGTGTTTATCCATGATAATGTATAAGGGCGTGCTAAGTTTGTCTATTGTCAACTTTAGAAGCCTTTTCGTGGTGGGAATATTTTGAAATTCAGTGATTATTCAACATTACGAAATCATCTGTGAAATTCTTCCTTATTAAGCACATTATTTCATGGTATGATTATATGAGTGATACCATACGTAACTTAAACTCTGTAGTCAGCAACTTTCTGATACTCGTTAGAGTTAGTGTATACTCACTGAAGGAGTGTAGAAGAGCAGGCTACCTAGACACTGCTGAGTTTCCCACAGCCTACTCTGACATCTCAGCACATCTGAGCGCGCACTGTCTTAGTCGTCGCTAATGATTTTAGCTCCGGGCCACCCAGCCTTAGTATGCCACCCCAAGTAGGTAAATTGCTAGAAAGCAATCACCTCCCTGCTTTCTATAAGCCACAAGTTTCCCGGTGACGCTGATCATCTTCAGCTGGATCCAGCGTGTGTACTTCAGATACCCCTTGTAGCATATCCACTATCCCCAAATATATATTTAGATGTATATATATATATATATATATATATATATATATTATAATATTAAAATAAATGTATGAATATGCATTGTAAGCAATTGTATTTATGATCACGGAAATCACAGACGACACTAATCATGTAAAAAAGGGTAGTTTATTTAGTGATGCTAACATCTATGGTTTAGAGTGTGTGCAGAGGTGTGGAGTGTCTCTGGCCGTGAGCGGGAGTGAGAGGTCGTGCGCCAAAGTTGTGGCGGCGATCTAATATTTTGTATTATGCCAGATGAATCAGTAATTGTTTCTTAATATACAGAACGAGTGTATTTTCAATTTTAGTTTTGTGCCTCGTGTAAAAATAAAGTTGTTAAGAGCAGTAATTGAGCTTTAATCAATAAAATAGCAAATTATTTATTGTATGAAGTTAAGACGTCTTATTTGGATAGTAAGAACCTTTGAATGGAACTAAGTAGCTCCTCTGTCCGCGTACGTGGGTTGAATGGCGGTATTTAAGGGCCAAACCGTCTAAAAACCTGTGGACTTTAATTATTAATACAAATTAATAATATAGAGGAGTATTACACCCTATAATTCAAATTTCTAAGAAACTTCTCAAGCGTTCCGTGCATAAGTCTCAAGATTGCAGAAGACAATTTAAAGTTCTCTCAGTTTCCGAGTATTATTACTGTCTACATGAGAGGTGCCGCAATGAAGCACCGTACTTATTTGTTTACTGAGTTTTTCAGACCAATCTCGTATAATATAGGGTGACCCATGGAGGTACAAACTTTAAGCGGGTGTGAAGAACATCAAAATGATTCAGGATTGTGTAAGAACCCATGACCGAAAATGTTATGTTAAAGTAGTAAGGGGGCGTCCACTAATTACGTGAAGTAAAATAGGGGGGGGGGAGCGTTGGCGAAATTTCGCATAGTGAAAAGGGGGGGGGGAGGGGGTTTGACAGAAATCTCACGTGAGATTCGTAAAAGACAGTAGAGTTAAAAAAAAATCTACAAAAGACGCAGATGTCGACTTTAGGGGGGTATAAGTTCTAGAATCGACGCAGTTACCTACTTTAGAGGGGGAATAACCGCCCTCGGAACCATGAGAGCTAAAAAAAAGGTCTAAAAAAACTACGGGTTCGATTAGCAGGGGGAGGGGGAGGTTTCGTCGAAATCTCACGTCATCTTGGGGGGGGGAGGGTCTGGCCAGATCTCACCAGTGGGGGGAGGGGTCCGGAATTCCGTAAAAACCCCTTACGTCATTAATAAGGCCCCCTAACAGAGTTACAAGAAATCCATTTTATATATTTTTTTAACTGCTTTACGTCTCTCAACAGCGAGGTCTTTAGAGACGGGAAAGGATGGGGGCAAGGAATGGGAAGGAATTCGTCCATGCCCTTTTTAAGGAAGCATCCCGGCATTTGCCTGGAGTGATTTGGGAAACCATGGAAAACCCAAATCTGGATGCCCGGACGGGGATTCGAACCGCCGTCCTCCCGAATGCTCCATTTTATAAATGTTCGGAGTTTCCACCATTACTTTCCATGCACGCCGAACAATGGCTTTTCTTGCATATCAGCAACAGTGAAGATGATTTTTGAAACTCTATCCGTTTTTCACACCCAAGACATTTAAGTGCCCCCAATGAAAGATAACCAGGTTGCTTAAAACCGGAGAGCGTCGGGTCCAGGCAACCGTTCCACCACGCGCCCTCATGAACGGTGACGTTTCTGGTCGTGGGTTCCTGCGCAATTCTCAATTGTTTTGATCCTCTCCACCTCATCTTAAAGTTTGCACCTCTATTTCCTGTATGTTGAGATCGTCTCTGCCCTCTTTAATACTTTTAATTCCATTCAATGAACAGAAATATTTCAAATTTTGCAGAGCGAACCGATAAAGTCAAACACAGGTCAAGTTCGTATTTCAGCGCCACATCAGACCGTAGGGTAGTGAACTATGACCATAAAAACTAATTTTTGGACCCTAAAAACTCATTTTTTGTAACTTTTAGACTCTATGCAATGGGTTTTTGGTTTAAATCGACCTTACAATGTCCAACGATGACCAAACTCAAGAATAGGCCGGTGACCATAAATATTATTTTTTGATCATGACTTAAGACTCAATCATCTCTGGTGCTACTGCAAAGATCTGAACTATACTATTGTTACCTATTTCCACCTAAACGTATTTCTCCTATCCTATTATTTAATAGTAATTTTAGGTTCTGGTAGCTCAGTGCCTAACCGCTTGCTTTCAAAACCTTCGATGCTCCTGCCCCGGGCACGAATCCCGGCAGGCGCAGGCATTTTGAGAGTTGTGTTTAATCATATGAGCTATGCCAGGACGCTCCGTGGTTCGGATTCCACGTTAAACTGTAGGTCCCAGAGGAAAGGAACTGGCCGTCCTACCTCTGACACAATGGCTTAGTATGCCTCCTTCGGGAGGATCCAACCAACCTTCGGGTTGTGGACTAAGTTAAGTTTTTAAGTAATTGTATCTTAGTTATTTTTGTTCTTGCTTAATCTACGCTATTTCGTTGATAAAATAACTTTTATTAAATGTTTAGTTTATTTATTATACCTTGTATGATACTAATTTCATACTGGACCCGGGGCCAGCCATACATAAAACATGGCGAAGGGCTTATACATAGCGCGGTATTTTCGCTTGCCAGCCAGCGTTTTCGATCTTCTGCTCGCTTCAGCGTCCTCATCTTGAATTACCGCTCTATATACGTCTCACTTTCCATTACATCTCAGTTTTCACCCTCTTCCTTACTCATAGTACAGTTCATTCATAATTCAATCAGAGAACGTAAAGTGCTCTTGAAACAATCTCTGTTTAGACATTTGCGCTAATGGTCTTGTTTTAGCGCCCGTTCAAACATGTTTCGGTGTAATGTGTGCGTTTGAGTGTTTGTTTGTCCGTCTCGACAGTAAGTGCGTGAATAATTCTAGTAGAAACTCCTAAAATTTGATCGAAACCGAGTCTATTTTCGTAACTTAATGTTCAGATTTGAGCTTTCGGTCTAACCCGAAGAAACAGCAAAATATTTTTTAAAATACATACCAAAAATTATGAGAAATTGTGACTATAAAATTTTAAGAGTGGCAAGCTTAATAACAACAGGCGGAATACAAATTTGTTTTCCAGATTACTTAAGGGCACAGTCAGAATATTTCTGATAATAATAACACAAAAGTCAATAAAAGCGGCAGCTAATCAATTTCTATACTTGTTAGCTCAAATAGTTTATTCATACAATTTTTGATGTTTTTTTTTCTCTATCTCCTCGTGATTAATATGCAAACGACCTGGAATGGGAAACCTAAACGAAGCTTCTAAGTAGTTCAAGAACTAACAAAATTTCGATTACGTCAGTATCTGGATGCAACATTGCTTCAGATTATAAATTATCAAGATTAGATGACCATTAGCATTGTGCCACAGATGAATGCCTCAGCACCTGTGATGCCAGGTATTTTAATGCAGCTCCTCTGGCTGGAAGTAGGAATCCCTCGGTCTGCTCGCCGGTTTAAAATATAATTGGCTGACATTACTCGTCGGAACGCCGAGATTCCCCACGTCTGCAGCAGATTACATGTCATCTGTCGTGGTCAGTCTTCAAAGCAGCAAAGCAGATGTTTAGCGGCAAGGAGGAGGTGTCAGGTCTGGTATTTTAATAATGTGACGGGATTCCTATGTTAATGCGTATACTACGGTGATTCCAAAAGTTGCCGGCTTCAACCATAGACGCCGACGTGATGTCGATTGTGCGATGGTACGACAGTTATATATTATGGAAATTACATTAAAAACTTAAATACAATAAAATGTTCTAGAAATTTCATACTCCGCAGTTTGCGTGTAACACCACCAATTATGGTGAGAACTTCACAGACCATCATTTTGCTATTAGCTGCCTTTTGTAAAATACTTTTTCGTTGTTAATTTGGTTTCTAAGCCTCATCGGTGATAAGAAGTAATAGAACTGTGGATAAGAACTTCATGAAGAAGTTGATCATGACTAAGTGGAATCCGAATGACATGATAGGGATTAAAACCTCCATCCTGCCGAAAGCTGGTGTTGAACTTCCCGTTCAATTACTATGCTCGGTTTTTTAAAAGTTATCCTCCAAGTAGAGACATAATTGTCAAAAGAAACTTATCCATTACTTGACTGAAAAGAAGCAGACAATACGAAACCGAAAACAATCAGTTCCACTTTTTCTCCATTTTTTAAATATTGATTCACACTGGAAGTAATATATTGTTAAATAATACTATTTAGTTTGACCCGTAGCATTATTTGTAAAAGACTTAACACATCCGTTTTTTTCTCACTTTTTCTAAATGTAAAATTTTCGATTCGGGTTTTCATTACAAGGAAACAACAGCTATAATCAAAAATATTGTAACTACTGTTTGAGGTAAAACTTATTAGTAATAATTAATTCTGGCCGCCGTAATAATGGTGAGACGACACTCTCTTCGATCAGGCCTGAAATTCTGGAGGACGAGGCTAAAAATTCCCGTTCGGCCATCCAGGTTTCCGGGTTCCCTAAATCACTTCAAGTGAATGCTGGGATCGTTCTCTCTTGTTCCTTGTCTCTGCTCCTTTCCCACCTCGATGTCGATGAGGCATAAAACCCAAAGAAAGAAAATCACGCTCCTCTCAGTTTCCACAAGTTTGGACTGATGTTTGGTAAAGCACTCGAATCAGAAAAAAATATGTCCCGTAATATTGTTTGCTGCAGAAGGGTTCGTCCTGCACAACAGACAGCTCAAACATGTTTTTTTTTTTTTTTTTTTTTTTTTTTTTTTTTTTTTTTTTTTTTTTTAAAAAACTTCTCTACACACAAAGTATATCAGCACGTACTAATTAAAAAGCAGTCATCAACCTCGCTGTCGGTAAAGAAGATTAACCCTTATCTACTTGTGAATAGCATATCGTTATGCTGAAGTGGCTTCACGCCTGGTGGATGATTCCATAGATGCAGTCACTGAAACATTACTTTTGGGGATATAATTGACGGTATGTTGTGTAGACTACAAAACAACCCAATGTTGCCTCCCATTTTGCAAAGTACTTTCCATAATAATTGGGATCGATTGAAATGATTGGTTTCCGCTTTGACTACTACGGTGACTTATCAACTAAGTCAGAAACGTAAGTGGCGCCGTATTTTTGTGATCGGAGTAAGCTAGTTGTATGTGAAAAAGTATCAATCCGTTTGTATATGGCCTGATTTTACAAGAACCCTGGGGATTATTACATCATTGCCAACTATATTATGGAAAACCATAATTAGGGCAGCCGTTACGTCAGGACGGCCTTTCTTTATTATGGCTTTACGAGCCATCTACGTCAAGGTCATTAGAAGAGGGAGATAATTGGAGGTTAGGAACAGGAAGGAAATCGGCGATGGCTTATGAAATAACAATTCCAGCACTCTCCTGGGGTGATCTCGGGAAACCATGGAAAACCGAAATCAGGATGACTGGACGGAGAACCGAACACGCATCCCACCGAATGTCGGGACTCAATGCGGGGCTTCAGATTTGTGCCTCATCCCGCAGCAACTCCCCGGCTCCAGCTTTGCGAGCACGGCTAGACTTACTAGTGTTTAACGAAGTTTAGGTAACGATTTTTCACTCTGACGTATTATGTATAATATCTGAAGGCTCCAGTGTTTCCTTCTTGTTGTTTACTGGCCCAATCTGTGCTACGCACCCAGTATACAGAGTTGCTTGGCCCCGATCTGAAACACAGATATGAGAGCACGGTTCACGGCACACGTTAGAAACCTACCTGGCGTTTAAGAAAGACCAAGCAAGTCATTGAAATAAATAAAAAAAATTCAGATGCTGGACCACTTACCGGATGATCATAATAGAAAGGAAAAATGTGCAGCTACAGTAGCAATACTGCGAAATTTACTATAATGATTTCCTGAAAATGATGTGGGTTCAGTTAGTCGGAAAAATGAAGGAACAATGTTATTAATTTTGACCGAGATTCTTGACGCAACTTGGTACATTGAAAATTAATTGTTAATGTCTTTGTTTTTAATTTTAATGTAATTATTCTTGTTTTGTCAAAGTAATGAAGAATAATAAATTGATTTAATGTTCATAATAACCAATTGACATTTGATTCAAATATCATCCCTTGCCCCTTAGATCTTATGTTTCATGCTTTAAGAAAATAGTAAGGAGAGGTCTGAACATGAAAAATTCTCCATAGCAACCATGGGTCAAGATTCTGATGGCAAACTATAGAACGTTGTTTTTCACGAAAATCATAATTCTCCACAATTATACTCTTCTTACGGCATTTATAGCTATATTCATCATAATAGCAGATATTGATGCTAATCGATGTCTAAAAATTGGGTCTTAAAAGTGTAGCCCCATATTCGTACCTTAATTACCAGTCGGAATAACATACAACGGGGTTAATGATTTCATTCGAAGTGATGTACTATAATTAATTCCTTGGCGCCTTAGCATTTACCTACGCGCAGCAATGATGTTATTCGTAATGGAAACTCGTGTTGAAATGGATGGTGAGTTTAAAAAAAAAACTTCGTTCAAGGAGAGCTGGTCGGTCAGCTTTCTCTCCTCTGAAACAAATCTAGATGCAGATTACCGCACTCTAGTACACACAAACTCTGAGTCAGTGTAAGTGCACAAGACGCGCCCCTCCATCACCTGTACGATAACAATAAGCGAACGTACGTACCCATCTATATTATGTATTAATTGTTCCGATAAGCTGTTTCTGCAGTTTGGAAGTAGAGACGTGGTTCAGAGGTATTGTTTGAACGCATCCTGACTTGGATATTTTAGATCTGTGATGTAACCATCAGATAACTTTTTCACACATAACTGTCGGACTAAAAATTTTTGGTCAAGCAATGGAATCTCAAAAATCTGTTAATTTAATATAAATAAAAAATAGGATTTTTACCAAATAGGAATACAATAGGTGACGTGAAAATTTCTGTCTTACACCAGTTCATCAGCTACGAGTTGTACTGTCACTTTCCCTTAAGTTTTTTATGCAGAGCGGATTTTTAATATCTGTCCAATATCGATATCTGCCATTGTTAATCCCTTTAAAGCTACAGAACTGATTTGCCATATTCCATTTTTTGCTAATCTCCTTAATTAAATTGTTCGTAGACCTGCAAATATGAGCTAACGGCGATACGAACCTAGTTATAAGCGAAAACGAAATTTGGCATAATTTCTTTCGGAATAGTGAGAAATCTACAAGATGCTAATTACGCCGCTGGGTTGTCTCAAAGCGATTAAATCTTCAAATAGTTAGCTAGGACTCGGAATAGACCTTTAAAGACCGCTACTTAATCGAAGCTAAAACTCTAGAAGAAACTGTTACAAATGAAATTTGGTAACTGATGAAAAAGATTTCCTAACATTCACCGCGGTTAATCAGACTTTTTTCATAAGAACTGATAATCCTATCTATTAAATATACGTTACGGAAAGTTTCATATATATTGTTAGACTTTAATAGCGTCGCTACAGAAAACATCCGAAAAAAAGACTCAAGTGACGGACTTATGATTGCGTATTCAGACAGACGTAAACAACGCAGTTCTGAATATGAGCACTGATTCAATGAATTATCATTTAAGTTCTCTTGTTCCCAAAACTCTACACCAAACCTCCGAGGATTAGGAGAACACTTTCGTAACTTGTTCAGTGGAACCTAGATTCCTGTTAATCCTTTGTACGAATAGAATATTTTCAGAATAATAACATTTGCTGAAGAAGAATTTTACCTATACTTCGACGATTTCGTGGTATAAGCGAAGCCATCTCAGACCAAAACAATGTTATACCACCTGGATGTTGTTCGCCATTTCCTCAGTCACTAGGTAATCAGTTTGTATAAGTAATTAATGTTATGCCATTGCAACAAAATGTATGCTTCTTTTTATTTTTCACCGAACGCATTTCCCTTTATTCTTTTACGTTTGTTTGTTTCTATACACTAATCCCAATATCACCGATTTTAGACGCATTTTAACACTGCAGATCATTTTCTATATATTTCTTTCACTGTCATTGCGTTATATTGTTTGGTCTTCTAGCAGCCGGTATGTTGTTGAAGTTTTGAATTCTTTATGATTTATAACATCCACATTATACCGGCTGTTAGATGACCAAACAGCACAGTGCAAAGATAGTGAAATAAATTTACAGAGAAATTACCTGCAGTGCTAAAATACTGCTAAAATCACTGAGATCGAGAACATTGTATAGAAACACATGTAAGGAAAAACAGAGTTTATATTATTGAAAATTCATTCTACTCCATTCAAGAATTTATACAAAAGGATTAATTGTACCTAATACGCCTTTTTCAAAATTCAGTTGTAAAAATTAATATTTAATTTTATTTTTTCCTTTTTTGTAATATATATTTTTCATTATTATTGTTATTAATCTTGTATGTATATATATTAATAATGATATATTTCACATCCCATACGACCTTCCTTAGAAGGGATGTATGTAATAAGAGTAGTAAATAAACAAACAGAAAACACAAAAACCGCTGATGACGTTTCTGAGAATTAAGTGGAATGCGTTCAGTGAAAACTAAAAAGGGACAAAAACTCAATTGCATTGGCGTCATATTAATTGCTTATACAAATTGAACACTCTACCACATTTCATCACTGATCGGAATAGTGAAGTGCTTTACTTTCACATCTAATCGTTTCCTTCCGTCAGTTCCGTGCGGACTCAATATCTGGATGGTGAGTTGCGATCTTAATGGTGCCTTCCAAACTAAACCTCATGGAACTATCTATATCTGAACCGTTAAACAAAGCGCAAGTGAAATTTGTGGAGGGTCATTCGGTGTTTATTTTTGCTAAGATTGGAAGTATCCAGAATTCGGCAGGATAATCACCAAAAATCGCGTTAACCCCTAAATCAAGAAGGCCAACGACTCAGCAATTTCCGGTAAAGCCTCGTCTATGGTACTAGCGCTTCAAAGTGCTTTTCGGCGACATTGAGTTACTTCGCTTCGAGGCTGTACAGGTGCATTGAATTCTAGACTGAGCCTTGTGCAAAATTTAGTGTTTTAATCATTCTGTTTCATGTTGTGATTTGTGTTGTTCGGGTAACTTTTATTAGCTGTATAGTATTACATCACTGGGTTTCTTTCTTCCTAACATCCAATGTAAGACCAAACAGAATATGTCAAAGACCCCAGATAAGGTTGTGCTGTCAAGTGGTTGCAAGAAACAGATACTATTAGGTAAGCAACTATAGATGAATCTCTGGATTTCTCTAATCCTCACCCCCTCCCCTTATTTATATAAATGAAATTTTGACATTGTTTATAAATTAAAAAACACAATAGGTCAGCTAAAAAACAACAGTATGTATGGAAAGACTCACCATCACAGAAAACATTGTTAACAACAAAGAAGTATGATCAACGCTATAAAATTTCTAAACTTCCAACCAAAACAATAGTCCAAGATAGCGACGTCAGATGAACTAAGACAAGCTATCAGCAAACGCGTGAAGTTTTGGGAAGACAAGAAAAAACCGGACTATACTAAATCTTAATTTCCAACTTGTCCATAAAGAAAAATTACATTAGTAGCGCATAATGCTAGAAGCTTAAAAAAATGAGGAGAACTCGCTACTATACATCATGTGTCTTTGAAGCATCAGAGGCTATACGTTTAAAAAAAATTCTGGTGCTCTTGAAAGAATTTTGTTAATCTTTCTCATAGCCAATTGTTAATGGATTTCCTGATCTTTCTCATGCTTGATTGATCATTTCTTGACTGATTATAATTTTTCGATAAATGCTCATGCACTCTCAAAGTAATTAAAAAAATACAACGTAACTCCGTTTATTTCGAAGATTTGTTGACGTTTTCCTCTACTTTCTCGATATACACAAGTAAGTGCAGTGCTTGTTTGTTTCAGTGAATTTACTATAGCACTATATGTAGAATATAAAATCGACGTGGAACGATACCAGCGACTAGAGCACAACGGTTTTAAGTCGTTCCCTTCTGTTCCACTAGCAGTAGAAAAAGTAATGTACGTGACAGCGTGAAACAGTTCGACCGCGAAGTCTTTCACTTGGTAAAAGCCGTGCAGTCTCCCCTTCTACGCCATACACTGGTAGAAAAACTGAGTGAGTCACATTATCTGATGCAATTAACATACACCAGGTTAAAAGCACATCAAGGAAATCTGCAAATAAAATTTTCCTGAATTACTTTTTTTGTCTTGAAAGCTTCTTATTATTTTCAGTATAACGATCAAAGTCCTGGCACAGTTACCGTTAGCAATTATTTTGATTAATTACCGTGTATGGCAATATTCGTTACAAAATGTCCATCATTTTCTACTTTTTTGATCTGTAGAAAACTATTAAAACCAACTTATTTCCTTTTAAATAAAAAAAAAAAATACGTAGTTAAATTATTTTCAACGACTTCATAATAGAAAATTTCTAGCTTAAAAAGAATTTTTCAGTTAGAATGTGCTTAAGGCGACAGTGTCATGTATCCCAAAAGTATGGATTTATCTAAAATGCTTTATACAGATCAAAACAGTTTTAATAAGATCTCTCATCGCCGTTAATATATGCAGTGAGGAGCAAATTTACTTCTTTAAATGTAGAGATCAATTGTAACACACGAAATCTGGAAGAAGAGGGCAAACTGCTCGAAAAATATGCTAATTATTAGAGTTTAATTGCTCATTGATGACAGTGTCATCATAGCCATCAAAGGATTGTATACAAGGGAAGTGAACCATAGCACAATTCCCGTGGAACGATTCCTAGAAACCATGAAAAATCTAAATCATGATTCTCGCACCCGACATCGAACTCGCGTCCTTCTGAATATGAGACCAAAATGTTTGCCACTCATCTACTAGGATCAGTATTAAAAGTAAAGACATTATACCAAGAGTAATGAGTACAGAGCGAAGTCTTTCATAATTTGTGTTGTTGTGAGACTGTAGAAACAGAAATGATTTTTTTGGGTGTGGTTTAAATCGGTTCATCCCTGTAATTATCATCTTTTAAAGTAAGTATATTTACCAGGCTATGTTGTAGGAAACTTCTTCCAAAACACTTTCCAAATATCAACAAAATCTGTCAAAGCCGATTTCCGGGAAGTATCTCGTAATTTGTTAGAACGGAACATTAGCTTCATGCTGCAAAACACAATGGGCATCAGCAGCGAAATGGAAATTGAAAGATGATTCTAACTACAGACTAAACGAGGTCGAATTAGGAAGCGAGCATTGACCGAGTTAAAGAGTATCAGCAGCGAGGCGCGGATATTAATATAAACTGACCCGAGTGTTCTCCAAGCTGACAAAGCGTTCAGGGTACACAGAGGATGACTCAACAGGTAGTAGAAGGAGTTCATCCAATCATAACCCGTGACAAGATGATTAGCGGAGACGTTATGTTAGCGTGATGCTGTTACACCCTACCTTGCTTGCTGCGGACCTCGTTAAGCCGCTGTATTGTTGAGTCCCCCTCGCTGGCCGGTAGTCGGTTTATTGGCGGGACGCACTCGTTAGGGAAGCCCAAGTGCCTGGATGATCCGCTAGCGTTGCCTCTGCGGCCGTAGCATCGTCCGGAAGGCTTCCCACTACCGTGTTCGCTGCACTAGTTGGCGAGTGTGTGTGTGTGTGTTTGTGTGCGTGTTCGTGGTCGAGGTTTCGGGTCGCGACTGAGCTCCTAGCCCCGGTGGGGTCCTCCCTGCCGACTGCCCCCCACTCCGCTGCCTGGTAGAAGGGGACGACGTGTAACACTTGCCGGGGCCGGTCGCCACAACTACCTGCTGAAGGAATGTCAGCTCATCCCCCCACGTGTCTCAAACCGGAATCGAGAACATCTCTCCCTCGGAGAGGGAGAGTCCATTATCTCCCCTAAATGACTTCCCACAAGATACCTGCTCTAGGATCACTATTTGGCTTTACGATCTTTCTGCCATTGTTGTTCAGCAATTTATGAGTGGTCGTGGAAGTTTATGAACTTAACGTCTTGTCGGCGTTGAAGTCATTAGAGCAGGGTTTAGATAAGACAGTTTAACAAAACGAGAAGGCACTCGTCTTTGGTCTACATTAAGGAACTTGAAACATTCCATTTAAACTTTTTGAATTTAACACCGTCTCACCATACGTGTTTCTCCTATGTGGTACGGGGCATTCTCAGTGGTAACTGTTACATGTCTGTACTCAACAGTAATTTTTACACGTCTGTGATCCTGTATATAATGCTGAAGTCTAACATTCTGACTCTTTTGTTTTGTTACGAACTTTAATATTATTATATCACTATGTCGAATTTGTTCTTATTTGATTGTATCGAGATGATTTCTGTGTATCCAGAGGACACAGAAATAGCAAACTGAAGTTCGTAATAAAATAATGATGAAGAATGTTGAACACCGGTATTAAATAAGTCGTTCAAAATGTGTTCTTCCGGACTGACATGTGATAGTTACCACTATGTTACCACTGAGGATACATCATACCACTTTGGTGAAACGCATCTGTCGAGTAAATATTAATGAAAGCATTTGCTGATACTCGTTGTTTCATTTAAAACATTTAAGAAACAACTGTTGAAGATGGCCAATAACTAAATTATTATTTTTCTTAAAAAATAAAGGCACTGCTTCGATACCTCTCCATTTTAGTCCGGCAGGACCACAAAGTACTTTATTTTTATGATATCGTTACTGTAAAATTAATGAGGAGCACGATTTTGTTTCACTCCTGAATGAATGTGAAAGTTGGTATAGTACTGAACAGACGGATAACTACCACTTTATCAAGACTGTCAAACTATGACAGGTCTTCTTTCGCGCATTTCTTACCTGCATAATTAGTCGCTTGCTATTGAGAAAAGATCATTAATAATTATTGGAAGTTTTATGCTCCTCGTAGGCATTTTGTCCATGCCATGTCAAGAGCAGTCATATTTTTCAATATTATGGAAACAATACTAAGAACAGAGTTTCAAATTTAATTTTTTGTAATTAATTGAACAATTTTTCGAACCGTTAATTTAGTAGAAGAGGCTATGATGCTATTCAAGATTTACCCGACGGAGCGCTTCACACCTTCTGAGATTTAATTTAAGTTACTGCAATAGAAATGTTTCTCTCCATCACTTGCTGCGCAATAAAACTCTAAAAGGATCGCTCAGCAAAACAATAACTCGCACATGCCTGTACAATACATTAGTTAGGTTAGTAGTTCCTCTTCCATATTGCGTCCTGATTTTCTTTATGCTGCAAAGAAGTGAGAGAGATATGCATTATAAAACTGTCTCACGCAGGGAACGTAATACAGTGAATAGTTTTTAGTGAGTTAGTACCGTTAACATGACATTATTTTCTCAGAAATGTATTAGCAACACATTTTTTTTCAGCATGAAAATAACGAAATTCCTAAATAAGTATAAAAACTATTGTAAGAACCTGTCTAAATATTTAGAAATTGTATTTCTGGTTTCTTAGTACGCTCTATTTACTTACAATACTTCTGAGTGCGCTCTGTTCACTTAAAATACTTTATGCGTTCAGAAACTACTAATATGCGTTTGCTGTTATTATCTTGTTAACGCGATTGTGATGGAATAACGTATTAATGAAATGTACGATCGTATCGTATAAGTGAGTACAAAATTGAGATTAGGTGGAAATACGGTGAATTAGTCAACCCGAATTCGGCTTACTTTAATGCCTCTCCTCGATTACATTTGTTAGAATTACTCCCAGTGAAACAATGTGGATTTAAATTACGGGTTTTGAAATAATTATAGAATAACTAGTGGCAGCTTTCTGAATGTTTAAACTTTGGTAATTTACGAAATAATTAAAGATCAAACTTACTATTGGAATTTCTTATTCTGATTCAGCCTGTGCGGGAGCCTCCATAAATTACGTGAGGTGAAATAGGGGGGGGGGCGTAATCTCAGATATCTCACGTGAGATTTTTGAAAAATAGTTGTTGGTCCGTAGAATTTAAAAAAAAAGGTTTACAAATGATGCTAAAGCCGATTTTATGGAGATATTTCGTCGAAAAGTGGGGGTGTAACCGGCTTTTGGAAGGGTAAGACCTTTTTTTTTTTCTTAAAAAAAAAAAAAAAAAAAAAAAAAAAAAAAAAAGTCTTAATAATTAACGAGGGCTATTTCTGGGGGGGGGGGTTTCTCATCACGAATCTCACCAGAGAGGGGGGGGCGGAAATCCGGAAAAACACCTCACGTAATTTATGGATGCCCTCTGTCGCAAAATATCGTCAGACCAAAATTCAGGGCGTTCGCCGGAAAACGCTACCCTCCCAGTCTGTTGCCGTCGGCAACTTGCTCGGTAAGCGGAGCCAGCAGTTTCCGCCACACGGCACCGTGAATCACCGCACTGTTTAACACCTCCGCTGCCCCCAACAGTGCAGTGCAGTGACCCTTACATTGTTAAGAACGGTTTCTTTGCATTGTAGATAGTTTGTGACTTCAGTCTCTTATTAATCAGTGTTGTGAATAAACGTTTCTTTGCGGTTTGGCTGGTTTGGGGCTTCATACTCTTACTAATCTGTACCGTGTTTGAGTGTGAGTAAAATTATGGTACGTTACAGTTTGCAACAAAGAATATTTATCTACGATACATATGTGAAGAAGAAGTCGTTTAAAAAGTGTCACAGTAAATTTCGTCGCGAATTTCCTGGCGCTTTACTGCCAGCTAATCAACAATTCTGCGTCTGGTTAAAAAAAGTAAGAGAAACGGGTTCATTTTTTAACAAAAAGAGACTGTCGGTCAACCGTATTCTCACAGAGGAGAAAATTGACGATATCGCTTTTCGACTAGAACAGTCACCCAAAAAATCATTAAGTCAGTTAGGGCAGCGTGTGTCTCGAAATATGTTCAGAAGATGTGAAATGTGTATTACACAAGAGGGTTAACACTTCCAGCATCTTTTATAAGGTAAGCTAATGAATTACGTCACATTTAAATGCTTAGCACACAAGTTTATGAAGTTTATGAAATAGTCCGCGGCCGACGGTCGAACAATGCCGGAAACTGACCGTTCGCTCGCCGGGAGCAGTTTCTTCCTTGTAGCGCTAACAGTGGGTTGCGTTTCCCGGCGAACGCCCTGTATATGTTAAATGCTTGGACCATGAATTCAGTCGAGGCATTTTTGTAATGTATTTGGTCATGTGATAACCAAACTATGAAATAAACCGTATCCTGGATAAGCTGGTTATATTTTTGTTTTGGGTGATTCTTTTAATTTTCCATTTTTTTTTTACAGAGAAGCTAATCTGTTAATGTACTTTTGAATTGATTTTGGTCGAAACTGATCTAGTATCTGTACGAACTACTTAACCTTAACTGACTGTGCTTTCTTTTCTAATGAAACAATTTACAATATTAAATGGGAATTGAATTCAGCTGTAAACAACTGAAATAACTCCAAATGAAGTTACAAGGTAGTTGAGTTTTAACGATTAAATTGAAATGAATGCTACTATATACAAATCGTATCTAAATGGTTTTTCTATTTTTTATTATTATTATTATTTTGTAATTCTGTTTGTAATATTTCACGTTTTTTCAGTAGTTTACATATTCCGTCAAAGAACCCACAAGATTGCTCAAATATTCCTTTGAGGCTCGTGAGCAGTGGTTCTCAGATAAGGAAACCAAGGCCGCTATTAAAACCAGCACACTTCGCTCTACATTTTTCTGTTAGGAGTTATCTACAATGGCCGTATAAAACATGGAACGTTGCGAAGTTTTAACATCTGTCTAAATAGGATAATGAGTATCTTACATATATAAAAATCTCTTGTCACGATGTTTGTCTGGGATGAACTACGAAAATACTTAACCGATTTTGATGAAATTTGGCTTAATGTGTGTAATTTGGTCCAACTTAAAATATAGGATAGTTTTTATCTCGATTATTGGCCTCAATATTTATTATTGCGAATTAAACGTTTGTCATAGGACAATTTAAATTCTAAAAGATTCTAACAGAAGGTGGTGTGTTAATTTATCGTCACAGGTTAGGTAAGCATCCAGTAGACGGCGTTGTGTTTCGATTTATTTATGCTACAGCCTGTTCCACGCCATATAGGCTTATGTGTTTCTTGAATTTTACTTGTGCTGTGTATTGTGTTATAATTATACTACATTGTTGTGAGTATTATTGTGTTTGAGTATTATTATACGTAACGTCAAAGTAATTACACACATGAATATAACATTGAAGAAAACGTTACGATAAATTCAAAAACGTGTATTTCTTGCTTGCTTCTCATTTTTCTTCTTTTCGTTACGGCCAGCTCTCCAGTACTCCTTCATTATTGCACTGTGTTTTCTCTTTCTCTCCTCTCTACCTTGGAATCCTGCCATATTCGAAATCTGCTTTCGAATTTTTTTATTTTTTTTCATACTATTCGCTGATATTATTTCGTACCGGTAGAGTTTGTTCCCTGATATATCAAATAATTACTTGGATCATAATTGGATCAGTAAACGTGCTATTTTGGCATCAAAAAATGTTGACGTCGACTAAATTAACTGTTGTCAGGTGATCTGGAAGTTTAGAATAACATTGATCCAACGTAGGTACTATATATAACTACTGAGTCACAGCAACGCGTGACCGGGTCAGCTAGTATATACAGTACGTAGTAATCATAGTTGTTTACGTCCTGGCATTGTTAGAAACGCTTTAGACACAGAAGCTTCCAGCTGGATAGAAACGATCCGGTACCTCACAGTTAGTGAGCTAGTCTTTACAAAAGAGCCTCCGGAGCGAATACCAAACAGCGCAGTGGCCTTCACGTGCAACAAGAACAGCTCCGCTGTCCTCGCTGGGGCGATATGCCCATTAGGGGGTAACACTGACTTATGCAAATTGCTTAAAGAAGTGTTGAATGGCTTGTGGGGCAACTAACCAAAACTCAAAAACATGTGTGTGACTTTTCAGTACTGAGATATTCGAAGGTAAATTTGTCAGGTGATGACACAACGAAGAAACTCGTTTTTTTATGTTTAATCCTTTAATTATAATGTTGCTCTCAACAGACAACACTTTATATCCTATTTTCGTATTCTCCTTCCTTCTGCTGGCAATGCTGATCTCAAGAACCATGTTCTTTATGAGTTTTCACAGTCAGATATTTAATTCCACGGATCTATAGTAAGTTGTGGTTATATTAGATACATCTTGTGGAGGTTCATGAGATCACCTACCCAGCCAAACGGTTAAACAACGAGCAACGTATTAAGAACTACCTGTTGCCCGTAACATCATTTACTTGTTTCTTTTTTATTATTAATTATTATTTTACAAAGGATTTTAAGACGAAATTAGGCCTATTATAGAAGTTACATCCACGAACAATTTGACTTCCTCATTTTCAGTCAACATCTCGTCAATAATTTTGTAAATACAGTCAGATGTTCACAGAGATACAACGCTGAAAAATGAGTTAAGCAACTGCTGATGAAAATTAGTTTCGATTCCGAAAAATTCCATTTCCGAATGACACGATGCCAATCGTACGTTCCCGGCAAACATTTCCACTGGGAGAAGTAACTTGATTTTAAGTGGATTCTACTTCGTGAACACTTTTTATCTGAAATTCTCAACCTTCCGAAATCACATCAAAATGAAACATATCCAATTTCACTCCCGAGCTGTATATTGCTCAAAACCCGATCAAAATCCGACAAGCTGCTTTTAAATGAATCGCGTTCGACGTAACAGAACTAAGTATTTACAGTCAATTACACAAAGAAATCTAATGTATACTAACAACACGACAAACCGAAAGTCAAGAAATGCCAAATCGAAAGAAGATAGAGGGAGGAAATGTCTCAGGAGGAGAACCCCCAACCGACCAGCTTTAAAGATGGATTGACGAAAATGTATGTATGTACTAGTGATCAATAGGGTTCACTTGACTCGTCTCCTCTTAATAGGGGTGAACCATACATTTCGGATGAAATAACTTCTACATATGGGGGAGGGGGGTAATCTTCTTCCGTGAGATATGACCACTGCGACAATTCGTGATTCGTCTTTTTTTTGTTATTGTTGTTGTTGTTGTTGTTGTTGTACGGGGAAGTATCTTATTCAGAACATCTGACGCCTGGATACGTCCTGTGATTCGGCGTGCCCTACTGATTTCGGTTTTCCATGGTTTATCGAAATCACTCCAGGCGAATACCAGGATGGTTCTTTTAAAAGGCCATGGCCGATTTCCTTCCGTTCCTTGTCCCAGTCCTCTTCCTTTAGGTGGAGAGGCGCTATATGCCTATAGAATCCTGCGCTTGCCCGAGCATCACGAATTTCCATTTCTTTTTAAAATGATCATCTTATTTTGTTTATTTCAGATTAATCAAATTATGTTTTTCAATTGCTCTGTTTTAGAAGATAAAACATATAGAAGAACTTTTCATATCTAATGAATCCAAATGCAAAGTACTCGTATGTGATTATTGTAGTCCATATTTCCTGCAATTGCTTATTAAACAATAATTATTATTTAATAAAAACACCATTGCAATTGTTATTTTGTTTTGATTTATTTTTGTTGTATTTCGGTTCTCCTTAAAATATCGTCAGTGATTCAACTTTTCCGAAAAATGTTTGTATTACATAAATTTTAATCATGTAAACTTAAAGAATCAAGCATTATTCGAATTAACAAACATAAAAAAACTCTCACTCAAAACAGCACTAAATGCACAATTTCCACCGGTATGTGAAATCGTAAATTAATATCGATGTACATTTTTCTTCCTCTTTAATACATACAGATATTTAACAAAGTAAAACAAAACAAAAACACCCATTTTCTGATTTAAAGCTTCTAACTAAGCGCTAACATCACCCTCAACAAAATATCACTTGGAAAAGCAATTAAACAATACCAACGCGCGTAAGGAACTTGCACCGCATCATTCTACAAGGAAAATCAAAGAGTGAAATATTAATAGTGATGTGATTAGCCGAGTAATTTACAGTCTTAAATTGCTTGGCTCATGTACAGAATTGGAAATGGCATGCTTGTTGTCAGACTATCGCATGTTTAAATGTAAACAGAATCCAATACCTATATTTTATTGTAATTTTTTCTTAATTTTTAAAAAAACTTATATATAACAAACAAATCATAGAAAACGTATAAGGGCTGACGATCCCTCAATGAGGGGCGAATCGTGTCCGAAATCAATAAAATCAAAATATTTCAATTTGTGTTATTAAATAATAATATAATTTCAAGTGGAACTGAAGAAACTAAACTTGATGTCTCATTGTCTCACATCCCAGTAACTGCGCACTAAAACTGCAGAGACTCTGATAATTATTGCTACAATTACTGCTGTCACAGAGGTTGGTAGACAGTCAAAATTGTGTCATTAAAACGTTCTGTATATCGAATACAAATTCTACATGCTTTCTGTATCCTCTGAAACATTGAAAAAGTAAAAGAAGTCATTAAAGACATTATGTAAACACTATTTTACACAGAACCTATATAGAGAAGTTATTACACTTTTAGGAGGAGTGCCAGAGACAGAACAGACTCTTGCAGGGGCTACCTGCCATTCCGGACCACCGAACAAGGTGAATCGTACAGTTAGCCACAGTAAAAAGTAGGTCCGCTCATCAACGCTTCGTGCTTGGGGCTGTCCGAGTTCTGCACATTACACAGAATAATGTCGCAGGAAATTTTCTTTTATTTTTAAAAAGTTTCCCCTGCCATTAACTGTAAACATATACATATGAAATTTAAACAAAAAATAAGTAGATGGTTTAATAACAAAAATAAATTAAGATTCAGGAATAATATAGAACCGACACAATATATCAAACTGTTGGAAAAGTTCCTGTCGTATTTACACAGATAACAATTTATACTAGAACCAAAACTTTCAGCAACTTCTTAAAAAGTCTCAACTATGTAACTTACAAATAATGGGCAGAAAGTGGAACGTTAATATCTATTGCACATTTTAACTCCCTGCTCAGTTTTGTTTTATTGGGAAATTCTTCACAAGCACAGAAAAAGTTTAAATCAGAAAAGGTGCTCTTAGAATTATTTGTGATTTGTGATTAATAGCAGAATAAATGGGTATTAACAAGGGCACAGTGGGAGCTATCATCAATGAAGATTTGGGAAAGAGCAAGATTTGTGTACGATCTGTACCACACATTCTGACAGACGAACAAAAAGCAAGACATCTTGAAACCAATGCCGATTTTATCGACATTAGTGATCTGGATTCGTCCTTTCTGAATTCTACTGTCACATAGGACGATTCTTAGTGTTACCAGAACGACCCCGAAACGAAAAAGACTGTTAATGGAATGGCGATCACTTCCTCTGCGAGCAATGGAATCAATTTCATGGCTTTAGGTCTCTTCGTCGTCGAGGTCATTAGAGGCAACAAAGGACTGGGGACAAGTAAAGGAGTGAATTCAGCCATGCACTCTTGAAGGAACCATCCCGGCATTGACTTGGAGTAATTTGAGGAAACCATGCAAAACCCAAAGCCAGACGGGGATTCGAACCAGCGTCATACCAAATGCAACGTTACCGCTCAACCACCACGCTTAGTGGAATCTGTATATACACTCATTGTCATAAAAATTGAAGCACCAACAATGTGTGATGCGAAAGGTTTAAAAGTTGATACATGGCACCATATCGATTTTTTCCTTTTTTTTCTTATGGCTTTACTTCTTGTCGACACCAAGAAAGAACTGGGGGGTAGGAATTTCATCATGTAATTTTTAAGGCCCGGCATTCGTTTGGAGTGATTTCGGGAGAACATGGAAAACCGAAATCTGGATGGCCGGACGGGGAAAACGCACCTCTGAAAACCGGGGGTTCAATGTTAGAGAAACTAGTAGGATACGCAACGAATAAAAGATCACTGAATGTGGGGAGCTTCCATAGTGACGTAATCAAATTAGTAAGGATAGGAACTAGTGCTGCACAAACAGTGGTGGATATACGAATTTTCCGAGCCGAAGCAAAAACTTGATATTGCCATCCCTTCAAACATGAATTTGTCGCCGGGGCAGTATAGGGTCACTGCCACACGAATTTGCCATTTACCGCCCGTTCAAACATGATTTTGGCGCCCCCTGAAGTTGCCGCCCGGCATTCCGGTTTGATCCCCCTCCCACTAGATCCAGCGCTGCCTTCAATCACATTAGTTGAAGTTTGATGTCGACTTCCAAGAATACAGCGATAAAAGTAACAACAATATATGCTGAAATAGAAGACTGGGAAAAAATTTTCACCGGTGATAGGAACGTTATAGTAGGAGCAGTGACGGAAGAGAATTTTGAATTGAATTTGGTAGAGATAAATAAATCAAGAATCAAGATGCTGGAGTCCCTACGAACTCGACAAAAATTCTTTGAACTTTGTGCAGCCAACCCACAGGATACAGGTCAAGTTCGTATTTCAGTCAGGTCTAGCGGTTATGATCTATTACGCTAAAAAATCATTTTTTGTCTTTACATGGATCGATTTTATTGTTCAAACCATTCTTGCTCTAACACTTGCGCTTCCCTGCTGGGCGGCAAGACATGCCGATGCCACTTTAATTCAAGGAACGAACATTGTTCTCTACCGACTGCTATTACTCGAGAAATCCCATGCTTCACCCGCCATACAAATGGGTGTCAGGTTCTTTACGCATTGTCACCTATTGCTTTCAATATGATCCTAGTATTCAAGCAATGTGCACTTGTCACTAAGTGTGATAACAGTAAAAATTCTTTTAATGCCTCCAAACTTGACATTCTGATCACTACTGTCATATACTTTTCGCTAATCATTCTGACCAATGTCGCCATGCTCCACTTCAACCGTCTTTGTGGCTGGTTGAAGAAAAAATGTAAGCACCAAAAAGACCGAGTGTGTTTTGTGAACGGTAACACACTGGCCACGCATTCGGTAGGGCGCAGGTTCCAATACCCCTCCAGCCATCCAAAATTCGGTTTTACAAGGTTTACAGAAATCAGTCCAGGCAAATGCTGGGATGGTTCCTTGAAAAGGTCCTTATAGCTCCATGCGCCCAGTCCTTTCCTGCCTCTCATAAGCTCTACGTTGCAAGGCGTATAGCAATAAACAAAAAAACACCAAAAATAATAGTGTTCTAACTCTCGAAGCTGTTGACAGCAGCCCTTGTACTGACAACGTGTCGAGCATATAAATGTCGCTGAACAACACTTAAGGTTTATAGAGTGTGACTCACTCTCTCTTGAGGAAGTTAAGGGGAATGGTGAGTCAAGTTTTACAACTTTTCCTCCAGTTCAGCACACTACATACCTTCTTGGATTGCGGAGTTCTGGAGCAACATCGGCAGTGGAACTAAGAATGTAGGAATCAACTGCAAACCTTGTTAACACGAAAATATGTATAGAAGAATTAGTGATGGATTTACATTTTTCGATCAGACAATATTTTTATCTGCCTTTCAGTTATCACTTTATGACATTTCAACGTCGAGTTCATTAGAGCTGGGAGAAAATCGGGGGCAAAGATAGATTTTAAATAAATAATCGTGCATATTTCAACACTTTGCTGCCTTCAACATAACTGAATTAATATGTGGTTGAAGTGAAAAAAAATACAACTTTTATCAGCTACGAGGGTCGTACTAAAAGTTGTGAGCAACATTTTTTAACAATCTTAATTTATGTTTTTATGCTAAACAAAGCACATCATCTTAATCTACAGATTTTTCTTTTACTTTTCAACGTAGTCTCCCATTTTTGACCACTTTTTTTACATCATTCTTCAAGTTTGAAAATACTCTTACGACAGAACTCCGTTCGAACAGTCTGCAGACATATCCTCCAATGTCTCGTAGCGCTGGCCTCCGATCTCGTTAGCGGAACCAAAACGATGGTAGTCGGAGGATGCCAAGTAAGGACTGTAGGGAGGATGCGGAAGAGTTTTCCATCCAAAGGTTCTGACCTTCTCCATAGTGGCTTGAGCAGTATGCGGACGTGCATTATCCTTTTGAAGGATAATCTACGTTCCAAACCTAAGCTTTGAATTATTTCTTACACTGCACTAAGTCCTACTGCAAGTATTGCAGCGATGTCGTTCGCCGCGATACGCCTGTCTTTTCTAATAATCGCATCAACTCTTACCTTGCCGCATTGCGTGCAGGCAGTTGGAGGGCGCCCGCTACGAGACTCATCTTGGATACTCGTTTTCCCATCTCTGAAATGTTTCAGCCATCTCCTAAGTTTGCTGGCGCACATACAGGTATCTCAAAAGGCACGTTGAAGTCTGAGGTGAATTTCAGCAGCTGATTTTTCCACTTTAACAAGGAATTTAATGACAACACGCTGTGGAAACGAAACATTGCTCTCCTTCATATTTTAAATAGTGTCTGTGGTCACGTGATAGCAGCAAAAAGCGTCACAATCTGACAACACGTCGCATACAGACTGTGATTTACGACCCAGCTGTCATTTAGTTAAACTGTTGAAATTTTCATGGTTTATAATGAGTTGTTCACGACTTTCAGCATTACCCTTGAATTTAGGGACTGTGAAGGTAATTCCACATTACTACAAATAAAAATGCATTCAGCAATTGGAAAAAACCGGTTGGATGGTCACAAATTATATCTCGTGCATGACGGAAATAATGAACACTGCCAAGGTTAACGGTTATTTTTTTTTTTAAATCTATCTTAACGCCTGGCGATGTCGAGGTCATTATTTGAAGCAAGGAAAGGGAAAAAATTCAAGTACGACTTTTTAAAAGGAATGATCTGGGCATTTGCCTGGAGTGATTTCGAGAAACCATGGAAAACCGAGATCTGGTTGGCCGTACGGGGATTCGCATAGGCTTCCTCCTGAATGCCAGGCCAGAGCGTCAGACTCGGACGTACGGAAGGAGCCAAGGCTCTGTTTACAAGGAGGTCAAATGTTTTCTTCTATTCTTTCCATTTCATACGACTCTAGAAGAATATAGCCATCATAGTCGAAACACAGCTGAAAAACGTGAAAGCATAACCAACTCCTAAGTTTGCTGGCGCACATGCAGACATCTCAATAAGCATCTGAAGTGAATTTCAGTAGCTGATATTTCGACAGTCATCGTGTGTTAGACGAGTAGTTACGATTGCAGTATGACATACATGGTTGGTTTGTAAGACCGCGTGCTCATATATTCGCTACAGTGACGAGTAGAATTATTCTTGGCTGTTGCATTCATTCCTATTAAAGCTGCTGAATATGCTGTTATACAGCAAGGTGTCCAGCCCTTTGCACCCCATGTAGCAATCACGCGAAAGACTAAAGATCTACCATAGCTGACAATTGACATACGCTCTATATGCGATCGCACTCACGAGTAAATGGTGAACTAAGTAATATTGACTTTGTACAGTTTGAATAATGGACAGTGATCATAAAGAACTGCACACCCGACTGACGTGTAATAAGTAATATGATATGTTTTTTGCTCTGATATAACAATTAATATTTCAGTCTACAAATACTAAAAAGTGCAGATTAAACTGAAATAATGGGTGGAATGTGTGACATCTGCACAGTTTATTTAAACTCACAAGTGTTTGGTTGTTGAATAAGTTACTTTCGAATCAAACTGCTACTTAATCTGAATACATTTGATGATATTTTGTCACCTCCGTGGAAGGTTCTCATCTGGTTTAATCCCCGGCGGTATGTCTCTGGAGACGTCTCCGCGTGAAAACAACGCGTTTTCTCTTCAACATTATCTGTCACGTTTACAACGGCTTGTGTCCGACATGGGGCAATTCAGATCAATTCACAATGTTGTTATATTTTATATTAGCACCATTCACTGTAACTAACGACAGTTAATCATAATTCGCTTGTTGTATAAAAATTGTTTCAAGGTTAATAATGCGTGAAATATGTTATATTTATAATGCAATGTAGTTTTTTGCATTTTTAATTTATATAAGTTCACTATAACAATAATAAGCAGCATATATCAATTTAATTTAAAGTAATGAAGATAAATACGGTGAATCTCACCAACGAAATCAGCATGTAAACTGAGGTGCCAAATGTCATAGGACAGGAGGATACAAATACCCAGATGGCATTTAGCACTGCAGTCGAAACGTATAGCTGTGCCGTGCAGTGTCAAGACTTTTATTTTTTCCAGGCTGAGTAGTGTGAAATGTTTTCTGAAGTTATTGTGGCTGCACGACATGAATTAACAGACTTTGAACGCGGAGTATTAGTTGGCGCTAGAGGCATTCGGCATTCCATGTCGGAAATTTAAATTAACATTCCTCCATCCACAATGTCAATATGCAATTTCCAGCATTACCTCCCGCAAGGACAACGCAGTGGCCAACCATGCCTAGTATATGACGGATACCAGGGATGTCTGCGTCGAGGTGTCATTGTTGACAGACAGGCTACACTGCCTCATAGTACAGCAACACTGATCTGTGTTCATGAGGACGATGTACCAAAATTTGATGTCAGTGGAAGACCGGTGTGAGTACGTGTGGTAACAAAGCGATATCGGTTTAGTGATAAGACGAATGGAAAAAGGTTGCGTGGTAAGAGCTGATGGTAGGGTTTTGCGTGTGGAGCAGACCTCACGAAGCATTGGTCCTATATTCTCAGGAAAATACAGTGCAAGCTGGTGATGACTCCGTCCCAGTAAGGGCTGTGTTTTCATGACATGGACTGGGACCTCTGGTCAAACAGAATCGACCATTAACTATAAATGATTACGTTCAGATAATAGAAGGCCTTCATGTTCCCACTATATGAAGCAGATAATTGAGGACGTGGGTTGTAAGGAATATGTTGCAGTGGGTGCCTTAGTGGGCAAACTACGTTACAAGTATCTTTCTTACCTTTATGATTAATAAAAAGGGATTTTTAATTTTAATTTTTATGAAGGAGTGAAAATTTATTAATTTTGCAAGAATCTCGATGTTAGTTGGAATTTAGGAAAATTGTCACAATATAACATTTATTTTCTTATCACTGGCGATTACAAGTCTGAGCGAATTTACCGTTAACATTAACACAAATTGGTGAAATCATAAAAGCAACGCTCAGAGGTACAATTAGCCGTCATGAGCAAGCAAACAATTGTATATTTACTTTTAAATCCATCTGAGAATTAAAATGGAAGAAATAATGACAATTGGGAACAATGAAAAATACAAGTTATGACGACCTCAGACAAAGGTATCATAATTCTGTGACTTTACAGTTAAAAGAAAATCGTGGGCGCCACGAATGAACAATATATCATTCGAAAATAACTAGTTCTGGCAAATTATGCCGCTAATTCAGGGGTGTTTTCAATTACAAAGTTAGAACATGGATCTAAGTCGCTTAAGGGTTCTGTTTCACGGAATGCACAATCAGATGGCTTGGTCGTAATAAGTTACCATCGTAGTTCTGCGTCTGATGTCTGAGGTGTTCGGAGATGCCCCACGGTATGTGAGACTGTCTCACAAGGCGGCTATAGACACGTCCTGTCTGTTAATCCGCATCATCGCATTACTGGTGGTGTCGCCGTGATAAGCCTGCTCCAGCACGCCGGCAGCCAGGAGTCGTACAGCAGCAGTAGGCGAGAGAAGCCAGCTTTCCAAGTCCACCTCAGACTAGACTCGCATAGAATCGAATGTCCAGCTCCTCGCTCTTCGGTCTGCGAGGAAAACTTCTGGCTCCAACCCCTTGCAGTCTCGATGATTACATTTAACAGAAAATTCCCAGGATTTTAAATTATATGCTCATTTGGATTGGACTTTCAGGTTGGCACCTAATGTCACGTGATATCCCCGATATCTTATTTGCCCCGCGTATATCACAGAGGTCAGACATATTCGGCTAAGTTCGCCGGGTTGAGAGCGTATTCGGGTGGCGGGTTTTTCGCACTGGGGCAGTGGCCTGTTGTGGGCTCCCCATCCCACGGTGAAAGCTGCCTCCGTGGCTCGGGAAGACTACGATTAACTTCAAGCCTACACACCTCAATAATTCTTTAATATTCGCTTTAACAAGGTACACTGAATGTTCACCATTGCATTACAGTCCTCACTTGGAATCTTGCGTACTTTAGGAAATTACAACAAAAATCTATTTAGGTGGTCGCCCAAGATTTATGTAAATTACTCTAACTTTTTGATTTATATAATTTTTAAAAAAATGCACATTAGAACGTGGCGACTGCGCGTCACGTTACAATGTAGAGATGAAGAGGTTAGTACAAGATAGGAAAGGATGGAGGATTGCATCAAGCCAGTCAAAAGACTGATGACAGCAAAGAAAAAACAAATGTTCCCCAAAAAACAATGAACTTTTCCAGGACTACGACGTGCAATGTCACCGGGCAAAAATCGTTCATGATTATTTTGAGGAATATTCTGGAATATGCCAGCAAATGGTTTAGCCACCTAGATCGTCAGACATCAATCAAGTAGAACATATCTGGAACATGATGAAAAGGTCCATTCGTGCACAAGGTCTTGCATCGGCAACACTTTCGCAATTATGGACGACTGTAGAGGAGCCGTGGTTGAATATTTTTTCAGGAGACTTCGGACGACTTGTTGAACCAATGCAACGTCGGGTCGCTACCCTTCACAGGGAAAAAGATGGTCCCTCACGATAGTAGGAGGTGTCCCATGACTTTCGGCACTTCAGTGTACTGTCATACACGCTTTGCTCCAACGTTTCCTAGTTGAAGGTCGATTTTACTGTAGGGCCTACAGCATTGCGAGAGACGAAATTACTCATACAATAGCTGGATTTCGTATCTTGGTAAAGCGTTCTGATCAAGCAGGTTTATTGCGACAGGTGAAATGGCAGACATAACATGGATTATGTGTAATGAGAAACTGCACAATTTAATTCAGTTACAGTGGAGATTCTTATGAATCGGTTATGCTTGTTAATCTAACAGCAGCAATGAGGCTGAAGGAATTTTCGAGGAATTCAGCAACAGTAGTTCGCTCTAGGGATAATCACTAAACATCGATGCATCGTAACCATTCGATGTTTAGCATACGATACATCGGATTGATTCGATGTTTTGACAAAGAATTTTTCAATTCGATGTATCGATTTTTTTAATAAAAACATCAAATCAATAAAAAAACTAATTCTGGCTAATAATGACAAAAATAATATAAATAAATGTTAAGATTAATAAATTTATTCAAGATTAAAATAAATTATTTCAATTTAAAGTAACTGTCATTAACAGGTGATGAAACCTGTGAGCAATTAGTGGGACGTAACAACGGCGAAGATGAATTTCTCTTGCGGTTGGCTGTCCTGTCCGTATGAGCGAATGAATAAAATCAATGTCTTAGGTTCACTCCTACTGTATGCCAGTGTTTGCTGTGAATCGAAATAAGATATTATTACTCTAAAACAACTAAGTGTTACCTGATACTACTCAATATTTAGATATAAACCGGGATAAGGCAACATCTGATTGACTATTATCGGGACTTCTGCTACATCCAAACGTTTATTTTCAAAGGCTGCTGAAATAGTCAGTCAGCAAAGGAACAGAATGCAAAGTTTGCCTAACCACCATTGGTGTTAAGTGGTTAAATACTTACAAATAATATTTTTAGGAAGATTTAGACTTTAGTATTTAATGTCTGGTTTTTTTATTGTAATTGTCTGGTATCGTAATAAAATATTTCTGTTAATTTGTAGTCTCTGTTTCACTTACAAAGCTATACCTCACACTTACAGCACTACTTAACCAACACACAAGATCACAAAATTAATTTTTTAATGTTGGGTGAAAGGTAACACTCTGGACTCGCATTCAGGAGGACGCGGGTTCGAATCCCCGTACAGGCATCCAGATCAGGGTTTTTCATGGCTTCCCCAAACCACTCCAGGTGAATGTTTCAAAAGGGCTCTGCCGAATTCCTTCCCGTTCCTTGCCCCCAGTCCTTTCCCGCATCTTATGACCTCGATATCGGCCAGGCGTAAAGCCATAAACAAAAAAAGCATAAAAACACACCATTACAGCTACAGCACTACACTGCTGGTATAGTGCTACTGTGTTCACACGGACCAAACTAAAGACAATGAACTACGAGTATCTGCGTTCAACTGGAAATGGTGAATATCAAACTATTGACAAATTTTCTCTTGGAAATTATAAAGGAACAGGTAAGAGATAAATGAAACGACATTTACCGACGAATATTGTTGGTTTGTATTTGTTGAGATAAGAAAAACTTAAAAGTAGTCGATGTTGAAAAAACATCGATGTTTTTAAGTGTTGCATCGAAAAACATCGATGCAGGGTTCCGATATTTTACATCGAATAAAAACATCGATGTACTTTCTAAGTGGACACCCCTAGTTCGCTCACTTAAAGTGATGCCGTACTGAGGTTAATTACGACTGCAGTAAAACTGGTTTTCACAATGCCTGTTGCTGAGAACGTTGGCAACAGCTCCATAAAGTATGATAGACGCAGAAGATGTTAGTCATAGTTTTACGGGAACAATTGCTTTTTCTGATTCCGATTTTAACACACAAGTGGAATTTTACTATCGTTTCACAGACTTAAATAACCATCAAGAACATCAACGTCTGTCTCGTCTGCTGATGACGGCTGTTTCGGAGAAAATGGTTCTTCCTTTATCGATTGTATTCGTTTGGTTCGACATCTAATACACAGTTACTTCGCCAGTCACCTTTTAGGCTTGCAAACTTGTAATTTTCTACTCTAAGATAAACTCGTGAAAACTCAGCGCTGTATCAGATGCGGGGTACAAGCTTAGTGAAATATAGCTCAATCGGATATCGAACGTGCATTTTCCCGGTGGATTTATGACAGCTAGCCTGGATTTACGCCAAAATGTTTTTAATTTGTCCAGCAGTCCTAAGGCCATGGATGATGCTGCATTAACTCTAATACACGTCATCATTGAGGTATTTTCCTTAATTCGTTCAGACAACACTCTGTATTTGCACGAGTTAATTGACAGCGGGGGGACATGTGATTTAGTGTAGGTGATTTGATAATATTTTTAACTAACACGGAATTTTTTTGTCAACCAGTTTCCATTTCTAAAATATTATAAAACTCTTACTCTGTTCTGCGTCAATTTTTTTTTTAAATGTGTTTCCCTTCATCTGATGTTAATATCTTTCTACTTTCCAGTATCAGTTATTTATTAACATGTAAATTACAAATTTCTCCATACGTTGATAACTATTACAACATGTCTGTTATATTATTATTGTCATTTGTTCTGAATTTTACCAAATTATTATAGCTTTCATTTAATTGCAAATTTGTATGCGGATAGCTGGTTCCTAAGTAATGGAATCGAAATTGTTTCATGCTGCTACGTCTTTTTCGTAATTTTTTTCTATAGAAGCGAGAAAGGACAGTAGGCAAGTAAACAGACGGAATTTGGCCATGATATTTTGGAGGAATAGTCCCAGCATTCGCCTTTAATGATTGAGGACAACTTTAGAAAACCGAAATCTGGATAGGCGGACGGGGATTCGAACCTGCGTTCTTAGGAATGCGAGGTCAGAGTATTACCGCTCACGCACCACGCTCGCTCTCTTTCGCAGAATATATGTAGATATCGTTTTCTGTCATCATTTGGTTTTTACCTAACACTGATGCGTTGTAACAGTGACAGAAACCTTGTACCTCTTTTTTTTTTTAAAAAAAAAAAAAAAAAAAAAAAAAAAAACCAGGATAAACTAGACATTGCATCTTTGGGACACATTGCATTCTTTGGATGAATCAAAATATCTCAGTTCTTTTAGAGACAAACTGACGTGAAAATGAACAGAAACAAAACAAAATGAGGACAAGATACATAGCGTGAGTTGTTGTTAGTGAGGCTCTACCACCTCCCTACACACGGGCAGTGGCCACTGCGCTCTCGAGTTAATTAAGAGAGCAATGCGTCCGTATCGGCCGAGTGAGGTTCGGTCCAGTTTAGAGAGCGTGGAGAGCAGAGGGCCACGCGTTCTCATCGTTATCTCTCACAATAACCACTGTACAGCTATCAGACAGCGCTATAAACAGGAAGTGCGCTGCCCGAGGCGATCTTATCGGCGACCATCACCCAGCAATTTATTACCGTTGTTTTACACAGTAACATCATTCGAGTTCCGCTAAGATTCTTTACTTACTGATAATATACATTGTAACTCCAACATCTTTAACTGTCAGTGAGATTTCTTATGAACGTGAAGTTCTTACTCCTGTAGCAGATTAGTCTACGCGCTACGTTTCTTTAAAGTAACTGACACCATGCTATAGTTTTTAGGAAGTAACAATCATCTTGATTACCACATTGTCAGCGTAACTGGAGCGGAGAAAGTGTTTTATGAATGTGAAATTTGAACTTAATACCTCTACCACTGAAGGCTCATAAAATATTTTTGTTAGTATTGATGTCCGTCCCTTTATCTCTGAAGACGTAAGACGGAAGTCGTAAAGAATGTGATTCGATAAACTTATATTTCATCTGGTTAAAAGTCGTCAGTTCATGTTCTCAAGTTCTAAAAATTATCGTTTTTAATTCAGAAGGAACAAAACAAATGCTCTTCAGACTTTGTAACAACGTTTGGTTAATAAACATGGGTTTATTAGGAACATTACAAAATAAGTTTCTGTTGGACAGCATAGTTTGCTGATGATATCCTATTGTTAATAGTGATGCAGTCGACATGAAGTGTTATTCACCTCTTAATGCCTCCATTTTCCACATGATCATTTTCTGGTAGTTATAAGGTTAATTGAAGCTCTTTTTCGTTAATATGATTTTCTCATGTAACTGCTTTCCTGATTTATTTTTTTTCATTATACAGGACCTGGACAATTCCGAAATGTTGTTTGGTTAACAAAACCACTCCGGTGACAACTACAAAATTTACTCATAGCAGACAAATCTTTATTTATAGCGGTATTCTCTTATTAACATGTTTTTACCACAGAAAATTCAATAATAAATTCTTCGAGTAGCTACTCTTTCTTATAAAGAGATTCGCTCTTCCTTATTTTGTTTTCTATTCTTCTCTGTCCTGGACAGTCCCTATAATCGGGACTTCACTAAACGAGACATTACAATGAGCAGAGTCCATCCGAATGTATTAGATAGAATTACTGATCAGACTAATCTTTATATTTCCGCTATCTTATTTCTGGAAAATTAGTTTTGATGTTCCCAGTTTCATCAATCAAGATGAAAGAACATGTATTTTTCTTCAAGAAAATAATTTGCTAAGCAGAAAAATATTGGAATCATTGATATAATAATAACTAAATCCCATTCAGTAGTTATTTGTTGGAGAACTTGACCGTTAAGTGATTTATTTATTTTTAATTTCAGTGGTGATTATATCAAAACATGTTCATAAACATGAATTATAGAAACAATGTGACATGATGGGTGTCTCAGAACTTGCAGATGTTGGCGAATTGATGACTAGGAGCAGTCTTTATGGTAATATTAATTACGTTCTTAAACTTTAGATTTCGGAAAACAATGTTAATGAATAGTGTAATTTCTAAATCATATGTAGAACTATTAAAAAAATGATATGTCCTACGAGTAAAGTTGGTATTTTAACGGAAGCAGATAAAGCAAAATCTATCACATCCAGGTCTATCGAGACGAGATTAAATGTGAACGACCCTAAAATATTTGATTATTTGGTTTTATGTACAACTTAATACTGCTAATTAACTAATCCTTCCACTCGTCTTTAAACTGGCGGAAATCTAGTTTCGTTACTCTGTCGGTCGGACAAGACATTTAAAAATTTAATCGGAATTGCTGATATGTGTTTCTCCCAACATCCGTAGCCTTAAGAGAAACAGTTTCGATCAACTTTCGTAATGTATGGTAAAACACAGATTAGTAGCTGCTAATACTCATAGATAGAAGTGCAGACCTATAATAGAAACATCAAAGCTAGTATAACCTCCGTTTGTTCATGATGTCTGTCACGCTAACGTACTAAGTTCCCACTGCGAGGAACATTCCTACTGCGAGACTTAATCTGATTAGATAAAGTTCACTCATATCAAGAAATATATCAGTAAGAATGTGATAAAAGTATTATTTTTCTTGTTGACAATAGATTGTTAAAAAAGATAGTAATTAATCATTATTTGTTTTTAAAATTTCTCAGAAACTTTTAAAAGCAATTTTTTTTAACTTAGCAATTTCATTTTCCTACTTGCCTTTCGCCTTGACAGCTCCTCTCTCCGCCCCCCCCCCCCATTATCACCCCACACAGCCAACATATCTGATGATTTGAGGGACTTAGGTTACTTCATAATACACACATGCCTCCCACCACCATTTGTGATGTTCATTACCGCATTCGTAAAAACGCATTTCCTTCGTTTATTACGCCTTAATGCTGGAGTAGAATTTACTTGCCAACTTTAACGGCTGTCAAAGGGAAAGCTGTGGTAAGCTAATGTTATTAATTGAAAACTTATATCCTTACTTCAGCTAATGTTTCGGAAATCTAATAAGGAAGTAGCACAACCGGCTGTATGTATGCTCACTTCTCAGAATGAAAGTGGCTTACATAATAGTTGAAACGTATTCCTTGAAGCGCCAATGGACCTAATTTCCATCTGTAGCTACCGTTTCGGAGAAATCTGGTACTTTCCTGACTGGATATGACTTGTACAGAAAGATCAGTTTTCTTCCTTGTTTCTTCCACACCTTCTTATGAGGCGAAAAATGATTCAATTTAGTAGTGCATGACAGAAAACAGGAATGAAGTATACAAGAAGTATAAGAGGCTGAAACTATGCAGACTTGTCTTTCACGTAATTGTGACTATTCTCTGTCAATTATTATTTATTATTGTTATTAATTGACTGTGATAAAGCACATGCAGGGGGTTGGTGGTTGTGAAAATTTTCCTTACACCCCACTTTTGCATTATACGACTTTTCGAATTACATTCTTCCACTGTTTGAGGTAATTTGTTCAGCTTAACAGTCGATAATTTATTTCAGTCCCTGACTCCACTTTGACTTAAGTCAGGTGCTAGTTATGATCATCATTTCCTTCCATGTCCTACTCCTAAACGTTCTTTCCGCATCCATCTACGCCTCATCACCAATGTTTCCCCTACGGAGCTCCCAACTCTCTCTTCCAAGCCTCCTGTCTTCCAATGACTCCCAAGCCATCTACTTCATCATATCAGTCACTGAGTTCTGGGTAATTTTAACAATAAAGTCTTGCTTCCCTCAAACTCTTGTATTTGATATTCATAATGTGGGTCCCATACTATTCTACTATACTCGATCGAGGGTATGACCATTATTTCGTATCTTAGCTCCCTCACTTGACTGGTACGTAACCCTCTCCAGCAAATGCTGCACTTTGTAACTTCTCCCAATCATCTTCACAGTGTATGTTGCCCATTTGAGTTTACATTTGAGTGGTACGACAAGATAGCTACACTCCATGTTTTCAACAAGCAATTTCTTCCCCCATTTCATGTTTTTTTTTTATTATTTAATCCGTGTAGGCAATAAAGGGACTCGTTCCACACCCGGTAAATAGAGAGAATGTGAACTAAGACCAGTAACATAATTCATCTTAATAATTTTCAAATGTTTACGAAATATTACAAATGAAACAATCGTGTTACAAGCTAAACATATCATCCTGTCTGAAGAAAACAAAAGAAAATCACACTAGCGGACAACGGAAGTGAGGCATTCATTTTACAATGGATAAATAAATTTGTTGTAATGGATGTTGTTTTATTCACGGGATACATTGTACCAGTTACATCTAAAGCAGCGCAGGAACGTCTTGAAACTAAAGCTAGTTACGTAAGTCAGTGTTATTCCATAAACTGCTATCCAGTGGTCTAGTTTCAAATATATTAAAATCAGTATAAAAAACAAATGCTTCTGATTACCAGTTAGTTTACTAACAAGAAAATTTAAATTTCGAAACATTGATGGACAGACGAGTTCATATATTTCGTTAAATAAGTACTACACGTCAGTTTTATAGGCGATACAGAGGAAGCGTTGACATAATGTCATAAATAAGATCTTATAAATTTGACTTTGTTTGCTGTGTACGTGTGTATGTTTGTATGAGAGAGAGAGAAAGAGAGAGAATCTGAGTGTACCTATTTTTTCTGCTGTGTATCATGAAGCTAATACGAATAAAGATAATTTTGTCCACTGTGTGAATCAACAATAAATCTTGTTAATTACATGAAAGCACTTCACCACGTGTTCACAGGCCACGTTAATAATGCAGACGTAGTTTCTCTACGAGGAATACGTGTGCAAACTTTTTTATTCGGTAAAGAAAAATTCTGTCATTGGAACTCTTGTCGCAAATTTCTACTCGGAGATATTTCTGTGGTTTAGAGTTAGGAAAATTATTCTACAACACTGCCCGGCCCAGTTTACTGTCGCTGCGGTAAACGCTTGCTGTAGGTCAAAGTCTGCTACGTCGAAGTTAATATTCTATGACATGTTGGCGTGCACTATAGTGTGAAGCATACCTTATCAATCATTTCGCTACTTATATGAGGCACTTACGTATTTAAAAGATTATATAGACAATTTCTAAACTTAATGGATATAAGGAATTATAACAAAGTAGCACAAAAGTGTTAAGGATATGACCTAATCTACATAATGTACAATAACAGTACTAACAAAGTAACAATAAAAAAAATGTTTAACTGGGGTGTGGTGCATAAATAGATATCCTTTCCGTAATTTAGGTGATTTAAAAGCACAGAAAAAAAGAAGAATAATTTGGTAAATCATCTACATCATAGCATTAGGTGAAATACCAAATGTGTTGTGTGTTTTTTTTATACTACTACAATAAATCAAAGTAGTAATTCACGTGTTCCACGAAAAAATACATAAACTATCAAGTTGCCAAAAATTTATCTATGATACACGTAGATATTTAAATTCCTTATTATTAATTATCAGTTCCCCCGGTTATATATACTCAGATACGAGTTATTAAAAAAAAAAATTTTACACAACTTTGCACAAATGGTACAAACTCAGCTGCTGGTTGGACAGTATTAAAGCATTACTGCTTGCTGCGCCTGATGATATGCAGCCCGCCACTCGCTTTACTTTCTCCCTCCAGCGACTAGAACAGCCTTGCAGGGTGAACGCTGAAGTTTCTGGAACCGCGGACGTGTTTCGCAAGTACACGTGGAACTGTTGGCAATACTTTCCTTGATCTCATTATGACATCACTGAATATGATAGGTGTGGTTATAGTTGCGTCTTGTTCAGGAATAACTTTTTCCAATTCATGTGAAGACGCAGAGTTGGGGAGCGTTTTAATTAAAAATAAAAAAATATTAAAGCTACTCACCTCCAGATGGTTGATTATTATTGCCCTTACAATTAGTTCAGGATTGGTGGTTTTACAACTGGGTACTTGGTACTTCATTATTATTTACTCTAAACCGTGTGGAAGTATATCGTGTAGCTGCATCTCAAAGTGATCGATTATATTAAGATTTCTTGAGCTCTTACTTCTGTACCAAAATAGTTTTTGGTGAAGAGAAGTAACAAAACAGCAAACACTGTCTGTTTTACAGCAGCTATTTTGTGCTTTATAACAATAATACTTGAAGTCATTGTGATTTTCTGTATCAGACAATTTCATTTCTTAATTTGAATAACAAAGTTGTTAACTGAGAAAAGAGCATTTAATTTTGTGACACACACTAATAATAAACTCTCTTTATATATATATATATATACATATATATATATATATACATATATATATATATAAATGAGTTAGCTGGAATTAAGAATCAGTTGTGGGGAAAGATTGTAAAATTAGTCGCAACATATTTATGAAAGTATTCATTTTTATTAGGTATGAAGAAAACTGAAGCTACAGGTACTACAAAACATTTTCAGCTTGTCGATGTACTGTACTTTAAGAAGGAAGCGTAAAACCAGAAAACTTTTTCATTGTTCCACGTTCCTGCCTCATGTGACGACACTTTGAGTATTTTCGGTATAATTTCCACGTATCGGATGGACATACATTTTTTTAGGCTAATTTTATGTTTATCTTTCCTATTGAGCTAACAGATGGCACCTGTATTCCAAAACAGGTTTGTTAACAATGCTAAGTTCACTACCAGCTGGCCCAACGAACGTCATTATTTTGTAAGATACAATAACTTTCATACATATCGTCATTCTCATAATTAACAGTTACCCACAAAATTTTCTATCCAGCGCGATTCAATATGAACTTATGGATTATTTGGAAAACGATTATAATCTTTAGTCTGACTAATCAAAGTACTGCATATTCAAAATTATCATGTTGACCAAGTTAAGCTTCACACACACGTCTTTTGGGAACGAAAGGCATTAAAATAAAATGCGGATGCTAGTGTGTGTTGCCTACATTCCGTTAAGTTAACAATTAGCTCTGGCTTACAGTTAACTAATCCCACTTTACGATATTTGAATGGGGTTAAAGTTTTTACTCTGCTACACTACTGCCGTAGTCAAACCATTAACCGTTACATTACTGTTCATATTTAGATTTATTTAATTTCTGAACTCCCTAGAGAAGGTATTATCTAATAATTTTGTTTTCAAATCTCCTTTAAGTCACCAGGTGTAGTACGTTAACGCTTGTAACAGCCAGACTTGTATGTATTTAAAAGTTCAACAATACGAAAGATATTCCAGTTCAACTTTACCCACTTCTCTACCACTATATTAGCGACTAGTTTTGAAATAATATTCTGCGTTTTATTATTCTTTTATGCTGATCTGTAACCTTTTTCACCTCATTTAAAAGATTCTTATTATGTTTCTATTGAGACTATTGGACGTAATTGTTTCTAATCTCATACACTTTTGAAATTTGGAATCAAAACAACGTAGAAATGTAAAACCAAAGTGCCTAAGTAAGTTGATATACAAATCAAGCCATTTAATGTTGGCACCCAAGTTTGGAGCTGTCCAGTCATCATAATGTTCACATGTCTTCTGTCCACAGAGTTGTCCCACTGTAATGATGTGACTCCTTCACAGACATTGCAGAGAGATCGCTCCGAATTGGATAACGAGAGTTGGAGTGAGGCGACTGGGTCATGAACTTGGCACCGTTCGGTCAGACTCCTGAGAGAAGCCGTTACGACGCCTTACCCAACGCCTTCCACCGCTAACTGGGGCACAAAATACGTCGCCAGTGGTTCAACGAACGGCAGCAAGGCGTCCTTGACACGGATTGCGTGCATCATTAATTCCACAGCAACAAAATAGCAGCCGGGTGGCTGTTGTCTGGGCTGTCGTTTGAGGAATGAGAGCAGGAAGGAAGGAAGAAAGGAAGCAGACTGAGTTCCCGCTGACCTCGGTCTTCTGTTTGGAGGATATCAGCTTCCAGTCAGAAGATAGATCTGTGGGACGCTTCACAACTAACTGGGACCTCTGGCAGCAAGGCTGAGACGTCTGCAGTCATCACTGGGGTGATCACCAAACTGCGTAGCTGCAATACCCTATCAAGGCTTAAGAGAACCTTATGGGAGGAAGTGAGCTACGATCATGTCTGAGAAATTATACTCCTCGATCACAGATGCGAATGTTATCGTCGATCTATGAAACATGTTTGGTCTGCACCATTTTCAAGACAATTCAGACCGTCGTTTGTTAATAGATAATTCGAACAAACCACTTTCTAACGTAACAATAGTTTTTATTTTATACAAATACAATAATTAGGATGTTGTGCTACTTTCTGTATCAGGCGCTCCTTGTGGTGGCTGTCGCTAAGATTCCGAGATGATGTATGTAGATCAACACGGGATATGCAAATTCATCCTCGGCAGTGAATAAATGTTCATCAGTCGGAACTTGACCCGAAGGATAGAATAAGTAGTCGTACATTATTCCTAGCAGTCAGATAACGTCCCAAAGTTCTGTGATATTAACGCCCAAACATCTTCTCAGTGCAAGTAGAAGACATACTGATGGTTGTGTTGAAGGATACGAACTTGGTGGCTGGAACGTCTTTCAGAAGACCTTCCAATAGGCCGCAACGGGCATCACCATTTCTAATTTCTCTTATCCACAACACACTCCACAGAGCACATATAACAGCTCTGTAATCACAGGTACAATAACACCTTCTGATAATGTTACACTCAGGAAGGAGAAGGAATACGATGCAGTGTGGTCGATTTGGAGGGTTAACGCCTTCCATTAGCAGTTTCCGTGGAGTGGAGCCGTGTCCTAGTGTGCTCTGACAAGATTTCGGCCAACTTGCTTCGGCCTTCTTCTAGGAAATAATAAAACACTGATGTGTTTTGCACGCTATATGCTAAGCACTGCTTACAAGAACGTGGAAACACATCAGTGCGCAGATATACGAGGTTACGTGGGAGGGGAAGATGGAAGGGGATAAAATTGTCCGGATTTATTCTTACGTATTTTGTGGATGACCAATACCGTCAAACAAGAAAGCAATAGATTGGCTTGTGGGGTTTCAGATTTTTTTTTTTTTTTTGTTAATTTGTTTTTACTTTCAAAGTTAGCAGTAGTTAAGCTTTAATATTATTGTACATTTTCTATCTCCTCAAGCAGGAGGAATAAGGCTGCTCCTGTAAGCTAACTGCGAACACTTTCAGTAGCCTAGTCATTACTCCCGAGATAGCTCGAAAGTATATCGATAACGTATAAACTGGTGAATTAGTTCAATTTCTTTTTTAACGAGTGTGGTGGGTGAACGGTTAACGTTCTGGCCTTGCATTCGGGAGGACGCGGGTTCGAATCCCCGTCCGGGCATCCAGATTTGGGTTTTCCATGGTTTCCCCAAATCACTCCAGGTGAATGCCGGGATGCTTCCTTCAAAAGGCCATGACCGAATTCCTTCCCATTCCTTGTCCCCAGTCCCATCCCGCCTCTAATGACCTTAGCCATCGACGAGGCGTAAAGTCGTAAGGAAAAAAAAAATGTTATTTTTACTTTTCATAAACTAATATCCACATTTTAGGTTCGAGGTGTAAATAAACTCATTTATTCTTTCGCAAAGAAAAAGAATCTGGTAAAACGTTAATTTCAAAAACGGGTATGAACGCCTACTAGAGAAGTTATGCCATTTATGAGAATGTACCGGTCAACTGCAAAAGACGGGGTGTATTATTCTGTGGGTCTGCGATGTGTTTTTGATGCTGAAATGTGTATTATGAATCATGTGACTTAGCCATGCATTGTTGAAACTTACCTGTCATCTCGTAAGTATGACACCGAGCGTAGTGGGTGGCCTCGCATTCGGGAGGACGCGAGTTCGAATCCCCGTCCGGACATCCAGATTTGGGTTTTCTACGGCTTCCCAAAATCACCCCAAGCTAATGTCGAATGGCCGAATTCCTTTCTGTTATTAGCCCCCAGTCCCTTCTCGCCTCCAATGACCTCGACGTCTACGAGGCATAAAGTAATAAGCAAAAAAAGAAAGTAAGTATGACTGCCACACATTAGAGCCTACGCCGGTGGAACGAATGAAATAATGTGGAAGCTTAACGCGCTGACATCAGTGATGAAATTACAATAGCAATCTAGCATTTCTTTACACATCTCCGAATAATATCCTAATGTTATTTGAGAATTTGATATATTTAACAATGATTCTATTGCAATTAGAGTACTAAAAATGAAGATTTTTGAATCGTTTCATTACTTCACATCCTGAAAATAATGCATTCCGATTGTTGCAGTAAAAATAACGTAAGTATATGTGGCGACAAACTAATATGAATCACAACATCTTTACTCGAAGCCGATCTATGTTAGTGATTCGCTAGGTTTGGCGTTAATATCATGCTGACAGCTCTCCGCTGTCTCCAGAAGTCACTGCACGGGATGATGGTACGGCATTTTCAACGTATCGCTGATTTCTCGTACTTCGTACCAGCAGTTCTCTCGGGGATATAATTACTCCGCCGCCGAGAAGCAGTAAAGCTTGAATAAAAAAGTACAGGATGCCGACTTCCCTACAGCGGCGAGTTTCCCAGAAGCGACACCTTTACACGCACCTCCAACTCTCACCGCAAGACCTATCCGGAACTGACCGGCCCCTCGGCTCGGCACCCGCCGCACTTCCGGTAGACTCTTACGTTTCCGGAATGTGTGCTCTCTTTCCTTCCGCCTACACGGTGGGCATTACTCTTTCGGTTTGCAACCCCGGAAATGATGACTTGTGATGTATATGAGAGCGAATGAGATAATTTTTGTTATGGTCTTTGGCTTTTCCCAGTTTTGACTAGATAACAAAAGAGCATTATTTCTCATAAAAAAAACTGCAAATACTTAAAATGCACTAGTTAGGCGTCATTAAGAATATAAGATTGCAGCACACACATTCAAGTACTTGCAATACATTATATATCCAACGTTTAAAATACTCATTATTCAGTGTAAAACAATAATAAAAATTCATAATATATTATTTCGCCAACATTAAAAACATAATTTTGCGGTAACCATATTCAAGCACTTTTAATGCATTATATATCTATAATTAAAAAGGAAACACCCATTATTAGTATCAAACACATTGGAAACATTTCTCATAAATTATAACCATGTAGTCAAGTTTTTCTCGTATCGTCGTCAGAAGCTAAACAAAAACGTTTTGCCCCATTAATAGCATTGTGATGGAAAGGCTGAGTCATTAAGTGTTCTATCATAAACAACTGGATCGGGAATCTCCCATCACACAACATCTCGCTACTAGAGGCATCATCAAACATCAGTTCGTTGCCGGTTTGGTGTCTTTCACACAGGCATGGTTGTTTTTTTTTATAGGGCCTTATATGTCGTCGACGTTGATTTTTTTGGAGGCGGACAAGGGATGAAAAAAAAATTCAAGCTTGCCCTGTTGCCTATAAACCGTCCTATAAATCACCTGTGAAACAATGGAAACGGAAATCTGAATAACCAGACGGGGATTCGCGTTCTCCAGAGTGCAAGGCCCCAGCGTTGCTGCTCAGCCCCCAGGACAGTAGCCGAGGGGTAACTGGCCAGTTCATAAAGTGACTCTCGCACTTAACGGTCCTCCAATTCAACTGAGGTATGTATAAAACTTTATCGGGGGTGAAGTCGAGCTCCAACGGTATCAAAGCCGTACAGCGGATGCTGTCCGCCTTACACCAAGTGGATTGTCTTCTTTTCAGCCAGTTTGCTGTTTCACAATTTAAACTTGGAGGGGCTGTACCATTAGTATTTCAGCTTCATGCTTTTCCTTGTTCGTGGGGCTCCGAAAGGTGCAGTACCAAATAGTATTTTTTATTATTATTATTATTATTTTTAATCCGCCGTGTTTTCCCAAATTGGATTCACATTTTCTGCACTTGGGAAACAAAGCTGATGACCGTAGAGTCATATCCCCACGAGGAAACCATCTTCCACCTTCATCTCTGCTTTCTCTGAGTTGGACCGCGCGGTCAGCTGTAACCTCAGTATAACAGATTTTGAAGTGAAAACTTCTATAGCCGCGTTACGCGTTACGCGTTTAATGGACGGGGGTAAATCTGTGAGTTCGTGACGTCACATCACCAAGATTCCACCTGTTGCGCGCGTCACCATCACGCCACCTGTTGCGCGTATGATATGCGCATTGGACGCTTTTCGTAAAATCTTTATAGAAACAGTTTCCATCCGATTTTAATGGAACTTTGCATACGTATACTTTAAAACAAATAGAAAAATTGTTTACGTTTGATTTACAGAAATCTAAGCCCTTTCCTCCATTCTCCCTTCACCTTAATTTCTGTCACCGTTGTTCATACAAACCCACAGTTTTTATCAGATCTTGATAGTAGTTAGCACACGTATACTCCAAAGCAAGGCAGTCTGTTAGCTGAGAGGTTACGGCGCTTATTTCAGAAAGTTCTCTCTCTAGTCGCAGCATCAAATCCCGCGGTGAACAGGTACTTTTAGGAGTTGTATTTGGTTATGAGAGCTACGCCGGGACGTTCCGTGGTTCTGATTCCATATTAAACTGCAGGCTCCTTAAAAAAGGAATTAGCCTTCTCTTACACAATAGCTTGCTACATTTCCTTCGGGAAGATTGGACGAACCTTCGGGTTGTGGACTGCTTTGGATTCATAGTTTTTGAAGTGAAAACTTCTTTAAACGCTATGGTCGATTTTTGAATGGTTTAATTTCTTATGAGTTCCCATTACTGACATGCTAATGTTAACAGCATATCTGTTGGGATCTGCTGGCTGAATGGTTAAGGTTTCTGACTCGCGAACGAAAGTCCCCCGTTTCGAATCTCTGTCTGAGCGGGGATTTTCATAGACCATTGACCCGACCCTCACCTTTGGCAATGTTTGTTGTGTAATGTGAAGTACGCCAGAACGCTTCCGTGGTTCTGATTCCTCGTTGAATTGCAGGTCGCCTGTACCTTGTAGCATTGCGGGGTCAGATTAAGGCGGCTAGTACAGGGGTGGAAAGCTTGTCACCAGGTCATTAGGTCCACATGGAATTATTATTATTTAGTATATCTGTAGATATAAGTATGACGTGTAGCGCGTATGATATTAATTGTTTTAAGTTTTCACTTCTATGGGCAGTCCCCAATGACAGCCAGTTGGTTTTTTTAAATTATTTTTGCTCAACGTCGTGGATTATAACCCTGTTTAAACTGAATATTACGCAGTATTTCAGATAGCTCTTTCAGATCAATTACTAGTTGTCTTCATAGTGAGTCTCTTCGCGGGATTTGACGTTTACCGTTTTATTGGCTACTAAAATGATGACCTGCGTGAGCAACTCGATGAGTAACGTTAACTGGGCGTCTCTGCGGGTAGCATCCATTTTGGATTAACCACTTTCAAATCATAAATGTTCGTGCTTGTGGGCAAACCACGCTGCTTCTAATTTTCTCTAGTTTATTTTGTTCTCTATTTATCGCCTTAGATCAATGATTATGAACTCCAAAATCGATGAGGATTTGATATTTCATATAAAATTACAGGACCTCTGCGACCTAGATCTACCGATTTTTTTTTTTTTTTAGAAGTAAAAAAATCATCTTTTTTATGAGGCTTTTGTATTATTCTTTTGCCGATTATTTGGATAATCATTTAGAATCAATAATACAAATAAAGAAAGTCTTTATAACCGTTAGAAGTCAATGCTACTCTTATCAAATAAAGAAAAATCATGTCGTAAAAATTGAAGAAACCGAGTAAAAATGTTAACATGAAGAAGCGGATACGCGCATTATATTTCATGTTAGCAAGGTGCTATAAACTTCAAAAATTTTAGTAAGGGCCTCTGATACTGATGTTATAATAATTTTGCTGGCCAATATGCAAAACTTTCTGAATGTGGCAGGTTCAGCAACTAAAACAAAAAATAATTAAGACCTGAACTGCATCAATTGCATTGAATTAGAAGTTGGGATCCTATCCCATTTGCAGGCTGTCACTACACCGCTGATTTTCTACAATTAAAGGAAAAGTCAGACCTTTTTTTTTAATAAAACAAAAAATGAGACCTATAAAAATAATTTTGTGACTTAACTGGTGATGCCGACATTTTCATTAAGGAAAAAATTGAAGTATTTCAAGAGTTTACTGTTCTTCTGTATAGCATAAAGCAGTGTGCAAGTGTAAATGAAGAGAGATTTTGTATGTTTCAAACGAATTATTCAGGCAAGAAGAATAATGAGCAATTTATGAAAAAATTAAAAACGTCAATTCTACCATGCTGGAAATCATTAAAACAAAAACGTGATATATTTTAATTCTATGTGGCTTAATGCTACCGATCCTTGCTGTGAAAAACTAAGGCCTGAATCTTGCGGCCAATATTAAAGCCAATAGGATTCCTCGGGTACCCAACACCCTTACAAGTTGATGATGTTATGCTAGTGACAGATAGGACTAATATGATGATAATCCCTCAGAATTTGATTTTAATATTACGTCTTCTGATGAATCTGATCCTGAATCATAATTAGTATACTGTATAAAAACTTCTTGGGTTTCAAGCCCCGTCAAAATTGAACCGCCTGGCGACGTTTCGGAAGTGGCCAACGGAAGCGGTGCAACCTTCCAAACGTGGTTAGACGATTCAATTTTGACGCGGCTTGAAACCCTATAAGTTTTTATACAGCATTACAACCGCGAATGCGTACATGGATATCTAATTAGTATACTCTTTTTATTTTAAATTGTACAATAATTTTTTTCTATTACCAGAAACAGCTTTTATTCCGCATCTTTTTATTAAAACTTTAAATCGCGGCAATCCTAAGACTTTCCTACTTTGTGTAAGACAACCCTATACCATTGGGCTTACAATAAAATTATCAACATTTTTGTATAGATTATGTAAAAAAAAAAAAATTTGATGAGGGTAAATTACTCATTCACGCTTACCTGTTTACACACGGCAACCTTTCTTACTCCCTGGAATAGTTATGCAACTTTACTTTGGTGTTTTATTTACATATTTTACTATCGATTGGTGCCAATTTTTTTTAAAGAAACTGTATGAGTTATTATTTTAAAAAATGGCTTAAATAATTATTTATTATAAATAGTTGTGCAGTGAAATATTGTGACAATCCTGTCATATTTTGTTTATTTATAGATCATATTATATAAAATATATTAGTAGGAAACTCGATGAAGGAAGGTTGATATACCTTGAGATCTTGTACTATATGTGGACGAATGTGTGTAAGATTAATGTTTCGATTTTCGTAACGATAATACTGGCTGAGATTGAGGTTATGCTGAAATGCAGCATGGATTATGAGAAATAACATTCTGTATTAAAGCATTAGATGCGATGAGTTTAGTTTTCAAAAATTTGAATTGCTTTCAATAGTGACATATCAATCGCGTTATTACTATTGCCTGCAGCTTTCCCAGCGTTATTAACCAGATATGGAAAAAGAACCTGTCATGTAAAACGTTGCCACGGTCCTAGCTACCAGTACTTTCGTATGTCACGTATTCCTCTAGCCCTCTTACAAGTTTTATTTAAATCTTCCATTGTATTTTAAAGTACTGTATTTCAAAAACCTGAAGAAATAAATATCAAATGTTAAGTAGTCAACAACAATTTTAACAGATCCAAAGAGTGTAGTCTTTATCTTTGATGTAGTGTGATCTTTGCTTGATTTCTGTTCAAACTGAGAAGGTGTGTTTATCTTTCATGTGGTTAACAATTACTTCACCGAGCGTGGTGGTGTAACGGATAGCGTTCTGGCCTCGCATTCGGGAGGACGGCGGTTCGAATCCCCGTCCGGGCATCCAGATTTGGGTTTTCCATGGTTTCCCCAAATCACTCCAGGTGAATGCCGGGATGCTTCCTTCAAAAGGCCATGGCCGAATTCCTTCCCATTCCTTGCCCCCATATCCTTTCCCGTCTCTAAAGACCACGTTGTTAAAAAGGGACGTTAAACTGTTGTTTTTTTTAAAAAAAAAAAAAAACAATTACTTCACAACATAATCAACAACTGAAATAAAAGAGCTGTGTTGAGAGTCATCTGACGATAAGAGATGAGGGAACAGACTTCTACAAGTGTATACAAGACATACCAAATATTCATAATAAGACATGAATGGATGTGGGGAGAAGGGTTAGGAGTAGATCGCTTAAGGGAAGAGATGATCCTGACTATGATTTCAGGCATAAAGAAGTAAATTACTACCGAAGGATATGTTTAACACACTGTCTCAAATACGCAAACGATTTAGAGTGAAAACATGAGAGATGAAAAAATTACCATGTTTGGAAATTGCCACAGAAACATGTGTTTCTTCGAAATGAAATAAATAAAAATACGGTGAACTTAAAAGAGATTTTTATATGTGTGTATATGATAGATATGACATTGTGGTTGACAGTTAATGATACTAATTCTTTTCCACTGAATGACCTAAGTTAAAGGTAGATAGAAGATAGAATTAGGCTTGCACTATATTATCTGTGTTTACTGCAGTGCTCTGGATTATGTTTTAAGTAACTAAACCCAAAGCTCTTCTGCTAACAAAATATTCCTCGAAGTTCGAAATAATGATTTTTGAATCAGAATCGGACGTAAAGAGACAATAATTTCGCTACCCCGCTGAGCGTGTCCACCCGCCCGCCCTATGAGAGGGAGGAAGTAGGAGTGCAGACGCCGCGCCGGCCCACGGACTTGTTAACGAGCTCCATTAAGAGTGCGTGTGATGGGGGAGGGGAGCCCAGACGCCGTCTGCACGCCCACGTCTCAACTTTGAGGTGTCCTCAGCTGCTTCCTGTCGCCCTCGGCCAACCGCCAGAGATAAGCACGTGACGTTTTATTCAGTTGTCAACGCAGACAATAAAAATTGATTAACACAGGCTGCAGGTGTCTGTAATGGGGAGGCCAATGCCATTATCATATTACTAACGTAAAAAATGGATTTCTCTACAGCCAATAAATCTAACTAACATTGAAGATTAAAACAGAGGATGGAAAGTAAACTAAATGATACGGGATTAGCACGTATAATACACTAATAAGTCAAACGTCATGGAATAGCAGGAGGCAACTGAACCAGTGCCTCATGCATTGCATCAATAGGGTATAAATAGACAGGTTTTTTTTTTTGTCTGTGCTTTTACGCCTCATAGACCTCGAGGTCATTAAACGTGGGAAAGGACTGAAAACAAGGAACAGGAAGGAATTCGGAACTGAAGGAATCATTTTGGGCTTCGGAAAACCATGGAAAACTGAAATCTAGATGCCCAAACGGGGATTCGAAGTTGTGTCCACCCGAATGGAAAGCCAGAGCCTTACCGTTCACCGACCACCCTTATGTCATTGCTGTTAGTTGAACTCGTTAGTGTTCAGTAAAAAGTTTTCTGTCATGATAATGGATTACCCACGATTATTAACCGAGTTTGAACGCCGCATGATAGTTGGAGTATTCCGGAAGTGGTTGCAGACATTAGGAATCGACGCTTATCGCTATCCTGTAACAATAAAATTACTTGGAGGCCAAGGTACAGGTTGATTACTTACACTGTAGAACTTTCAGTTCGTAAATCATCAAATGTGAAAGTTCCATCACTGTAAATAAATCATGAAACGTAATTTTTGAGCCCTCTGGAATTTTTACTCTCTCTGTAATACTTCTCAACAAAATAGTATTCACTGTTAAAACATTTCTTGGAACTTAGAATTAGGTTTCCAGTTCCCTGTTTGTACTATATAGAGTCAGGTTTCTTCATACTATTTAATAAGCATAGGTTACTACCGACGAGTTTACTCTTTGTTACCCGTCTCCAAATACAAACAATACAAAAACAGGGACTCATTAACTGCAGTTACGACTGTTATAACTGAAACGTAGGAGTAGGCTAAGCTTTTTTAAGTGGAAAGTGGGACAGTATCAGTTTTACATTATTTAGTAAGTAAAATTATAACCGAAGAACAAAATAAGGAAGAAGCTAGATAGATTTGCATTATCAAAAAGGTAAACTTTTTAAAAAAATATATTGGCATTCTAGTGACCTTTTACACAACACTAAATGGAAAAGGAATTTTGACACAGAAAGAGAAAAAAAAATTGAACAAGAATGTTGAAAAGTTATAACTTACGAAAAACTTTTCCTTCAAAAACATTACACAAAGGTGAAAAGATTGGAAGAATCGAATACATGGTTGATACGAATAGTTCATTTGACCCTTGGTCTTAAGACTTTTATGTAACTACGTCTCTTCCACAGCTGCGCGCTTTTTAAGACGCCACTAAATACCTATGCTTTCCTATTAGGTGTATGGGATATCTTTAGATTCGAACATGGTTGCTCTATTCAATGATGTCAGTCGCATCTATTTTCACTTGAATCTTTTAGTCATATGGCACCTTATTCTGAAATTGTAAGGAATCTCTTCAGAAAATTTCCACAAGGTAACGCTGAAAATTTACTGTAACACTCTATCCCGAATAACTCTAAAACTAGAGAATGTATATTGTCGACTAGATTTTTTCGTTGACAGGAATTCTTCACGGGTCTTCTGCCGGATATGATCTTTTAAACACGACGTTTCGGCAGTCACCTCCGCTGCCTTCATCTGGTGAGCTGTCATCGCGAAGTAGCTGCCGCGACGGTTCGACAAAAAAAAATAATCGTAATTCGTTTAACAGTGGTGCCAAACACTACCAAAAAAATTATCAATTATTAGCAAAATAGCGTATGCTTGAACTGACGATACAAATATTTTCGCCTTTTTTTTCCAACTTATTATAGATGTAGAATATAATATCTGTACAAATTTATCCTAATACCAGCTGTCGGGAATTAATAAACAGAAATATTCTTCGCTTGTACGATTATTCATGCATTCGTTCTCTCGTTAGCTCCTGCATCGCACGCAAAAAACACGTTTCTAGACAATCGCCAGAAAAATTTTTGAACGTAGATTAGTTTAAAATTTCCCTCACAATCCATGATCAAGGTCCCAAATATTTATAATGTATTGTTCTACCCAAATTATAGAAAATAAAACCTCAGAATTCCTCCAAGCGAAGCCTTCTACCCACTTACATGTTCCGAAAACAATTTTGCTCCTGCGATTTGTTTTAGCAATCTTGACAGTAAAAAGTATTGAAATTATAAAATAAAAACAAAACGTTTTCTTAATTTCTAACCCAAACTAATCCCTTAACTTACGTTTCCAACACAGCTTAACTCGCTGACAGGGGGCTTCTTGTGTATCACTGGATTGCTGGTAAAACACTGTTTCCGAACATAAGAAATTATTATTATCATATGCCGTTTCTTCTACACTTGCTTTTTTAAGTAATAATAATTGTTTAATAAATACGCCACTGCAACTGTTATTGACGGACGCGTTTCACCTCTCGTCGAGATATCTTCAGCGAGCGTTGTTTTTCTGTAATATATTATTAGTTTTATCTTTTGTACTGTACGTAATTGTTTTTAGTTTACATGTAACGAAAACGCTAACTGTAAGTCACATGATTCGTATATATAAGAATATTTACATTTTATGTAAACAAAAACCATTTTGTACAAAACTTAAAACTAATAACATATTACAGAAAAACAGTGTGCGCTGAAGATACCTCGACGAGAGGCGAAACGCGTCGTTGAATAAATAATACGCGCCAACAGTTTAATTGGCGTATTTATTAAGTAATGATTTTTAGTATAAGAATTTGTTTAAAATTTTATTTTTGAAAAGTATAAATTTACATTGTCTTTGATTTTATTTATTTCCAAAATCAACCCCCTACAGCTTCACCATAACTTCTTGTCGACTAATTTTATGAGAGTTGTCGACAGAGAGCACAAAGAATGACGTAATTTCGCCGAGTTATACTGACCAGAATTTTCTACGGCAAAACGATTCCGTGATGTTGGCTTATCAAACATCACGGTGCCCATCTGGCGTTACAAATTGTTTGATCCCTTTTTTGCTGAATAATTTAGTTTTAGATGTGTGTAAAAGATTCAAAGCTGCTATTCCAAACTGTATCCCACGATTTTGTTTTCATGCGGTTTTCTAAAGCAACACGCAGTATGGAAGAAAATTTAAATTCGTTTTGCCATAGGGGGGGGAAAAAAAAAAGCTTAAATCATACGCACGGTGTCTCCGCTTATATACAGTCATTTTCTTTTCTTTTTTTTTAAGTATTGAGTAATGCGATTTTCTTTAAGGAAATAATACACCCGAAGCGCTTGAATAGCAGGCTCAACTGCGCAGAGTTGTAATTGGTACCTCTCGGTAAAACACAGGCAACATGGTCGGTGTTGCGAGAAGGCAGTGCACGCGCAACCAGAAAGGCCGTAAAAGTCGTCAGAATGGGAGGACGGCAGAATTAGTCGCGCTCATGCAAGACCGAACGTGGAAAAGCATTGACAGTCTCTAACAAGACATTCGACGCGGCTACAAAGCGCTGGTGACGAAACGACACTACGGGCGTAAACTATGCAAACAGAGGTGGCGACCTCAACATGCAGATGTCTTCGGGGCAGCCCGGTGACGCAAACTATTGTCACAAGTGACAATACTTGAGCGGAATACACACTAACAAGACGTGAGGTATAACGAGCCCACAGTAACCGCACAAAAAACCACCAAGAATAGCTAATCTGGTTCTTTTTCGCGAGGCCTACCTTCATACCTGCTTGTATCTACCAGGCAATTAGAGGGTTTTTTCCCCAGTTGTGGTTGCTTCATTCAAGAAAACTCGTTCACGGACACCATAAAATCGAATGATTGATTAAAATGAATGATTCGAAACTTTGCTGAAGGGAGAAATTTTTCTCTTGAACTTAATCTGAGAGACTTTTCAGGGAAACTAGTCATTTTCGAAACACTGGAAGTTTTCGAAAGCTAATTAGTAAGCGAATCGAGACAATAATTCCAGGATTAAGGTATAGCTGGATATTCTACATAAACAAAGATATGTTATCATAAGGAAATGTTGTCCCCCCACCCCGAGCCTAGAAGGTAAACGGTAACACTCTGCCTCGCATTCGGAAGGACGCTGGTTCGAATTCCCTTCCGGCCACCTGGATTTTTTTAGTTTTTCATGGTTTCCCGAAATCATGAAATACCAGGATGGTTCCTTCAAAAGGCGATGAGCGAATTCATTCCCGTTTCTTACTCCTAGTTCTTTCCCACCTCTAATGACCTCGACATCGACGAGGCGTAAAGCCATTCTCCCCCCCCCCCCCAATCTCTCTAATACACTGAAGAGAAAAGTCGACCGATAGCTTACATTCTTTAATTTCAATCTAAAGTGACTTGGAGAGGAACGTTAAGCTGAGAATCGTAGAATGTCGCGTTATATGACCAAAACATTACAAAAAGCTGATAGAATTAGAATGACTGTACAGAGCAACGAGCTAAATTAAAAGATATCCACATCTTCCTGGAAAGAAGGCTTGCAGTAAACAACTTTAAAGGGATAATTTTAAACAACCAAGCCTGTCTGTAGTGGATAATGTTGCCATAACGAAAAGAATCAAATGCCAAAATTATATGTTAATATACAACAATTGCATTGGTGTGCATGGAGATAGCTAGACGCTCCTTTGGAATTTTGCACCATATTGAACAGGATATACAGGGTGATTCACGAAGATATGCAAATATTTTAGTATGTCATACTACAAGTAAAACTAAAGAAAAACATTCATATAAACATAGGTCCGCAAATGTTTAGTTACCGAGTTACGGTTAATAAAAAGGTTTTGCCTGAAATTTAGCAACCTCGCTAATATGAAGCCATCGCAAAACTGTACAAGGTTACAGTAAAGCACGATTTCCATTTGTTTAGTTGTTATTGATCTGGTTAATGTATTACAAGTCTCAGACGTGTATCTGCAGCAGTTTTCCAGAAATTCCAGAGAAGCAAGTTGTAGAGAATTTAATTTTGGAAAATGATGGTAATAAAGTTAACTAAAACAGTATGAATGTGTCAGATAATCTGCTTTTATTAATACCATAGCTCAGAAAAATGGCTACAAGAAAAATGTGAAGAAGTAGAAAATGAAATGGTAGTAGGTAAAGTAGATGTTGCATATAGAAAGATCAAACAGAATTTTGGAGAAATGAAGAAAAGAGGTATGAACATTAAAGCTGCTGATGGGAAACCTCTTTTAAGCTCAGAAGATAGAGCTAACCGATGGAAAGAATACATATGTTGGGGACGACTTGAACAATAGTGTAATGGAAAAGGAAGGCGATGTCGACATTGATGACTTAGGAGATCCTGTTTTAAGGACAGAATTTAATAAAGCTCTGAATGACTTGAAAGCAAATAAGGCAGTTGGAATTGATGAGATCCTTGCAGAACTTCTTAAATCCCTAGGAGAGGGATGAATCGAAAGATTATTCAAGCTAATATCAAAACGTTATGAAACAGGAGAAATTCCAACTGATTTTAATAAAAATATCATCTTCACACTTCCAAAGAAAGCACAAACCGACAAATATGAGAATTATCGCACAATTAGTCTAACAACACATGCTTAAAAATTATTGACCAGAATAATATACAGAAGGATGGAAAGGGTAGTAGGGTAGTAGAAGAGATAGTAGGTGAAGATCAGTTTGGGTTTAGGAAAAATCGCGGTACAAGGGAAACAATTCTGTCTTTAAGATTAATAGTTGAAGGGCGGATCAAGAAAAACAAAGATACTTTTCTGGCATTTGTTGATTTAGAAAAAGATTTTGATAATGTTAGGTGGGATACGATGTTCAAAATTTTAAAGAAGTCAGGTCTAAAGTATCGAGATAGAAGAATACTTTATAAACTATATAAGAATCAAGTGGCTGTAATAAAAGTAGAGAATCACGAGAGACATGCATCAGTTAAAAAGGGTGTGAGACAAGGCTGTAGTCTATCCCCGTTAATATTCAACTTGTATGTAGAAGAAGCAATGAAGAAAGTCAAAGAAAATTTTCCATGTGGCATAAGTTTTCAGGGAGAAAAAATCAGTATGCTACGATTTGCTGACGACATTGTCTTGTTAGCAGAGAAGGCTGAGGATATTGAGAAGTTACTGAATGGCATGAACAAAGTACTGAAGGAAGACTTTGGACTGAATATAAATCAAAGAAAGACAAAAGTGATGAAATGTCGCAGAAATGATACCAATACTAGTGGATTAAATATAAAAATAGGATCGGATGCAATAGGAGAAGTAAGAGAATTCTGTTACTTGGGAAGTAAAATTACAACCGATGGCCGAAGCAGGAATGATGTTAAAAGCAGAATAGCATTAGCAAAAAGAGCCTTCATGAAAAAGAGAAACCTTTTAGTTTCAAATATTGAACTAGGAATTAGAAAGAACTTTTTAAAACTCTTTGTGTGGAGCACAGAACTTTATGGTAGCAAAACATGGACTTTAGGAAAACCAGAAATAAATAAAATTGAAGCATTTGAAATGTGGTGTTACAGAAGAATGCTGAAAATTAAGTGGACAGACAAAGTAAGAAATGAACGAGTTTTGGAAATGGTGGGTGAGAAAAGAAGTTTGTTGAAGAAGCTTACAGAAAGAAGAGATAGGCTGGTAGGTCATATTCTGATACATACAGGATTGGTTAATTTGTTAGTGGAGGGAACAGTCGAAGGTAAGAACTGTAGAGGAAGACAGAGATTAGAATATATGAAGCAGATAATTGAGGACGTGGGCTGTATGGGATATGTAGAAATGAAGAGGTTAGCACAGGATAGGAAAGGATGGAGGATTGCATCAAACTATTCGAAAGACTAACGACAGCAAAAAAAAAAAAAAAAAAAAAAAAAAAAAAAAAAAAAAAAAAAAAAAAAAAAAAAAAAAAAAAAAAAAAAAGCTCAGTGTTAAGGAAGTTGTACAGTTTACATACAATTTCACAATACATTCACAATAAATGTTCAAAAATATCTCCACCGAGTTCAATGCATTTAGCTGCACGTGTATTCACTAGATTTCAAGCAAAATCTTTTATTAGCCGTAACTCCGTAACTAAACATTTGCGGACCTATGTTTATACGAACGTTTTTCTTTAGTTTTACTTGTAAAATAACATATTAAAAATTTTTCATGTCTTTGTAACTCAGCAACAAGTTGATTCTCTCGTTGAAGAGAGATATATTTTCAAGGAAACCCTTCATTAGTCTAAAATATAGTAAAAAAAAAAAAAAGCAAAAAAACTTGTCAGTGAACTATGCGCCAGGCGATGTGTTTCGGAAATCGTTGTTGTAACTCTAGGGATGGTTTTAGCAGATAATAAATGGATTGAAGCAAATAGTAAAATCCAAAAAGTTTTCTTTGAAGACTGCAGCAAAACGCTGAAACATTCTGGTAGGTGCAACATAAAGTTTCAAGTCGAAAACAATTATCTATCCGAAACTTCAATGGAAATCACTCATGTTGAATGTGAGGGTAATAACTCGAGTATTTTAGTTTGAGATCTTTCAAATTGTTTTGCAGAAAAATCTTCTCAAGGCAACCAGATTCTGGGTTTTAGCTCAATCTTAAAACTTTTAGTTCCATGTTTCTTCATACACTTCAGCGTTCTGAGAAACGGTTTCTTCAGAAACACTTTAGAAACCCATTCTCTGCGCCGTGTTGTGTAAGAAAGAAGAAGTAATTTTGTCTGACAGATAATTCTAACTTTTATTATTATTCTTACATACTTAATGTTAAATTTTCTCGAGTTTAAAACCAACTTTATGAACAAATTCAATAAAATTTAATTTTCTTTAATTCCATCTTAATACTTAACCGACATTTAAGAAATTAAGGAACCCATCTAAATATATTGTAGTACAGAGCAACCTGTTATAGACAGACAACTTCTTTCTCAGGTGCAACCCACAGCCAATATGAAAAGTTTATGGTTCTTTTTATTTGAGGACAAGCCTTAAAAGTTTTTACAGCTTGCAAACCATTGTATTTCCTTCTAGGAACTCAACATGCGACTATCAAGAAGTAAAATTGCAATACAGCAGAGACTTTTAATGGACATTTTTTAAACAAAAGAGGCCTGATTGCATACCTTTTATACAAAGAAACTAGAAAACGAATTACGTCAACATTACCCTAACATGACATTCCAACAAACAACTGTAACAGATATATTTAGAAAACTAATAGAACTCAGACTTCCATAAACAAGATTTAAAACCATCCTTTTCGTTTTAGACAGCTTAAGCTACTAGTTACGGCAAAAAAGGAATCTGAGCACTAATACTTACACGTTGATTTTAGTACTGTTAAATTGAATTGATACGATCAACCTTTTTTTTTAACACTTATAAAAAAAAGCAATCAAGAACTTACTTCCGTCCTGTCTGATTATCCGTCTCCGTTACTTCCGCTTTTTTATATTTATATGTGCAGTATAATTCGCATCCCTTGTTTCGAGTTTAGCCTATTTCCTATCCCATGTGAGTCTAATACAGGTCGGTGTGATCCGACGTTGTATCAGTCTGCAAGATACGTCGTTATTCAGACTTCCCGAGTGGGACCTGACGCCATTTGCGTGCAGTCAATGAACCAGGGCCTGAATGGATTTAATTAGGCTGCCTCAGTCCGCTGCCGGATGTTCCCTTATGCGGAGCTCTCTTTGTTAGGCAGAAATAACCCAGCTTGCTTCTTGTAGGACAACACTCCTCTTCAGCTACACTGCTGTCTGATACCACAAGGCGGAAACGAAACTCCAAATCAAGTGATGCTCGTGATGACGGGGACGATCTGTTATGAGGCGTTATGTGTTGCAAATCAGCAGAAATCTCTCACAGAAACCGAAGCGCTATCGATTTCTCTCAATCAGTAGTCAAGACAGTAGCATTTTACAACTAAAGGCTCATGCTCAGCAAAGTAAGGAAATGAATTCGTGAGACCATTCCCCTCTGATTACACCTGATGTAGTCATAAAAAACCTTAATTGGTGGTACATTAGATGTCACAATTCACAGTAGGTTATACATGAATCCCGAAATCTTTCAGAATTACAGTGCACAACTCCTTCCTGTCTAGATTAATGTGAGATTTCTTGCTTACAATGAAATTATCTAGAACTAAAAGTAAAGAATACCTCCGATTGCAAAAAATTCAGCGTGATTTTGACGTTATTTTGACATGGTGCAATAAATGAAAACTCAGACTAAATTTCAAAAAGTGCAAGATGGTGCGTACAACAGAAAAAAAAAAAGAAACTCCTCTTGTACATGAACACAACTTAAGCTGTACGACTCTTGATGACGCTAAAAGTGGTTAAAAATTTAAAAAACAAAAAAAACGTGTAATTGAATCAGTACATAAGCCAATTCTAGATTGAGATTCGTAGATCGAATGTTAATGAAGTGTAACGCGTTTACAAATGAGATAGCATATCGAACACCCATTAATTCTTGTCTTTATGGTAACCCAGTCACAAAGACTTGATTTCCATTAATTCTTAACCTTTTTTATTAAAAAAAAAACCTTCACGCAGAAATGATTGTATCATCTATAGCCGTAACTTTTATGGTATAAGTTAATCAGCAATTTATTCGAATCAGACGTACATTGAGGAATATTAATAACAAATGGGGCGCCCAGGCTCACTGCGGTAGAATACATTGGGAATGTCATCGTGACTAATGGTATAACCCGTCGACCATTTGCTTGCACGAGCGATGGTTTGCGGTCACCCACCTTGTCCGCTACTTTCGCCCGAAACAGTTCTCAGTAACAAGCCCTTAATGACAAACTACCATGGCGAAGAACACGAAAAAAAATACGGCCCACATGCGTTTCCGTATTCCACGAACAGGCAGTCCGGGTCAACACCATTGCCACTAACGGAAAGCGTCAACAACTGGGTTATTAGAACCCAATTACGGTTTATCATCGGAGAATTTAATTAAGTTTGTTAATTATACCTTCTATTGTGATGGTTCGCGCGAGTCAAGACCGAGCGTGGTGAGTGAGCTGTAGCGATCTGGCCTCACATTCGAGAGGATGAAGGTTCTAATCCCCGTCCGGCCATCCAGATATCGGTTTTCAATTGTTTACCGAAATCACTCCAGGCGAATGCCAGGATGAATCCTTCAACTGGCCATGGTCGAATTTTTCACGTTCCTTGGCCCGCTTCTAATTACCGTACCTCTAACTTGGAGACCATCAGATATGTAAAGAACGGATATCGATCCAGCGAGTATATGTCGAAGGATTTTCACTCTATAAGTCTCTGTTGCAATCATTTCTTCGAATGAGTCCTATTTTTCAAGATTTTTGCGTACATAATATCTCTTTTTTTTAACTTCTTAACGTCTCTTAACAGCGAGATCTTTAGAGACGGGAAAGGATGGGGGGCAAGGAATGGGAAGGAATTCGGCCATGGAATTTTGAAGGAAGCATCCCGGCATTTGCCTGGAGTCATTTGGGAAACCATGGAAAACCCAAATCTCGATGCCCGGACGGGGATTCGAACCGGCGTCCTCCCGAATGCGAGGCCAGAACGCTAACCGTTACACCACCACGTTCAGTCATAATATCTTAATAGCCTTTAAATATTAAAATTATTATCCGTTAATTCATAAGATTAGCGTGGTGTGTGCGGTAAGGCGCCTGTTTCCTATTTGGCGTACTCAAAATCGAATCCCCACAGTGTCAAATTTTTTTTATTATATACTAGCGGAGTTCCCGGCGTTGCCCGGTATAGTTGGCGTAGATTTAACCGTACCCTATTTTTATTCCGGCAAAACATCAGTTCAATGTTTTATAAAATACGCGCCAACTTTTTCGGAATTAAAGCAAACTTACATTCACCCGCCCCCTACCAAGAAACTGGTGGGCTGAAGTTTATTTGCACGTATACTATTTTCATTCGTCCGAAAAGATTCATGTATATCAAGCTTCGATAATTTGGTTAAGAAATTTCATTACTACATTACTGAACAACCCTAGATTATATAAAATTTCACACTTTTCGCAGGCGTCATTATTGAAAATTGCACTTACTTGTTTATTTTCGGGTTTTGCGCTGCGATTTATTTGCTGATAACGCCAGGTTTGGGCCGAAACGTTGGCGTTATCAGCAAATAAATCGCGGCGCAAAACCCGAAAGTAAACAAGTAAGTGCAATTTTCAACCCTAGATTATGTTAAAAACTCACGTTTGATTCAATTGCGAAGTGAATGGATATACTTGTGACTCGAAACGCCAGATCCTTTAACTCTGCAGATAAAATATCAAAAGTGAATCCGGAATAATATTATCGTAAACAGAAGACTAATGCTGAAGGCCAGAGATATTGTCCAGAGATCGTGCTTAAAGAAAATCTCTGTTGTTTATATGGCTATCTATGTCGTTTAAAAATTGATATCCCGAATTAAAGGAAACAATACTTCAAGCTATGGCTTTAAAAATTGAATATATCGAATTAAAAGAAAGAATACTTAAAGTTTTGTTTAGTGTGCAAAATAGTTATTATTGTAAAGTTATCTTATTGCTTTAACTAAAGGCTATGGTCAGAGACATTGTGTTGTGTGTTTAGTGCGGAGTAGGGGCCTATGCGGCATCTAGTGATTCCTCCTGTGGAATTTCTCACCATACGTTCAGAATTTCATTTAATGCTCCTACATTATTTAACGTTGAAACATAAGACATGCCAGACAAGTGAATTAAGATTCTAAGCTTTAAAACGGTGAAAACTCCATCGAAATCTGCCGCGTAGTTTCCGAGTTTTTATACGACCAATATGTCCGGTTTTCGTTTTATAGATATAGATTCGGAAATCATTGAGTATTGATTTTACTTTACTTCACATTCATTAACATATTTTTATTACGTGAAATAATGTTTAAAACATTACTTACAATATTATAATTATTTAAAAGAGATACAATAAACAATATAAGACAACGAGGCGTTAAGTCATAAGCATAGGTCGGAGGGGAAGAGCGTCCGACAATGGCCTGGACGTACGAGTTCCTATCAGCTATGAATCCAAAGGTTTTTCTTGAAGTTGAATGTCTGGGACGGCCTCCCAGGTCCACACAGTCTGATGACGAATGAGTACTGGGAGCTAAATTCAGCGACAGGTCGAGGATGGGAATGCGGAGCTATACAACCACTAATCCCAGCGCGCGGTCTTCTTAATCTAATGGGACCGAGCGGGGCGGTGTAATGGTTAGCGTTCTCGCCTCGCATTCGGGAGGACGGCGGTTCGAATCCCCGTCCGGGCATCCAGATTTGGGTTTTCCATGGTTTCCCCAAATCACTCCAGGCAAATGCCGGGATGCTTCCTTCAAAAAGCCATGGCCGAATTCCTTCCCATTCCTTGCCCCTATCCTTGCCCCACATCCTTTCCCGTCTCTAAAGACCTCGATGTTAAAAAGAGACGTAAAGCAGTTACCAAAAAAAAAATTAATCTAATGGGGACCTTACTTACCTTATATTGTTGCGTAATTTCTAGAAGAAACTTCTTCAGATAAAGTTTTATAGATAACCTCATAAACCAAAACAAATAACCAATTTTCTAAACAAATATCTAATAATACTAGTAGTACTTGTGAGATCAGCGTTGTACGAAGAAAAGTGAATATTTTTCTAAGACTTGAGTGTCTATGGAGCTAGAGAGCTAGATGTGACTGCTCGTTGTAATGACCTGATGGCTGGTGGTGAAAGCTACTTAGCTCCTAATTGCTTCTGTAGCAATATATTGCGTCGTACTTTAGGTATCGCTGATATGAAATTATCTTCTCTTGAACCTGCTGAAATAAACTAGTTTCGGCACCAACTAAATGCACAAGCAAACTAGAAATTCAGCTGAGGACACTGAGTACTTTTCCTGGTTTGCTAATTCTAGATGTTCATTCAGAAGAAGTTCCTTTTTAGCACTTTTAAAGGTTCCTCATCATTTTTAATGTACAAGACATCAAACTGATCATTTACCTATGCCGTCGGAGTTCAGTCGGCTAAAAACTGTGGTGCAAGTTGGTAACCAAGATGATCTCCTGTGATAGCCCAAAACAATTCTCATTTTTACCATGTTGTTTATAATAAGCGAAGTTGGAACTACTGGCGTTACCTATTACCAGTTTTGGGGACAGAGCCGACTGTAGTTCAGAGTCTAGCAGAATTTCCATAACAGTTTCTCAATCTTCGTTTTATAATTGAGACATGTGAGGTTCTTATACATGGTGAGACGTATCTCTTCATTTCGGCATAGCCATTACATTATATTAGCTGCTTCACATTTCTATACTTTGCCATCCTTTACAATTACTTCCCTCTACTATTCTCTTCACTAAAAAGTTAACCATTCTCTCTCTTCTTTTTGTGAGACTCTTCCATAAACTTCGTTCCTCAATCGTCATTTTTAAAACGTGTTTTTTTTTTTGTTTTTTTTTTTTTTTTTTGTACTTTAACTGCCTACCTAATTTTCAGCATCCTTACACAGGACGGATCGTCAATTTTTTTTATCAATCACTTATAGTATACGGTCATGTTTCACTGAATTGGAACTTTCTCTGTGTTTATCTGTATTAGGGGATCATATAGAATAAATAATTGCTTTAAACAGGCAGCAGAGTCATTGAAGCACAGTAACAGAGTTAATACACTGTTGCTTAGTTAAGGACGATACAATGGTTAATTAGTACGCATATCAGCACCCACGTACAGTCTGTTCAGTTGTTCTGTCAAGCAGAGATAAAGATACATTTAGTTTTAAATATAACGATACGTTCCGTTCCATTCTTAAAAGTTAAGACTATTGTTTTCCAGTAGCTGCTATTTATTTCGCAAATCAAGTTTTTGAAGTTTCCAACGTCAGAAGTGTGATTAATTGCCAAGTTTAAAGTGTTAGATTCTGTTCAGAAGCAACTGATCAAAAATTAATTGCCAGATTCAGTAGTAAAAGTGGGTAAACTAAATATATGAGAGTTTTAAGTAAGTTCACAAATGCTCTAATCGCCACAAAAGTTTCGAGATGTAAAACTCGCTGTTAGGAATTAATTTAGTAATATTCATGGAGCAGTTCTGCTATTAACTTCTTAAAATAGTTCATCACAGAACAATGCCTTCTGTGTCCAACATGTTCACAGCAGAATTCCTTTGGCATTATTATTACATTCTTTTTTAGTCTGACTGCTGCCGAAGAAAAACACATATATTCTTTTGATCTTATCTAACACCTCCGCCAAGCGGTACGATCCATATGATGTTACACAGTGCCTTGTGTAATTTTGGTTTGATTTAAAGTTGTCTTGGGTTTTGGCTTAAGAAACGGATCAGACGAAACCATACCCCAACGCTTTCTCAACTACGTAGCTAGATCCTCGGAAAGTTGTCGCGAAAGATCAACCCCCAAAATTTTGAAGAGTTCTAAGAAAGAATAGCAACGCCATTTGGATTTTAACATAATTTAATACGGATGGAGCGCCTACTCCGATGGCAATTTCCATACACCCCCATTTTTCCCCTTTCCTTTGCCCACTTAATTTTGCATTTGAACTTTAAATTCGTTTAGCGTTTTTGGTAAATTATTCATCATTACTCTTAGTAATTTATTCCAATCCCTGAACCACTTAACTATGAAATAAAATGTTCCGACACCCTTATGCCTGAAATTGAGTACCAATTTGTATTCACGGTCATCTTTTTCCTTCCATGAATCTCTCATAATTTTTCCACCAATATTTTTCCACGCCTAAACATCAATATACGCCTTGTGCACTATCTTCACCCTCCTCCTGTCTTCCAATTAATCCCATTTTAGCTTCACTAATCATATCAGTTACTGATTGTGTTCTGTGGCAATTTCCCGAGACAAATCTAGCAGTCCTTCTTTGCACCCCTTTCAGCTCCTGTATTTGATACCCTACTCAACCAATGGTCTGACCAAAGTTTTGTAACCCAATTTTCTTACTTCTTTAGTACATCCTCTCATCACTCTCTCCAACAAGTGGAGGAATTTGAAACCTTTCTCCCTACTAGCTATCTAGTTCATCCTACCCAGTTGAGTTTGTTATCAAAGGTTATGCCAAGGTTCACATTTCCAGTCCTCAACGAGGAATTCTTTCCGCACTTTATATTCATAATCAATCTTTAGTTTTTTTACCTGTGTTCCTAACAAGCTGACTCTTCTTTGCATTTATCTTCATTTTGACCTACCAGATCACCCTGTAGCTGTTCAGTCTTCTGCCGTTTTGATCCTATTATAAAACATTTTGTCACCTACAAACAACCTAATCTCTGATAGTAAACCATCAACACGAACATTCATTAGAATAACAAATAGCAATGGTCCCAATACAATACCCTGTAGCACTCGCATTTTCACTTCTTTTGATACTTCATTTCCTTCCCTAACTATCATAAGGATGCCTTGAGGGTTTTTTTTTTTTTTTTTTTTTTTTTTGCACTTGTCTGTTATTCTAAAAATATTATATTGTAACAGAAAGCAGTTTCTCTCATTTCTTTTTATTTTTCTGTAAATAAAGGCTTGAGTTCCAAATAGAATAATGTTTTCTCTTTATTAAATTATACAAATTGTTTATGTGTACCATAAAAAAACAACGACACTAATACACTTTATTGATGAACACCGGATTTAGTATACAGTGTTGTGATATTGAAGAAATCAGTGATGGAATTACATACCGGTATTTGCTGTAATCGTGAAGTTATTCCAATTCACTTAAATCAACATTTAATCCATTGTCTGTGACGTCAAAAGAACTATTGGTGGAAGAATTATGAGAGGTGTATAATAAGGAAGAGATGGCCGTATTCACAAGTTGACACGTCTTTCATAGTTTGATCTCACAAATCTTATAATTTTCGAGGACGTTGGTAAGTGAAATTATGAAATGATATTCATTTCTTGTAATTAATTCGTAAGTACTTTTTTGTGAAGTATAGTGTATTTTCTTTTTCGTAGATCAACATATTTGGTAGGATCTGAAGGATTCAGTGGAAAATACTGCCCACTCATGGCCTTCTGATGATGGACTACGAACGTTTGATTTATTCAGGAGAAAATAATGTAAGCCATAGTAACATCATGATAAATCAATCTCAGTATGGTACGATGATAATACAAAAATGGAGCTGAATCACCGGTAATCGATTTCGAAATATAGTGCGTCCACCTACAATCATAATCAAATCAGGAGATTTGTGAAATAATTTGAACTTTTTATCACATATGAAACGGATAAAACATAGTCTTCATTTAACAGATTTATTCATTAAATTTGGTGAGGTTAACTTACAGTTACAAGACCACAATCTGAATTATTTAAAAATAAAGTTTTATTTAATTTAATTTAATTGCAATGGAGCACAGGCTCCGGTGGCAATTTCCCTACACACCCATCTTCCCCCTATCCTGCACCTACCTACATTTGCCCTCTACAAATTTTATCTTTAAATTCCTTCAAAGTTTTCGATAATTATTCATCATTTCTCTTGGTAACTCATTCCAATCCCTGACACCCTTACCTAAAAAAGAGATTCTTCCCACACCCTTGTGCCTAAAATCGAGTGCCAGCTTGTGGTCATGGTCATCTTTTCCCTTCCATGCACTACTTTTCATACCTATTGCAATATCTTTCCATGCCTCATCGCCAGTATATGCCCTGTACACTCCCATGACCCTCCTCATCCTCCTCCTGTCTTGCAATGAATCCCATTCCAGCTCCTTTATCATATCCGTCACTCATTGCATTCTGCGATAATTTCCAGAAACAAATCTAGCAGCCCTTTTTTGCACCCTCTCCAACTCCTGTATTTGATACGTAAAATGAGGGTCCCATACTACACTACCATATTCGAGCAATGGTCTGACCAAAGTTTTGTAACCCAATTCCTTGACTTCTCTCGAACATCCCCTCATCACACTCTCCAACAAGTGCAGAACTTTGAAACCTTTTCCTACCACCTGTCCTATGTGTTAAGTTTGTTATCAAAAGTAATTCCAAGATATTTATATTTCAAGTCTTCAGCAAGCAATTCTTTCCCCACCTTATATTCATAATTAACCTTTTGTTTTTTATTTGTGTGCACAGTTTCGCTAGAATACATCTGTTCAAACAAAACATTGGAAGGCACGAATGTTCCCAATTTTCCAACTTGTTATTATTATCGAATTAAACACTAACGAAAAACGTGACGTGCAGTTCAGAAATCGTATCAGCAGTTCTGATTTCAAAAAGGTATCTATAGTTAATCCTTCGTTGTAGTCTTTTAGACTAGTACTAGAAAGTTTTTGCTAACTTTTCCATCTTCATACATCCTGGAAAAATGGTTCTAGCGCACTAACCAATCTTAAGGAAAATAGCAATTAGTTAAATATAACTGAATGAGGATATACCTAATTAATTTGAAGCAAGTTATTGAACAATTGATAATAGTGCATTAGGTTCATTCTTTCCACTAACATCAATATTTATGTAAATTTTAAGAGTTTTACCAATGTCTGTTTTATATTGTTCTGAATCCAAATATTAACTTCTTTTATGTGTATCTTAATTAGAATTTTAATTTTGTAATTTAATTATTGATTTTTTACCTTCGAGTTATTTACTTTTATTAGAATCCAATAACTGTTTACTATTTAGTGTTATTGTGCTTTTAGTTTTGTAATAGATGTAAAAATAAGATGTTTACTTCGATAAATTCAATTAGGGTGTGAATAAAAATTGTAAATACTTTTTTTTTACAGCACGCCGCGTTTTAGGCTGTGTCGACATCTAGGTCATTAGCATTTTTTACAACAGTCCACTATACAAGAAAGCCTTGTCATAACAAAGAACATTGTGTCAGCTGAAAAAAAAAGACATTATTAAGGTTACGAAGATTCAATATTAATATTAGGCAGGCGCAGGATTAACAGCAAAAAATAATGCAGCAAGTTGTCTACAGAGCAAAAATGTTTAGGTACCTCTAATCCACAATACAGAACAGTGACTGACCTATATCACGTAAATACTGTTGAAGTATATAAGCTAATGTTACTCGTTGGACTTACGATTAACCGAATCCTGTCATATAATTCCTCATGTAAATTTACTCTTTATAAATAATACAAGTTGATATTTAATAAACTTGAAAATTGTTGTTTGACTAGTCAAGTGGATATTACTCTTGATTAGAAGTATTAACAGTCTCAGTTATTATAATAAGATAACTTGTGAATGAGAAAAGCTTGAGATTCAATTTACATTTTTCGAAGCAACACTTTTAAAATAGTAGCATCGATTCTTCTCCGAATATTGTCAAACTACATTAAATGTCAAAACCTTCGTGAAGCAATATCTTATATTCCATTATGGAAATTTCTAGACGCCTACAGAGTCATCGTTACATGTTTCCAAACAATAAGTTATTATTTAAAGCAACTGGCGCTTACTTGATATTAATTGGGACTAAATTGCCTTCATTTTAAAGGTACTACAGACAATTTCATGAATCTTGACATTGCTTTGAATGTAATAAACAATTTCTATCGATTGAAAACAAGCTAAAATACGGTAATTTGCACAACATCCAAATTATTGTCACTTAATTAAAATGTTAAATACGAAAATAACTTCAACAGAATTTCAGAAACTGATACACGCATCTAGAACCATTTCACAAAACACAGAATAAATCAGTCTCATGAAACTGATTTTAATTAATGATTCCTTTTTTTTTATTTTTTTGAATAATTGAAGGAAGCCAAAATAAAAGGAAATAACTTTATAATAATATTATGTTAGATGTGTCTAGGATATATGTTTTTTAATTTAATTTAACTGCAATGGAGAGCATGGCGTAGTGTGAATTTCCCTAATCACCTATTTACCCCTTTATTCTTCTTAATTTCTTTTTACTGTTATTTAAATATTTTGAGTGTAAATTTCTCCACCCATCTAATTTTGCCATTTGCGAATTTTAATTTTAATTTCTTACAGCGTTTTTGGTAAACAAGTGGTAAATATTCCCTCAAAGGATATATACCTTACCTGAGACACAAATCTGTGTGTGAATCATGTTGATATAGATGAATGTATAATTGAATGAATGCGTCAATGAGTATGAATGGAAATGCAAGAAACCTTTTTTATACATTTGTTAGTTTGAAAATATTAAAGGTGCACTGCAGACTGCTGTCAATAATGTGAGTGTTTGTAGAAATATTGTGTATAAATGTTGTAAATATAATGTTTTTTGTAGCCTACATAGTTCAATATGTACAGTATTAGTCCTGGTTTGAGAGTAAATATTTTCCAAAGAAAACCTCTAATATACGTTTAGTTGGTTTAATATTCCCTTTAACTAGTGTGCAGTATAGAAAATCTTTTAGCTTCAAAATTTACAATTTTGATCTTGTAAAGTGGTGTCATTTAATTTATCTACCAATTAGTCTGTGTTCCGCTCCTCTCTTAAGACTTACTTTAGTTTTGGGGAGAAAAAAATCGTCTAGATTTAAAATAAATGATTGTAGGTAGTTGATGTTTGCTCTCACACTACATCAAGAATTGAAGCTTAACACTTTTCGTGTTGTTTGAAAGCAGCTAGTCTGTCACTGTTTCTGCAGTGCAACTTATAAGCCGGCTCTGGTGAGGGGGCAAGAGCCATAGAGTCGCTTTTCAGGATCACAGGTTGTAGTCAGGCCATGGGAAATGATGGTTTGCGTCATGTGTCGTCCTAAATTTCGAAAGTAACTTAACTAGAGACTGACACTTGCAAAGGTGACTATGAATTTAAATACTCTGAAGCTTAGCCTAGTCGGTCAAATGCCATTTATTTAATTACTATACGCGTTAGTAAAAACGCTAAGAAAAAATCGATTGGTTCCTGCTCGCTAAATGATGGCTATATTATAGTACTTTTCTTATTAGAACAAACAGACTGAAAGAGTGTTTTTAACAGAAGTTTGAATTACGATGTTCACATTAGCTAGGTACCAGAAATAAGGTTTGACAATAATTACCAAAAACGATGGAAAAGGCCTATAGTAACACAAATTTCAATATTAAGTTAGGGGAAGTGATTTAGATATAGTTCTGATTGTCTGATTGATAGAAACAGGGCAGAAAGAAACAAATTAAAAAATGTTCTCTTTGAACCCATATGAAAACAGTGTGGGGTGTCGAATAATAAATCCTATTTTTTTTAACTCAGCAATATTAAATACCTACTAACTGACTGAAAGTACTGCTCAATCAGTTACATGCTTACTTCATTTACAACATAAGTGCTAATGTTAGTTATTAAATTTTAAAAAGAATAGTTCATTATTTTAGCGATTAAAATTAATTTTATAGCGACTTACAACTTCTGTAATTGCTATACCAAACATTCAATACTTAATTGTTTAGGTATAATTTTAAAACAAAATATTTTTTGGTGTTCAGTTGACAAAGATTATATGGAAGACTAGATGGAAGGATGAGGAATTATTAGGATGTTAAAAGAATCGGGATTGGTAGATTTGGGGGGAAAAGGTTACAACTGATGCAGAAAAAGTAGAGATATTGTTACAAAACTATGGACATGGCAAATGCTTTTTATTCCGAAGTTATGTACAATGTATTTTGATTTTCTGTGTTTTTTAATAGACGGCCGCTGAGACCTACAGAACCTAAAAGTTGTCACAGTAAGTATACATATTTAGATGATACATGATATTCACGGCGCTGACTAATATATGTTAGAAACACACAAAATTTAATATCTGCATTTTAAAATTTAGAACTACATTTTATGAAGATTTATTTAAGATCACATGCAACTAGACATTAAGTATATTTAAGCGTACAACTAGCCGTTGAATCCTAATTCTTGGGTGGAGTTGAAGGTAATTATTTAACTTTTGTTTAGATATATGTTTGTTGCAATGATGATAATATTTAGTCTATTGCAAGATTTTTCTGTTTCGAAACTGTGATTTTTGATAACTTGATTTAGACAAATGGAAATTTTTCTGTAATAAAGCAAATGATACAATATGCATACATGTATGTCATTGTAAAGAATTGTCTGCGAGAAGTCCTCAGTATCACTCTGTACAATATCTACAATCTTCATTTATAGTTCACCAGATTTTAATTTAATTTAATCGCAATGGAGCGCACGCTCCGGTGGCAATTTCCCTACACATCCATTTTGCCAATCTATGTATTTTTTCCATAACTTTGTTCTTTTTGTGTTAGTGTGTAAGTGGACTCGAACAGTGCTTCAGAATATTTTTCCATTGATCTGAACGGCGATCTTCTTTAGCGTAGGCACAGTATCAGTTTCTTCCCTTAATTTCCATTCTATCTATCCTGAAAAATTCACGAAAACGAAGCTCAGCTCCCATAAAAGAAGAATATAGAACACCAGCGTAAGTATTCATACCAGCAGTTATTCCACATGCTACAACGAAGCAGCGCCTGTTGAGAAAACATTTTCGTAATGAGCGGAGCCTGACGTATTTTCTCCACTTTCACCTTGACTAGAAATTTACGATCGGCATCCGTTTTGTTACGTAACAGGAGGGTAATTCACGCATGTACTCCATGGCATCATCGTGTCAACGGCATTTCTTTTATTGCACTGTTCACTAAGGTTTGTGATCTATACATAACTGCACTGAAGACCAATAGTTTGTAAAATACTACTTCTGACCCTTATAATTCGAAACAAAATGACGAGATTTATTAACTGAGAATACAGCCAAAATAGACAACTTCAGGAGATTTTTATACTAGCTTAACAATTCTCAGAAAAAAATGTTAACAATTCAGCTGTAGTAAAATACAGCTGAAATACATTTAGTGAATCGTTTACAAGTTACTTTTTTTTAATAGTAGACTTCACTTAATGAAATTATTATTTAATTAGAAATATTATGAAAGCCACTCTGACAACCGTCATGGCAATCAGTATTCTGAATGTGTTTCTGCAATAGGGAGGCATTCAGTCATACCAAATGATAACAAAGTGGGTTGTAAATCAACTTTGTAAACCTAGCGGATAAAGAGGTCATTGCAGTCGATGAAGTAGTAGAGTAAAAAAGTGCATCGTTATTAACTATGGCAACTATTATGCCTAGTACACTTATTTTGAGAAATAATTTCTTATGACGTCAGTGTGACGCATATCAACATGTTAATTTTTTGTGACCTTCATGTAAAGTAATTGAGTTTTGATCAGTTCAAAATGTGTCTCGTTATATAAAAAAAAAATTCATTGTAGGCCTATATCCGAAGTATTTTAAATAAGGTGTTTACCTATTATATTGGTTCTCCGGATGGAGCAGCGTCGATTTATTAAAACCTAACGTTTCATCAGAGGACGACGTTGGCTGAAACGTTAGGTTTCAATAACTCGGAAGCCTACGCAATGAAGGTGTTTACTGTGATGTAGAGACGAAGTTGACAAGTTCAGGATATTATTTTATCAGTTTATGTATCTCAGTAAGGATTAATAAAGTTTAAATTGTGATGCAAATTATTGGATTATGTCATCTTATTTGTTTAGTAAAACTGATATTCGCCAAAAAAATAAGAACTGATCAGTACAAGGCTTTTTTAAAACAATTTTAGTTGATTTATGTTGTTTCTATAAAAGTTGTTACCGTTTTCAATTTCATACCAGTCTTAGCTGAAGTGTCTTTCATGAAGAATTAATTTCATGTATAGTTTTCTCAAATAAGTGTAAGTTAATTGCGACGTCAAGATTTCTGAAAGAAAATAGAGAAATGCCAGAGTGGTAAATAGAAAACACAACAGGTTACCGCAAGGTATTGTGGAACGATGTTGAAAAATAAATGTATCTTCTGAGTATAAATGAATGATGCCTGAAGGAAAGACGTGTATGGACTAATCTCATGAAAATGGGTTATATGGGATCACTTGATTATGCTTCGTTAGATCGAGTGCTACACTATCAGTTTGGTTTCCAAAATCAACTTGTGTATAGACAATTAACTGAGTGTCACATCCTCTCTTAAAACCATGCAGCAAATTTTCAACAGTTTTTTTGCTTAGATATTACTAATAGGGTTCTGTATGATTCTCTCCACCCATCTACTTACTAATGATGTCAAACTTATGGGCCGATAATTTTCAACCCTGTCTGTCAACTCTCCTTTATGGACCTGTACTATCATTATATTTTCCAGTTCACTGTAAGCAGCAGTAGTCAGACTCAATCTAAATACATTTCAAGGTAAGATACAATATCTTATCCAACTATATTTATTACATCTGTAGTAATATTATCATCACAGGCCCCTTTACACTTCTTTAGTATAATAGTTTCCTCAGGATCTATTACAAATGTCTTAGACTGCTCATTTTTACTTATATGGAGGACCTTCTCCTCTGATATATACCCTCCCATTCCTCAAAAAATATCCCTAATGATCTAATTAAACCAGTAACTTAATATCGCTGCATTTTTCAAATACTCAGTAACTTCTTCATCCTTTTCTATAATGGTCTGAATACCTTCCCTTAGCCTTAGTTTTCAAGCCATAGGACTTCTAGATGCTTTATTTACTGGTCCCCCTGCACCAATAATATTCTTCATAAACCTAACTTTGCTACTATTAAATCGTTGTTTATAGTTGTTTCAAGTGTTCCTTGCTGACTCTTTAACTCTGTTATGTTCCCTTCTTACAAGCCTCTTTATTCTAATATTCTCCCTACTATAGTATGTAGGTTTTTTTTTTCATAAACATTTTTTACAATTTCCCACTTTGACTCCAGTGTACATGTGCCTAGTTTCCATACACAGACCCTTCCCCTGGAATATCTCTTCAGTTCTGAAGGCACACCTTTTTATAAATATACCTATTAGCATCTTCAGTCTTGGCTACTGGTTTAATGAATCGTCTAATACGGATCAGAACTCCTTCATGACAATTTATTCTTTTAGATACCTGAGACTCTACAATGTTATAATCAGGCTATGTAAGGAGTGTATACAACATGTTTGGCCGTTGTAGTCCAGTCAATACGTGCTCAAAAGGGCCCCTAGCTGGAAAGTTGTGGGGTAGTTTTGATTTCTTCCATTCTATATGTTTTTTGGGGTGCTGAATCCGAATCTGATGTTTACTAAAAAAAATTCGTAAAGTGCCAAAAATCTCATTTTTTGGCGGTTTTTTGCTTATAATTCTAAATCTATTAACTTTTCGTAAATAACCTCCACATTCAAAATGAAAGTACATAAAATTTCCTACAAATTTCACCATTAAAGTTTTTTTCTCGGATGAAGTGTTCGGGCTCAAGCGCTAGTTGAAAATTGGCGTATTTTGTCTATCTCCACAAAAATCCACTTATTCCACTCCAACACTCAAATTTATTATCAAATGCTGTCAATACTAAGGAATTCCTCCTAGTTTTAAGTTGAATACAATGGAGCCTAGTTTTCATTTTTTTTTAAACATCAATTTCAAAAAAAGGTCGATTATTACGGTTTCAATTCCGAAGCCTAATTGTGGGGCTGTAACCACCTACTCTACTATTACCTCTAACGTAGGGTTACCAGAATTTTCTCACCGAATCCGGGGACGCTTTCGGCATTTGTCCTAATGAAGCGTTGCAATTTTATAAGTTATATGATTAAAGGTTGGAGTAACCTAAAAGAAACATATTAATCATTTAAGATTGAAGTTTTTCACAGCGTTGTATATAAATAAATAGTTCTCGGGCTTCCAGCCACGTTAAGATGTCACACTTGAGAGACGTTTCGAAGGCGTCTATCTCAGCCCTCATTTTCAACAAAACGTCAATGGTAAACTAAGGAATAAATTTTTCTTCCTTCCTTGAAGTAAGCTACTTCACTAAATTACTCAGTATCATGGAAGACTCAATTACTGTGACATCAGTGCCTTCTGCCTGTATTGTTGTATCCTGAAAAAGTTGAAAAGTTGAGTTTGAAAAAATATTCCACAAGAAGGTGCAGGGATCATTAAACCACTTCTTGAGCATTACTGGGCATTTATCTTCAGACCGGAAGAATGATGTGAGAGCAGGATAGATTTCACATATTCTTCTGATAACTGGTACCAGAGAAAGCCACCTAATTTTATTGTAACCTAGTATTTCTTTATATTCATGCCCAAAAAAATTTCTAGGGAAAACAGTAAAAATCCGGGGACATTGCGGGGACGAAATTTGTCCGGGGACAGAGAGCTAAATACGGGGACTGTCCCCGGCAAACGGGGACGTCTGGTAACCCTACTCTACCGTGTTTATTCAATATCTTGATCTTCTTACATAATATACGACACCTTTATACTTTCTATAAGTTATCAAATAATATTTCATTCACTATTATTTAATCGTGTAATTGAGGCAGCACTGATGAGCAGGCACGTGCGCAGGCGACTGAGAAGGGCTCACGAACGGTCTTTCCCACTCATCTGCCTCTCTCCACCAGTGGAGGATCGAGGAATTTTCCGAGCCTGGGAAAAAAACTATAAGATCCCCGCCCCCTTTGTCGCCACACTGATTGTCGCCACCACCCCGAGATTGGCATGAAAGGTATACATCACATTGTTGGTGGTGAATTTCACGATGTAAAGTTCAAATGAATCGAAAGAGTGCAGCTTCTTGCAATCATGAATAGCTATATTCAGATAGAAGATAGGGCCTGTAGTTCTCAATCCAATCACACTTTTTCAACGAATGACAATCGTGAAACATTCAGATGAAGACCTTAGAGAGTAAAATCTGCGTTATGAAGTTAGTCCTTCCCTCTCTATCTTTCTAATGAGCGTGGAATTAGAAAAGGAACAAAATCGAGCTTATACAGGGCTTTTGTGCCAACTGAACAGGCGGACTTGAGTAATACAAAATATGTTATTGACCGAAGGTTTTTTCTGAAACATTGGGTCAAATGGTACCACGGCCAAACATATGCGGAAATATTAGCATTTATGTCTCATATATTAAGTCACACTATAAACTAATTGTCATTTTCGATGGCTACGCTGACGAATCTCGTGAAAGTATCAAGCGCATAGAAAGATTGAGAAGAGTGCAAATAAAACAAAGTTCTGCGACATCATTTGGTGAATCGTGGGCCTCTCTGTCTCACAGCAGAGTTTCCTTGCAAACTCCAAAATCAATGGAGGTTGATAAATATAATAATGGAAGAATTTGAGGAGTCAAAACTTGTTTCACAACAAGCAGTGGAGGATACTGATATCTTGATTATCACAACAGCACTAAAGTTTGTCTCTTCGAATAAATCTGTGACAGTGGTTGGGGAAGATATCGATCTTTTTGTGACTTTGATTGGCCTGTTTAGCCATATCTTATTTATGAAACCAGGGAAAATAAAGGTATCTCAGACGATTTACAATTCTCATCTCAATGACAAAACCATATCAAACCATATGTTGTTCCTGCACGCGATAAGTGGTTGTGAGGTGACACCACTTCTGCGTTGTTTAATCATGGTAAACTGAAATTTCTAAAAGTCCTACAGAAGAACAATGACTTGCTACCAGTTATTGATGCTTTCAGAGACCCTCATGCAGATCAGGACGACATTGCTGAAGCAGGAAACATGTTTCTCATGGCTCTGTATGGGAAAGGATCAGAAGCTAGCCTGAACGATTTAAGATACGAGCAATAAATATAATCATCTTACAAGAGCAAACTCAACTTTGCCTCATTACCCCCCACTAAGCTGCTGCACGACAACATTCACTAAGAGTTTACTTTCAGGTGCAGCAGTTGTTTTCCGGTCGAACCAAACTCGATGAGAAACACAGAGACCCGAACGAAAGGAGATAGAAAAAAAACAAAGAGTGGTCTCATGCCAGTTCAGACCCTGCACCAGACTCAATACTCCGCTACATTTCTTGCAAATGTTAAAAAGGCTGCCAACAAAACTGTGGACTCAGGAAAGCAGGCCTACATTGTTCCCCGATCTGAACATCACGCAGGTCCTTGTGAAAACGTCGCCCCCCAGATGGCAGCATCGACATGGACGAAGAAGAGACCGAAGAAAGAAACCGAGAACAGACTGAAGAGAGACACTTACACGATGCGGAAGGTATGTATAATCTCTCAGTCTATTTCTTAATCGTCCATCTCTCCTTGAGATATGGTGACAAGTTAATGTTTTCTGACCACCTCTTTGATTTTCTAGATCGACAAGCCACGACGTTGACAAAACAAATACCGGAACCTTTGCCAATACGATCCGCCTCGGCCAGTACCTTCTAAACGGCAAAGTTTATATAATGTTCACCATAGTATGTAATATTATTATTAAAACATAACAATTTTTCAAGAATTTTGTAGGAATTTAAAAAATATTTATTGTTTGAATTTGAACAATTTTGGACGCCTATAAAAAATTTCAACATTATATAATTTTTGAAAAATGACCTGCACCTTTTCATAACATAAGATCTAAGTAAGATATGCACAGACTATTGTGGGAAATTTTCTAATATTGACAGCCTTTTTAATTATAAATTTAGTTTTGGAGTGGAATAAATGAATTTTTGTGGAGATAAGCAAAATACGCCAATTTTCTACTACCTCTTGAACACGAACGCTTCTTCCGAGAAAAAAATTTAAAGGGTGAAATTTGTAGGAAATTTTATGTACTTTCATTTTGAATATGGAGATTATTTACAAAAAGTCGATAGATTTAAAATTATAAGCAAGAAACCGCCAAAATGAGATTTTTGGCACTTTTTTCAATGTTCTGTCACAAAATTTTGTTACCAAACCACAGATTCGGATTCAGCACTCCAAAAAACATATAGAATGGAAGAAATCGAAACTACACCACAACATTCCTGGTAAAAACACTATTTGACTGGACTATAGATCCTCTGCTCTACCTCTTGTGTAAATCAACCTTTCCCTACTAAGGTTTCACCAAACCTCTGTTTTTTGTGTTACTAAATTTGTTTCTATCTCAGTTGACACCTGGAAAGTTTACACTCCCACCAATAATGACTATTCTGTGCACACCTCTGAACTCGGAATATATATTTAGTTCTCCTAAAGAGCCTTATTTTCATCATCCAATGTGATAAGCAGAAAAAAATTTTTATGGCCACAAAAATCTATGTCAAGTAATTCGAGGCTATGATCTATGAAAACCAGTAAACAGTAGTAGTTTTTTCTCACCAATGAATACTAATTCACCAATTGCTCCTATAATTTTGCAGTGATATATCTGTTGCTTTAAATGTCTAGTCCACAAAATGTCCCACATTTTTCACTAAGACAAATTACTGGCATGCAACAACAAAAAATTTTTTTTTAAATCTGCTTAATATCTCTCTAACAGCGTGGTCTTTAGAGACAGGAAAGGATGAGGGGGCAAGGAATTCGGCCATGGCCTTTTGAATGAAGCATCCCGGCATTTGCCTCGAGTGATTTGGGAAACCATGGAAAACCCAAATCTGGATGCCCGGACGGGGATTCGAACCGCCGCCTTCCCGAATGCGAGGCCAGAACGCTAGCCGTTACATCACCACGCTCGGTGGGGAAAAAAAAAAATAAAATCACAAAATTATTTTAATGTCTACATAAGAACTGATGTCTTTTCTTCTTACTGAAATTGTTGAAAATGGTGTGTTATAAAATATTAGGGTCATGGATTATTTTCTATTCAAATATTATTGGGTCTCAATCTTCTTAATAAAGGCTGATAACCTGGTGGGGTCTAGGTTACAGAAATAATAAGTGATCATGTAGTGAGATTTGTAAACCAACAGTCAAAAATTGAAGGTGGATGCAGAGGCGGCCTTTGGGGGTGGTGAACAGGGCAATCGCCCAGGGCCTCGCTCCTGGAGGGGCCTCGCGCAGCTATCCGAGTTGATTAAAATTTATGTTAAAAAAATATTTTATCTTTAGATGTTAGTTATAACAATAAAATAAAGTCGGTAGTGTAGTATAATATATATTAATAACTACCTAATCAAATTTCTCATTCAGATTTATTCAATGTCACATTTGTATAACAGCAGGAGAAACATCTAATATTGATGGACAAGAATTGCATGAAGAACTAAATATGTTTATCTGTGTAAAAGAAGAAAACGACAGCGTTATCTCGGTGGTGAAGTAATAATAGGAAAAAATAGTAACTGAACTACTGAAGCCCTACTATCAAAGTAGCCTTGAGAATTATTGTCACCAGATGTATTTCAGTTGCGTCAGCAGAAAAAAGTTAAAAATTATTAAATCATATTTGAGGAATTCGATGCCACAAGATCGGTTTTCGGCCCTTTCTATTATTGAATTGAAAATGACATAGTTCATTCGTTAGATTCTTGTGCTTTAATTAAATTTTTAGTCTCAGGAAAATTTGCAAACATCATTTTTAAATCCCTGCGTATATCTTTCGAGGCCTTAATGTACTTCAAATTATCCTTAAAAATTTGTCATCTTTATGTTTGTTAACTTTGAATAAGTTTTCTAATATAATATTTTAAAACTCAAAATTTATTTTTTGATGAGTTTGCATTTTTCATCGATCATCAGAAATACCTACTTGTGATTAACATATTTTGTACAAAGGATAAGGGCTTCGCAAAGATCTGCCGCCCCGGGCCTCGCAATGGCTAAGGCCGCCGCTGGGTGGATGTACCTCAGAAGTAAGGGAATTGGTGGGTATCAAACAAGTGAGTTGGAGAGGGTGCAAAGGAGGACAACTTGACTGGTTGTGGAAATTACTACAGATCACAATTTGGCTACTTATATGTTAAATGAACTGGGGTGGGAGTCATTAGAAGACAGGAGGTTGGTGAAGAAACAGCTGGAAGCATAGAAAGCATATATTGGCCATGAGGTTTGAAAGGTAGAAAAATTAATAGTAGGTGGAAGGAAAGAAATGACAATGAACACCAGCTGGCACTTGATTTCAGTTACAAGATTGTGGAAAAATTGTCTTTAGTTGTAAGCGAGTCAGGAGATGGAATAAGTTAACACGGGTAATGATGATGAGTTACCTGAAACACAAGAAATTTGAAATTAAAATTTGTAATGGTCAAAAATAGGGGGAAGAGTATTTGCATTCAAAGAATTTAAGATTTAAAGAAAAAAACATGAAATGGGGTAGTAAGTATGTAGAGAAATTGTCACAGAGGCATACACTCCACACAAAGTAAATTAAATGATACTGTAAATTTTGAACTCATTATATTTAATGAGAATTTAAAACATGCCAGCTTAGGAAAAGGTGAAGCAACAACTGTGATAATTAAAAAATCAATCTGTAAAAATAAGGAAATTAATAATACACTATTAATCCTTTTTTTCTGGCTTTATGCCTTGTCGACATCGAGGTCTTTAGAGATGGGAGTTACCTGAAACACAAAACAAATTTGAAATTAAAATTTGTAATGGTCAAAAATAGGTGGGAAGAGTATTTGCATTCAAAGAATTTAAGATTTAAAGAAAAAACCATGAAATGGGGTAGTAAGTATGTAGAAAAATTGTCGCAGAGGCATACACTCCAGGACTGGGGAAAGTGAAATGCAAAGGCATTTGGCAATGACCTTTTTGAAGGAACCACCTTGGCATTCGGCTTGAGTGATTTGAAGAAACTATGAATAACTCGAATATAGATGGCATGGCTGAGATAAGTATTTGAACCAGCATCCTCCCAAATAAGAGGTTGGTGTGTTACTGCTCACCCACCATGCCCCGTCTGCATTAACTGTCCTAATGTTTGTGGAGGAATGCTAAGATCTTATTCTTGTATTAGGTTAAATTAGAAATTAATAGTAATACTAGAAATCCAAGCAACTTTTCATTTTTCAAATAATTATGATTAGCAAAAGAGCTTCATTACAGCAATTTCAAATAGCCAACCAAAGGAAAAATGCTAAAAAAAATAAAGATGAATTCGAGAAAAATATGTCTTCTTTTTGTTTTGCATCCTTGAATTTCTAGGCGATTTTTATTATTATTACTATTTTATTATAGTCAAAAATGCAACAAAGTCATATTGCAAGAGTTCACAGAAACAACACCTATTGATGTATAATTCTGGAATGGTAATTTTGTTCTTTACCTGCACCTAAAGGATAGGTGGAAAATTTCATACGAGGGTGAGTCAAATGAAAACCTTAAATATTTTTTTAAATATTATTTATTGTGCAGAAGTTGTACAAAGCTGTATCACTTTTCAACACAATCTTCCCCACGCTCAGTGCAAGTCCTCCAGCGCTTACAAAGTGCATAAATTCCTTTAGAAAAAAATTCTTTTGGTAGTCCGCGCAACCACTCATGCACCGCGTGGCATACCTCTTCATCAGAACGGAACTTCTTTCCTCCCATTGCTTCGAGTGGTCCAAACATATAGAAATCACATGGGGCAAGGTCTGGTGAGTATGTTGGATGAGGAAGACACTCAAAATGCAGGTCTGTGACTGTTGCAACAGTAACGATTCTTGCAAGGAAGCCATCACCTTCTCGTTCAAAGCGCCGAAGAAGTTCTTCACAAGCATCAACACGTCGTTCCCTCATTTCAGGAGTCAGCTGCCATGGCACCCATCTTACAGACACTTTGTGAAACTGGAGCATATCATGCACAATGTGGTGTGCTGAACCATGACTAATCTTTAAACATGCTGCAATGTCATTCACTGTCACTCGGCAGTTTTTCATCACTATGGCTTCAACTGCTGCAATGTTCTGTGGAGTCACAACTCGTTGTGCCTGACCTGGACGAGGAGCATCTTCCTCTGAAGTCACCCCATTTGCGAACTTCCTACTCCATTCATAGACTTGCTGCTGTGACAAACATGCATCACCATACTGAACCTTCATTCTTCAATGAATTTCAATAGGTTTCACACCTTCACTACTCAAAAACTGAATAACAGAACGCTGTTCTTCCCTGGTGGAAGTCTCAAGTGGGGCAGCCATCTTTATACTGATACTGCGATGGTATTTATGCATCTGCACTATGCTGCCACCTATAGGCCATTCTGCATGCTGCTTGTAGCACGCTTACCAACTTACAGGATAACGGCGCAAAAAAATTCGATTTTTTTATTACAAATTTAGGGTTTTTATTTGACTCACACTCATAATTAAAACTATGTAAAGAAAAGTCACTTTTTATAATTATAAAAGGAGTTTAAAATACAGTGCAGGACTATGCAACTCTGAAATTTGAACTTAATTCATGAATTTTAAATTCACAAAAAAACTTGCTACTGTTAGTAATTTAGATACCTTTGATTAACATGTTTCATGCTTGTCTGTTTTGAGCTGAGCAGTCTGGTAGCAAGTTGAGCAAAGATCGAGAAATCTCTGTTCAAGTGGAAATTTCAAATAGAATTTTAGTTGGTCCTTAAAAAAAAAACCTTCAATCCAAGCTAAGCTTTGATTCAACAATATAAAGAGTGGAAGAGCACACTATGGTGTGAAAATCACATTAAACATTAGAATCATACTGTTACAGTTATCTAGTCAGGCCTTTACATCCAGAGCTTTTTTTTTTTTTAATTTTCAAACTTAAAATTAAAGGTTTCCATTGATGAAGTATGACCACAGTGTACAATGTATTTCTCTAAGATGTGCAAATGAACTTAGGAATACTTCTGCCTAGAAAATTCCCTGGAGTAAAACCATTGTTACATAAGTAGCAGATCAAAATATTGCCACGTTTTGATGAACAGGTATCCGAGTGAGATGAAATGCAGAGACAATCTGTTTGAAATCACCTGATAATACTAGTTTTTAGCTTCCCATTTCTCTCCTCCACCCCCCCCCCTCCCCAATCAGACTTTATGGATCACCAGCATCTAGGTCATTTGAGCTATAAGAGGATGGGGGACAGGGAGGACAAAGAATAGGAATGAATTCAGCAAAGGGCTCTTGAAGAAAGCAATTCAGTGTTCACATGGAGTGATTTTGGGAAACCATCGAAAACTGAAATCTCGATAGCTAGATGGGGATTTAAACTGGTTGGTTAGCATACAGTTTCAATTATTTACCAAATAAACTTATGCTCTTTCATATATACTCATATACATAAATCTTGGTAAATTTTATGTAATCTGGTTGATTATTAGTTGAATTAGTGGTCTCAGACTGATTTGAGTGTGTTAGGTGTCATAGTACTGAGACATGTGATATTGCTCTCATATTCTCATCATATTGTTTTGGTCTTTTGATGGACTATTTCCCAATTTCATCCTCAATAACTTACGTCTAAATATAGATTAACTAAAAACACACAAGGAAGTATCACCACAAAATTTCTTCCATTAGCAGACGGTTCAAATACATGCTCTGGTGTTAAATTCATGTTATTTATGACTACACTTAGGCATATCAGAAATGCTAGAAACAGTAATAGCAGAAATCTTCACAAAAAAGCAAGGTGTCTTAAAAAGTTAAAAGTTTCAAAATTTATGCAAACTGACAATTTCCAATTTTTTAGGATCTCTCACATCCTGTTGACCATGGTATGGAAAGAAAGATATAGATCACAAAAGTTATATGGGACCTTTATTGGATTGCAGAAGCTGGTACATTGCACCCCACTTCTGTTGCTGCATTCTTGTGACAAAAGGATGGATTTACCCAAAAATATGTTGTGTTTATCTGTGTCATCTTGTCCTCTGCTCTGATATGTGTGATATTTTATCTTACTACAAAATAGAGCACACGTATGAGAGGACAGAAAGTATTAAGAGTCATTATAGTGTTGTTAATATTGTTTCAGTATTTATTGCAAGTCTATAAGACTCTTTCCACCATGACCATTGTTTAGTGATATGATATCTTGGCATCTTTTGCTGATAAAAGCTCTTGGCATCTTACAAAAATTAAACAGCCAACCAATGAAATTAGTGAAACACAATTAGACAGTGCACCATTTCACACTTTGCCAAAGCTATACAATGTTAAAAATAATCATAACATTTCACACTTATTTCAGATCAACATAATAATGTTATTACTACAAACAGGGTACAACTTTCATTCACATTTCTGCACACTCTGGTCAGTTTCACCATTGCTCTATTAATTAAATCATGAACTTACCTGGTTTTCAAGTAGGCTACATTTCAAACACACTGATGCCAGTTATTTAGCTCAAACAAAGTATTTTTGTGAAGCTATCACTGAGAAAAAAAATGGACGAGTTGATCATTTACAAGTGTCAACAATTTGTGCCATGTGATCCTAATCATTGAAAGAAGGGGAATAAAGCAAATTGGAAAAGCATATATAATCAAGTAGAAGTTTAGGTCAATCGTCTACAGAGAGGTATTGCTGGAGGTTCGGCATTCCATTCATGGAATAAGCACTAAGATGGAAACTGTAGTGTTGTGTTGACACCACACACTGGCCACATTACCTGCAGGGGTGTAAGCCTGATATTTAGTTTAGAAGAAAAATTCATGGCTTCATGAGAGATCGAATATTAATTGTCCAATTAACAGTATGTCATTCTGATTGACTAAGGTGTGTAAACAAACAGAAGAAAAAATGATTCTTTCATAAGGAAAAAATATCTTCTTAGGATTCAGCATGGTGAGAGTTGGTAACAGAATTAATTACTGCTGATATGTAACTAAAGAGCAGAATTGAAACATTGTCATATAAAAAGCCTAAATAAAAACAATATATTTTAATAAGTACTGAAAATGCTTTCAAATACAACCTGCCAGATGGTCTCTGTCATAACAGCATTTAGTAATTTGTTTTTATTTATATTATAGTGTCTGTGATATAAAGTTCTACATTATTCTAATATGCAAGAGCAAAAAATTGTGCTCCAATGCCTATTACTATGCCTGGAAATTATTTTGGTTTTCAAGAGACAAAATTCCTTTAAAAATTTGGTAATAATGTGTTCAACATAATCACCTGTACTAAATAACAGGTGTTGCTTTTGTTTTGCTTTATTCATTCCCAAAATCCTTTTCACTGACAAAAAATTAATAGTAATTAAATTATATCCACAATCAGCATAAATATTCTAAACAGGATTAGAGCATCTAATGTTCTACTTGAAAACCATTCAATCTAATACCGGTACTTCTAATTTGAAGTTAGTTACCAAATCACTTCAAGAGAGAGTTATTCCAGTCCAAAGGAAGTGACTCAAAAGACGTGTGGACAACGCTTTAATTCACTGCTAGTGATAACTTGCTGCATCTAAGGTAAATCTAGCTATGTTACCTTTACATATTTCAGACAATAGCCAAGTAGTGCCATTTAGGAATAGTCAGGAATGAAAGATACTGCTAAATCATGGTCCATCATAAATAATTTATTTATATGTACATTCTATAACTCTACAATTAAAGACTTAACAATTTTTATTGATACATATGTAAGTTACTGTACACACATTGCTTCATCATCTCCCAATAGACACTTTCACAAAAGCAATTATTAGAAGTACAACAAAAAGCATACAATATCCTGTATTTTTCAGTTACCCAGAGTACATTTCCATTCTGATATAGCTACAATTAGCATTACTGAGGGTGCAGAAATTACTACATATTTACAAGATGCTATAGCATACAAAGATTGCTTATTTACACTTTACAACTTAAAGCTAATGAAATATTACAAAATCAGTTCTTTCAGAATAACAGTTCATTCCAAGAATAAAATATTACACAGCTGATCAAGCTCCAATACCATAAAAATATTTTTAATCTCTAAATACCCTTATAAAATTTATTTAAATATCTTGTAGTTAACTATGTTAACTAATAAGATTAACAGAATTGGCGATTTTAGGAATTCAACATAAGCAAGTCAACAATTAGGTTTTTGTATTGTACTATATATTGATACAATTTTTTTTAAACAATTTTTAGGATTACTGGTATTAATGACAATATATTTAGAAGGAAGAAAAGGGAGATATTAAGATTTTTACAGAAATAAGCCTTTTAAATGCCATCACCAGAAATTGTGTGATTTACTTTATACAATTAAATGCTTCTGCCTTATTCTGCATATAAAAAAATATTCATTTCCACAACACCCTTTTGCCAAAAAAGTATTAAAAATATGCCGACATAAACCATCTAAGAACAGAAGAAACACCAGGTCATAAAAAAATATTGTAAAAAAAGGATGGGTGGAGGGGGGTATTATTAAAGTCTAAAACAGACTCTGATTCTCAGGAATATTTGCATTTTTGACACTGGAAGGGCTATTTATAGAAATAAGGTTTGTGCGAAAATAATAGTTCTGTGGTTGTCTTGTGGAATAAACCAAACATATCTTCACCTTCTCCTCCCACCTTTCCTTCAATTTCTAAGGATTTGTAAATTACTCTCATTTCTTTCTTCCATTATTTTTATATTAGTAGCTTCACAAAGGATTTGTATACTCTACTAATTGAATGTAATTACGAAACATCAAATACAGATTGATAATCCCGTAAAAATTAATAATGTGATAAGAAGGATTATCATCAATTTAGCATCTGCTGCAATTTTAGAGAGAAAAAGGAGGTGAATAGGATTATACATGAAATGTACCTAGCTTTAATTTCAAGTTAAAGAAATCAATTTTGATAAGGAGCAGAGGGGATGCATTATTTAAAATTGTTAAGCACATAACAAAACTTTTACTTTTGTATTTATACGGGAAAGAACAAACACCACTGTTGCCACTGGCATGGGAGTCAATTTCTTGATAATACTCGTTAATTGTGGAATCAAACTAGAGCTATTATTTGTGTCTGACAGGAAAAAAAAAGGTGCTCATCAGCATTTGTGGTCACTAGATCTAAATTTTTTGCCGTCAAGTAATGTAAGTAGTTAAATGAAAAAAATGAAGTTACTTTAAGATACATTTCATGATGGTTACTTAAAAACATATGAGAAGGAAAATGGATTTAAGCAATGAAAATATGGAAGGACAGGGAAAGTAGACACTTCACTTACCAGAGATGAAGTCAGGAGAGCAGTGACACATACCCTAAGGATAAATGCATAAGTTTGGAATCTTATTCATGTAGAAAGACAAGATATGCAGCAAGGAGTTCAGACGAGCAAATACCAAGACTCTTCATTATGCTTTTAAGAAGCAATAACTTCCTAGCTAAGAAATTTCGCAAATGTCGGAACTTGCTAAATGATTACAATCATATTCTGACAAGAAGTTTTGCTACAAAAATCCTTTACTTTTTAATTTTTGCTTTGATTTATGTATTCAATTGCTTGTAGCCTTGTCACATTCATATTATGTGAGCTTTGGAAATGTTTGCTTAAAGACGTTTCATACTTGGGCCTTTTTTCCCCCAACCTACATCCTTGTTTCTACCCCTTTTGCAATTGTTATTGATAGTTATGGTGCCATGTCACAAAGAATATTCCTTAAGTTCTATGTGCCTGCCATGTGGTGAAGAGGCAACATCTGCCCGAGAGAGTGTAACAAATTTTGAACTAGCACCCGATTTCCTTCATTGACTAGAAACCTTAAGAGCATCCATTTTATTATCTTCATTTTATTCGATACTAGCTTGCAACTCATTTCTAGATAGAAATGAAGGTCTTCTGTCTAATAACCAGTGGACACAACTTTTAATGTTTTCTGTTATTGCATTTCTCACAATGTTTCCTTTGAAGTTAATCTTTGCTTTCTTTTGTTAAACTCCACATTAAAAATGACAACAGGTAAACACACATTGAATATCATTCATCTCGAGTCTGTGAATGATCATCTAATTGATTTGTTTCAGATCGAAGACGAACTCCACATCAAGAGTGACAACAGGTAATCACACACTGAATTTGGCTAAACTTCAGCCTGTATATTATGATCTGGATGATTTGATTCAGCCTAAAGATAAATCAGATTCAATATGTAATTAATTACCTATTCTCACTCTCAATTTGGAGTCTTGAAAAGGAATGGAAAAATAAAGATCTAAGAAATATGATGCAAGAATGATTTCAAGAGTATAAAATATTAAAAGCAACGTCTCCAACTGATCACAGGATAGGACCTGATTTTTTCCTTAGTCTAACTAGGCCAGTTTGAAACAAAAGAACTGAATGTGATAAAACTGACATTTTTCATGCTCCTACAACAGAAAAGTAAAAACGTACCAGTTCAAAGCTGGGTGTATTTTCCCCCATAGCGGATGCTGCTTTGTCACCAGGCAGGCAAATAAAAACCAAAGCAGCATAATGAAAATACCAGACACAATTCATCACTGTCATCCTGCCTTCATTTTCATTTCTATTTATTCTATCAATCCTTATTTTTATTCGTACAAATATATATAATGAAAATAACGATAATGAAGATTCTCATAAGCAAAGAAAATAAAGAATAGGGAATGTTAACCCATCACTCCACAGACGGAGGCAGGAGGGCCACAACAAGGAATTAAGCACAAACAGTTTAAATCTTAGATGTAAGATTTGCACAGGGATCAGAAATATATACATCTGGAACTACCACAAGTGTCATGTGACATGTCTAAATGTGTACATGCCTGAACTCCATGGCCTTCAACCTGTAAGATAAAGATTTAAGCATGATTATTGAAAAGTATTTTCATGATACGAGGCGTATTTTTTAAGTAAGTACCGTTTTGTCACACCGTGGCTGCAGTGATACGGTCGGCATTCCGCGCATGCACACAGGGTACCTGCATCTCTTGCCAACGCACTGACGCCATTACAGTCTAATTCTTCCTTGTTTACATTGTTCACCGAGTGTTTAAGATGCCTCCGATAATGGTGAGTCCCGCCGACTGAGAGGTACGGGCTGTTATAAGATTTCATTGTGCTAAAGGCCTAAAACCGGTCGATATTCATTGTGAGATCTGAGCAGTTTACAGACAAAACATTATGAGTGATGGAATGGTGAGAAAGTGGCGAGAGCATTTAAAGATGGCCGCACAAATGTGCATGATGAACAACGGAGTGGGCATCCTTCGGTTGTTAATGAAAGTTTGGTGCAGAAAGTGGACAATAAGGTGAGAGAAAACAGACACTTTACGAGTTCCTCCTTGTGTGATTACTTTTCTAATGTTTCTCGTAGTGTTTTGTATGGCATTGTGACCGAGAACTTGAATTACTAAAAATTGTGCTCACATTGGGTACCAAAAATGTTAACGGATGTGCACAAAACCAAACGTTTAGGCAGTGTATTGTTTTTCCTTGAGCGGTACCACAACGATTGTGATGATTTCTTAAGCCAAATTGTTACAGGCGATGATACATAGGTGGCCTACGTCACACCTGAATCAAAGCAACAGTCCATGGAATGGCGGCATTCAGATTCACTCAATAAAGTATGTTCAAGCAAACGATTTCTGCCTGGAAAATCATGTGCACAATTTTTTGGGACAGAAAAGGAGTATTGCTTGTGGAATTTCTGCCTCGTAATGAGACAATCAGTACAGCAGCTTATTGTGAGACATTGAACAATCTGTGCCGTTCAATCCAGAACAAAAGACGTGGCAAGTTGAGCAAGGGCATCGTTTTGCTGCATGACAATGCCGGTCCACATGTGGCTAATCAGACCAAAGATCTCATCACATCTTTTCGATGGGAAACTCTAGATCATCCTCCGTACAGTACTGATCTGGCGCCCAGTGACTACCATCTGTTCCTGCACTTGAAGAAACACCTGGGCGGTCAGCGTCTTGAAGACGATAACGAAGTCAAAACAGTTGTGATGCAGTGGTTAACAAGTCAGACGGCAGACTTCTATGAGGAGGGTTTTCAAAAACTGGTACTACGTTACGACAAGTGCCTCAATATTGAAGGGAATTGTGTAGTAAAGTAGAGTAAGGTACAGGCTTTCATGTAAAAATAAAATTATTGATATATATTTGCATGTCTTTTTTTAATTTCAAAATGGTACTTACTTAAAAAGCATGCCTCATAATTGTTCATTATGATCCTCCTGCCTACAACTGTGCATCTATAGTGAGTGATGGGATTTCTTTCCCTATCTTTTCTAAGTGAAATTGGCACCTTTTGATTGCCATAAAATCTTCATGTGTAAAACAAGGCAGCAAAGAACATAAATCTTGCAATTTTCTTATATCTGGGGATAAGAGTATGATCAGAAATACAATTTTGAAAGGAACACAGCAGAAATTTTTTGCAATCAGCTATTTGTTTACAATTATGAAGCACGAAGTTTGTTTAAAAATAAAAGAAGGTTTGAATGACTATTGAATCAATCATCACTTTATATCTTCTGCATTAATTTAAAACACAGAATTTACAATTTATCATGAATCAATGTAGCTAAGCAACTTCAAAATATGTAACTTAGTCACAGATTGCAAATAAGTTTATTTAATAATCAGATGCTTGACAATGAGTCCAAAGATCTATGATCCAATCTTCAGCTTCACTGCATTTAGGAAGAAAGGAAGGTATTCCTGATATTTGGATTCTATAGCAATGCCTATCCAAACATGAAATAGGAAGACCAAAAAAATCTTGCCAGAACAAGCATACAGCAATCATTAGGACAGTGGTAAAAACTGATAATCACATATGAAACATTTCTATAGGTACGAATCTATATAATACTTCGGGCAAAACAATTTCCATATCCCTAATATTGGTAAACACAAGGTCTTTATTTATACTAAAAAAAAAAAACGCATCACATTTATAACTGCATGAAGTTAATCTTTTGAAACAAGGAGTCTCAACAGAAAAGCAAAACAGTTTTTCTGTTGCCAAACCCTTTGAACTAAGGACACATCTCAATTGTTTGATAGTTAAGAATGCAATAACTTCTTAATACAAAATAAAATCAGAAAAGTCTGCACATCTGCAGTAAGCAAAGAGTTTCATCAGTTTTTTACATTTTATCTGATGCTATTATAATTAATGCAACAAAGTGGTGGTAACTGGATAGTGGGGGGAAGAGGGCAGAAAAACAAAAACAGATGGCTAATTATTACATGTATTAACAATTAAAACACTAAATATAAACAAGAAAAAATCAAAATACTAATTTCAAATATAGCTTGGACAAATTTGCAAAATACAAAATAAAAAAGGCCATAGAAAGAAGTAAAACCTTTTTTACCAGTCCTGATTTCTAACATTCAGTGGCTGAAGCCCTATCATACACAAAGAACTAATATAAACTATACAAAATTAAATTTTTCATAAATTTTATTTAGATACTTAAAATATTCAGTCATTTACTCATGCAAATCTGTACATGCCATAAAATATAAAAAAATGTATAAATTATAAACTAAGTGGTGACTTTTAACGTAAGGAAAAAAACAAATGATACATAGTTATTATAGGCCTCTGAATACACTTTCATGAAGAACACTTCCATCACAGGTTCATCAATTCAATGAAGTCTTGACTGATGGTCTTAGTGTTTACATACGAAATCTTTCTATTTTGAAGCACAGGTTCATTTAATGCAATTAAATGTCTTCTGTGTAGACACAGAGGTGCCTATACACCACCTTTTTCAGTCTCCCACTCAAATTATTGTACAAATTTGCAATTTCGTGCTACACTGATATTTTAATGCCCTTGAGCTGCCTAACTGTTTCTAAACACTTAGTATAAATTAGCACAAAATATTTAGAAGGTCTGACTCGTATAAACCAATAGACATGATTTAAGACACTTTTTTTTAAAAAAAAGTTAAGGAGTTATGCTACAGCCAGAATGGCACCAAATGTGTACACCTGTATCAGCAATCCCAACAAGACTATGCCCAACCTGGGTATATTTTATAATACAATCACTGTCAGTAAAAACTTATCACAGTTATAATATACAATGTTCACAACCACCAGCTGAAGCAGAATGAATGGATACTAATGTGGAAATTTGTTGCAGCAGCACAGCAAGAAGTTGACTGGCCAACCTGTTAAGCAAACACTAGTATGTAATAGGTCATCACTGTGTCACAACACGTTTTATCAAATTCCATCTATAACTACTACTAATAAAGTGCTATTTTCCAAGTAATTTGTATTTTTTTTTTTAAGAGCAATGGATATAGTATGATACTATAGTAGTCTTCACAATTTATAGTGAAATGAATACAAAATGCAAACATCATTCTTAACTTTGAAAATGATGCATAAATTTTAAATTTCTTTAACCTTGTTTTTTGAAATGGAATGAAATTTTCATGAAAAGTTAATTTATGGTATACTGTTAACTACTATTTACCTGTCACTATAATTAACAAACAGGAATCCAATTAAAACATTTTTGTTCGTTGTTGACTTGTGATATGAGTACAGTGAAGATGAAAAATTGTGAGAGGGTTGTAGAGAGGTCAATATAAACTTTTCTGCAGATAAATGTTTTAAGCTGTGAGAACAGTATTTGCAGTTAGATTCAGCACTCAGCAGTACTTTAATTCTTAATGAGGTGATTGGGTAGGCAACATATACATATTTAATATGTTTAATGTATTGTTTATCACATGAAACATTTAGCAGTCCTTGTAAAAATATACTATAAAACAATTAATGGGTGGATTAAAATATAATTGATTTATAGTGAAGCGATGCAATGTCACAAGAAAGTGGAAATAATATGTTAACACCCTTACACTATTTGCAACAACTAGAATAGTCAATCCTCTTCAACTGGCCGATGAACAAAATTTACTTTTGTGGAGCAATCTGCTTGTACTTTCAACAGCAGGCTAAAATAACAGACACTAGTGTCACACGTCTTATGCCTACATAGAAAGGTAAGGCCACTTCTGAAGGCATAGTGCGAGAAAGGGTACAGAGGAACACCAACACTTACCACAGTAGAGGCATGGCAGCACAAGAAATAAATATATATATGTATTGGGGAAGTCCCTCTTTAGCTGCGAAACATCACTAAAAACAGAGCTGAGGTGTAATGCAAGGAGCTGGGTAATTAGGAGTCTGGGATGCGGAGTTCCTCGGAGAACTTGGGTTCAAAACATTCTCTACATTAAAATCTTGGGAACTTTCAACATTTCCCTCATACCTAGAGGATAACACTCAAAACTGGTCCACAAGCATATTTATCATAGAACTGCTCTCTCAACAGATCCAAATGAACAAATACCTTGCCACTGACCACAATCTCACTCTCTTCACTCAGTGCATCTCTGACCCAGAATCTGTTATCAGATGCTGAAACAGGGGATGGATTTCTGCATCGCTGCCCCAAAATAAGGCTGCTTCTCCTCAAAATATTACCCGTTTTCTCTTAAAGTAGTTTCCAGTTGGCCCCCCAAATCTCTGACAAAACTATTACACTCCACTCCTGACCACCCAACCCTTCCAATCCCACCTCAGTCACTAAAGTAGCCCTACAACCTTACCTCCTGCTGAAAGACTGCCTGAAAATTTTATATATTTGTGCATTTTTTTGTATCTAAACAGCCACACTCTCTGCCAAGGTGAGTGTTGGCCTTCCTCTGTATCTTTAATCTCATAGTTTATGCTTATTAACATAATGTCCAATTTAATTCTAATTCAAATTAGTTCACTAGTTACTGGTTTAATGCTGACCTAGAATTACTATTATTATTTTTTTAATCTAAGGAAATCAACTACAAATCATTATTTTTAGAGAAAGGAAATTAGTTTTCATAACATCACACATGCATAACCAAAATACACTGAAGTACTTTGTATATTATTGAAGAGAAGGTGAACATATTGTCTCACACCAAAGGCACAAACAGAATGATAGTAACATACAATCTGCACCATAAAGTTCAGATTATAACACTGGTTGCTAACTAGTCTGCCAACATGTCGAATATCATTACTTTAAAGAAGTAGTGTTTTGTATAGCACTCTTCTTTGAAACCACAAAAATACCTGCACAATAGATTTCTTTGTAGTAGTAAGATAATAAATTTTCCAGTGCCAACTCTCTTATACTACTTAGTCATCTTAATGTACCTTCAATTAGGCAGGAAATTTCTTTGGAGAAATTTTGTATTGTAGCTTGTTAACTCAAATCAAACACAATTTGAAAAGATAAGACTGTCATTGTGAATAACATTTCAATGTTGAAAATAATATGTTGATTTATGTACAGATCTCCAGGTGTATTAATTTCCCCATCAGTAACCAAATCTCATTGTTTGTAACTCAGTGTACACTAGACAGATGTGCATCTTGTCTTCTACTGAAAGTGCATGGTAAGTGTTTAAAAATAACAATCAACAAATTGTAATACCAAAGAGAATTGGGAATTATAAAAGTTATCCATTATGAGACTAAGTATTTCAATTGATTACCACTAGGAGCGAGTAGGAGTAGCCTCTTCTAACGTGAAAGGGGTCACTTGATACAGGAAGCAGCGGTTGCACACTCTCACTGGTTTGACATGTCCATACCTCGGTAATGGAACAGAATTGGAACTGCACCGAGCACAAAAAACCTGTAAGCAAGTAACATTCATATATCAAAATACTGCACACCAAATACTGAAAAATATATGCAAAAAAACAATTAAAAACTGATACTTTGTTTTTTTTCTTAACAGCCAAATTATTAGTCATGATTTATTTTATCCTTTCTTCCTTCCAAGGAACTGATACACAGTTTCCTAAAACACCATCAAACACTAAAATTAAGAACAAATTTGTACCAAAAAGAGAGCAACATATTCAACAGAAGTAAGAATCTGTAATTTCCCGTATTATTTTTTTATATAAGGAACTAGTTTATAATAATTGGAAGATGTGTAGAGCAGGCACTTTGATTCATAATTGATAATTACTGTAGAGCATATTAATTTCTTTATAATATCAATTGCAGATTGTGGTATAAAGAAACTGAATTGGGAGTCACTGTAGGAATTGGTTATACAAAATGGTGGATATTCACTAGAAATGTGTTTCCGCTGGTGATTGGATGGATAAAAAAGTTATATGGAAGGGAACAAAGCATGTAATTAATGTGATCTATACTTTTCTGCCTACATAAATTAAACAGGATGTCACAAAAAGAAGTAATTGTTCCAAAATGTTACATTTTATAAACAAAATATTTTATAAAAACCATTTCAATTACAATCAACATCTGTTTGGAATCAATATTTTGTAACCACTTTATTATTGCATTGATGCAGCCTTGACAATACTCAGAATATTTATAATCCTAGACTACGTACAGCATACCATCTGTGTGTTATCAGACATTTTTTTCTTTCATTTCTCACATCTCCGGTGGAGAAAAAGATTTTAAGTATCCACAAAAAACACAGTGAAGTGAGATCTGGGGAATTTTGGGGGCAGGGCAAAGAGGGGGAGAAGATTGCAAACTCTCACAGAAGGAACATCAGCCATGCCAATATGGTGGAACTCCATCCTGCTGCAAAATGAAATATTCCAAATCATCTTCAAACTGTAGGAAAATCTAGTTGTGGAACATATCCAGGCAGGATTACCAATCTAAATTCTCTCCAGAGAAGAAAGCCCCCATATACTTTTGATTCAGAGATAGCACATAATATGTTGGCTTTTGGAGAATCCATTTCGTGTTCAGCAACTAAATGTGAATTTTCAAGCCCCTACATATGCAAATTGTGGCAGTAACCTTTCCACTTTAATGAAGTGTGGCAGAAAACCATTTTACATGTAATATTTTATCACTACACAAAATTCTTGATGTGTGATCTTGTCATGTGGTTGCAGCTGTTACCCCAGGTGCAGCTTATGTCTCTCAAGAATAACCATTGCTTTAACATGCACCTTACAGTTATGTGGAGGGAGTGCAAGTTCATGGCTGACTTGGAAAACTTACCTGTGCAGGCTGTACACAAAGGTATAATGAATGTTCATCACAGATAGTTCACCAGTGCATGGTTGTCCTAGGTCTTTTCTTATACACAGACAAACATTGGTCTCAAATTTTTTTATACCAATCAGGAATGATGTTCTCAGTAGCCACATCAATCTTTACATATTGTCTAAAAGTGACACACACCGCAAAACATGATACACCACACTATACAATTTGGTTTTGTGAAACTAGCACTCATAGAGCTTGATGATAGGGCAACAGAATTAAGCTTCAGACTATTCCTTGGAAAATACTGAAAGAGGTATACATGCTTTTGAAACTGACAGCAGATGTGTACTAGTCAATAACTTCTATCAATTATTTAAAATTATCAGCCTATTGGCGTAGAAAATTTGTTTGTTTGTTTATATGTTAATTATCAGAGATCTTTGAAAGATCACAGAAAGGAATTTGGTTATTTTTTTTTAAGGAGAGAGGGGGAGATGCGGTGGTAGGGAACTGTCCTTCAAAGCATTTGATCATTTCCTGTATTTTTTTAGTATTTATAATTATTATAATGTACACAGAGCTACAGAAAGTAATTTTTCCTACCCATAAAATTTTTTAAAATCCTGAAATCTGCTTGGACACCAATTACCAAATTTGATTTTTCCTTAAATCTGATAATGACAACTATTTACTAGCTAGTGTAAGCCCATGATCGTGTTTTGGGTCTGGTCATGGGTCTAGAATAATTTCAAATTTATTGTGATATATGCGGCCTGTATCACAATTAAAACTAATATTACTGAAATTCTACGAGGTTATGGTGACAATGAAACTGCCATTATGCAATGAAAATAGAATAGTACAGGGAACTTATCACTTATCACAGATGAAGGCAGGATGGCCAGACGAACACAAAAAAAAACCACACACAAACACATGTTACAATATTTCGGTTAACAACCTTACTCACACTGGAGGTAAGACAAATGACAGGAAAAAATGTGTACACATTCAGACTGACCACATGATTTATGTAAAGAGTGTGTGTGTGTGTGTGTGTGTGTGTGTGTGTGTGTGTGTGTGTTTGCGTGTGCGTTTTTGTGTGTGTTCATCTGGCCCTCCTGCCTTCATCTGTGGTAAATGGTGGGTTATTTTTCCTATCCTATCTTGTTAACAATTTTACTAGTTTGATAAATATAAAAAAATACCACAATAAAAAACACAATGAAGAAATACTTGTAATACCATAATACCCAGCTACAAGAAACATGTACACATTGTATAAAGCAAATAAATTGTAAAATAAAATAACCACTCAAGTTTTTACTTTTAATAGCCTTAATCTCATATCTGATCTAACCTCAAGACCAATGTCAATATAAATCGAATACCTGAAGATGGCAACGCAGCATGACAGCAGTGATTGAAACATGGCATCAACTGGAAGGACTTCACTGAATTTTAAAGTACAATTTTATTCCAGGTTTTTTCAGCCATAAAGTTTTACCATTTTTCTTTAACCAAATTAATGTATTTAATTTGAAATGAAATGTTACAAAAAGCAAAATAAGAGACTAAGATACATATTATAATTTCATAAGCTCAGATCGGTTATCGGGTGGCAATGGCCCAGTCTAAATTAGCTTCAGCCAATAGCTATCATGCTGATCATGCAAGCAGTAGATGGCATGAGCAGATGAAATTACATTGTGAATACAAAACACATTCAGGTGACCAACCAAATTATTAATGTAAATGGAATATTATATTTAAAGAATTTTCATAATTCAGATACAAATAGAACAAATAATAATAATGAATGCTGGGTTTACTGGAAGGGTTTTACTGGAGATTGAGGCCGGAAGGAAAACTGGTGTCAAGGATATGTTGATAAGCTAGTACCAATCTGCAGAGTTCAGAGGAAATTGTGATTCACGGAAAACTCTGGCAACCATTACCGTAAAACAGTTGTTGAAACTGTTCAATTTGTGGGTACTGGTTTGTTTTGCCACTAGATGGCATAAGTTGCTGGTAAACACTGTTTGCCTGCAGCCATTCATTCTGATGCCAAGTGGGTTAATGCTGTGGTCTATATATATGAATCTGTACAGTGGAGGCTTGCGAGTTGATATATGAGGTTGTGGTGCATGTCACATATCCATAGATGGAAAAGGTTTCCCCAGTGGTCAGACAGGATTAGGTGATGGTAGGCACGTGCATGCTGCAAATTTTTCAATGGGGTCTGTTGCACAAGGATGATCCATGTGGTGGTTTGGGGGAACTGAAAAGAGAATATTTGTGAACAAAGATATTCTTGAGGTTGGGTGGTTTGCTGAAGCATAGGTGTGGGACAGTGGGCAGGATTTTGTGGAGAAGGACGCACACCCTGCAGAAAGAATGTACGAAGTAATGCCCTTGATAAAGGATTAAGTTAGAGGATTCAAGATGAAAGTGATGAAAGTGAAGCTGCAGGAGGTTTAAGATGTATGGGATTGAAGTAGCTGTTTGGAGGATGGGTTGTGGCACAAAAGATTGCTTTTTTACCAGATAAGGTGGGCAGCCATGGGAGGTGAGAACTTGGGACCGATTCTGGGTATATCTGGAGAGAGATTCTTCATCAGAGCAGCTATCCCTGCTACGGATGGCAAGGCCGTAGGGTAGGGAACGTTTGGTGCAGGAGGGATAGTAACTGTTGAAGTGAAGGTAGGTTGCATTTCTAGGTTTGTTATAAACAGAGGTATGTAGGTCCTATTCTGTAAGGAAATCTCAACATCAAGAAAGGTAACATGGGTGTGGGAGTAATTGCAGGTAAAGTTGATGGAGTAACTATTGTTTAGGGAGTGGAGGAAGTCTAGCAGGTGATTTTCATTGTGGTTCAAATCATAAAAGTATTGTCTATGGACATGAATAACACAAGAGGTTTGAGATTTTGATTAGGAATTGTTCCAGATGACCTAGGAATAGGTTTGCACACGATAGGGCTATTTAGGCACCTACTGTAGTGGTATGTATCTGGTGGTAATCTGGAGAGTTGTTTTCCATGTAGAGTCAAGAGTATCTTCAACAAGAATCTCCTTCAAATAGCATTTCCCAACACTTCTGTTGTGATACATCTCAACTATTGATTAATTGTTTTATTTATAGGAGAGCCCCAAAAACCTGAAATGAAACCCATTAAATTTGATATTTTGGGATATGGTGGAGGTTACAATGATAACTAGTTGATTTGGGCTGTACAAATTGTAATAATATATGCACATGTAAAGTGCACTATGAGACCACAAGATGGTAAGAAAACTGCATTGAATTTGGATTTTCAGTTTGAGAACACAATCCTCAACTAAAAAGGTATGGGTGTATAGCTATGACACAATACAAGAAACAATCATATTAAAAAATACCTAAAAAGGGCAGCACATATTACATAAACGCATAATTAATTTACTGCGAACATTGGAAAAATACTGTAACACAGATTACCTTTCCACAATTGCGACAATGATGACGCCTGCGCACAACAGTGAATGCTGCAGCACATGCCATGCATCTTGGAGCTAACGTGTCTGGTACCCATGGCGGTGGTGCCTCAACTGTCGATTCCCACGCTTCCTCAGCATGCTCCACACCTGTGGCCATAACCCCCATTGTGTCTTTGTTGGAACACTATTTGCATCCTTACACATAACACCATGATCCTGGTCACAAGCAACTGGACACAGGTAACAAGCATGAAACCAAAATTACTTTCAAACAGATAAAAATCTAGAGCATGAAACTACACATGACTAGATAATTCTCAATAATAAACTACTTTCACAATAACTGCTACTAAAGATTCCCCAAACTGCTTCTCTGGCACTAACAACTTGTATACATTACAAAGCCAGTAATGTTCTACCAGCTGATTTTTAGGCAGTTTTTTCTTACCTACATTTGATTGATAAAAATTATATGCAAACCCACTATTAGTAACGTACTGTTTCTAGAACTCTGAAAAGAAACCTTGTTACCAAAACAGTTAAGTTTCAAAGCTGCTGACTTTGTAATGGTATCCATAACCTCCCCCTCCCCCTAATCCTTATCCCTCCAATTTCCCAAATCCACAACATTGGATTTAGTGATTATTAGCATTTTCCTGTTACTTAGCTTACACTATCTTTGGTGTGCATTGTAATTCACTTGTCTTTTATTTCTCTTCTACTAACAAAATATAAACTTTTGTAATTTATCGAAAATTTACCATAAATTAAACTCTATAATTTTATTACAGTTGTTCCTTCTGCAATGCAGTGGTTTGTTTTCTAAAATACTATTAAAAAAAAAAACACTGAAGAGTTAAATTGTGAAAGTTATAGTCACAAACACTATTAACAGACTACAAAGGGTGGAGTGTTTTTATGATACTCATATCCCATCCAAATTGGTCTGGTATTTTGGTATTTTGTCTGATGCTTGGACAAAGGGACAGCCAGATACAGCCCACTTACTGATATAATAGTACAGATTATTTCAGAAATTTAAATATTTTTTTTATATGACACTTACTGAAATTTCTCATCCACACCTACTTTGGATATATGAGTAACTATTATCAATACAGCAGGATTAAACTTCAAAAAAATATACCATCATATGATTGAGAGGCAATATTGTGCATGTATAACTGACTTCACACCCAACACATAAGTGTATCAAGAAATCAAATCAGAGAAGACTTAAGACAACATGGAATAGCAGTCCTGACATTTTACAAATTTTGCAATAAATGTTCCCAACAAAATTTTCTAGAAAAAGAAATGATTTTAATGCATAATAAAACATCTAGAGGTATAACAATCGAAGGACACATTTCATGAAACAACTCCATGCTCACCATTTTCATCCGGAGATGGACACTCCTGATCTGGCAGATCTGGGTCGGAGCTCTCACTACTGTCAGCAGCCTGGGATGCACTCATTAGGAAAACACATTTAAGAATGTTTCGCAGATCTCCAGCAAAATTTGTTTGTAGCTGATCGGCTACACCAGCAATGCACACAAAGAGGCGGTGTACCAAATCTTCACTTGACCTAAAAATAACAACTGGCTTTAAACATCATGAACATTACATATACTTTGAACAGAATTCAACAAAGAATACTGAAAATTTACACCAGCAAGACTATCAATTATTCTATCAACAACAACAAAAAATCATAATAAAAATTTTAAAAAAGAAAAAACACACACACACAAATCAAGGCAGTGGATGTGTCAAATTTCTTCAATATTTAACCGATTTCAAGTACTCCTACATGCATCCAGTACACTGATTTTTTTTACATTGGAACTAGGATGTGTATACAAACAATAGTAGGAAAATTAATCCCTTTACTCATCAAAGCGACAGGAAGGAGGGCAATGATAAGTCAAATGCACAATATTATCGTTGATATCTTGGGCATATGAGAGGAAATGAATTGTATGGCAATTGTGATCAGAAATGAATCTGAAGACAGATAAATGGTATCACCGTACAGAAGCTCTAGGCATTACAGAACGTTAGACATGAAACTCATGTGGGTAACTGACAGGACACAAAGACTGTCAAGGATTGCCAGCCTTTTATTTCATAGGGAGAATGTGCAAATTATGAGTATGGGAATTCTCTGGGTCAGGAGGAAAATGATGTGTAGGGATGGGTATTGTTGGAGAACCAGTACAAATTACTCAAGTTCCGCAACTTCTTATTAATATAGAAGGTACAATAGAGCCCTTAACATAAACATTATTCAAGACACTTACAGGCAAGTAAAATTATAGTTCCGATTGAGTAGAAGAAATGCTGCGAGGCAATATTTATATGGAAAAGAAAATATATCACTTCAGTAAAGAGAAGGGAAGAGTGCAGAAACAACAAAAAATCCACAAACACACACAAAAACTTTGATGAGTGGTAGGTAGATTTTAAGCCTTTGATACACTAGGGGACAAATGGAGAGAATGTTGCATGACTTGTCACACTGTATGTAGCTCATCAACTCACAGGGACAATGTTGCGGAACATTTTGCATGCCACACTAGTCATTTTTTGTAGAAAAGTTTCCCCAGGCGGTTGTGTTGATTAGTGCAGTGTACATACTTGTATCGAGTAGTTTAGCAAAAAAGAAAGAAAGAGAAGGTGGTGCATGTGGAATTTAGATGATAGAGGAATATGCTGTAAACAAATTCGTTGTGTACTTCACGAGTTAAAAATTAAGTACTTCCTGGTAGAGAAATTTTTATACATAACCATGTTATAGGAAACAAATGATCCACCCTAGCATATAACAACTGCTTTAGAATTGTATAATTAAACTACAGACAAATAATTAAATGCGATCTTCTTGTGTCTTCAGTGTCTCTATGGCACCCGAATTTGTCATACGCTTCAGCAATAATTCCATTGCCTTATACGCAAACCAAGCACTGGACTTCATACCATCTCATTCACTGCTAGTAGTTTTCGAGGATGTTAACTTCCTCTTTTCACAAATAAACTGAGGGGAAAGTATGTACTTTGGCCCTTAGTTCCGTTTTGGGGGAGGAGAATTTAAATGTCTTGGCAATATCCTCCCATGCATCATTTTTCTTTAATTTGTTTTTGAAATCACAGTTTTTAATGTCTCATAACAACCCATTAACTATGGTAAAGCTCAATTGAAGTTCCACTTTGTTTACCCACAGCACTGATATGCTGAGTGGTGCTTTGGGGCCACAAATACACTCAGCAACAAATATTGCAAGACTGATGCATAACACGTGTTTTCACTCTGGAAGTGGCAACACATAAATGTTGTGAAAAATGTTGCCTGCAACATTGCAGGACAGTGGACAACGTTCCAGCATCACCCAGCCCTAGAGTTGCGCATCCCCTCATGTAACCAGCCTTTATCTTTCATCTCCATATAAAATTACAGCAAGTTACATTGTAATATACGTTACAAACCTGAATTTCGCTCTTGCTTCATTTCTGTTAGCAATTTCAGCAGCTTGCATTGCCAAGGCAATTTCTTCATCATCCTGGCATTCAGAGTTGAAAGACGATGTATCACTACTCATACTACAGCTGTAAAAAGGAAAGAATCGGCATTTAAAAAATTATATTTTATTTTATATGCTCAAATATAAATGGTACCAACTAACTGAAATTAACATCAGTGTTCTCTCACAAAGCAATGAAAGTATCTTGCTTAAATATGAAGTTGATTATGTTGAAGAAATAGAAAATGGCTATAATTTATCAATGCAGGCTCTACAACAAAGATGGAAAACATTTAAAGAAAATTTACTAGCCAAGGCACAATTTCAGTCTGAGTATCAACATAGGCAGTGATGAAGGATGGCCTTATTCAGTTTTTTTTGGCAATGTTTTGTCTCTGCTATAGTTTCTTTCTCTACACAAGATAATGCTTTACTGTGTTTTTTGCGCAATGACTCATTTTTGTTCAGATGAGGTGATCGTCATAATTCTACAACTATACTATTTCAATTGAACTAATAACATACCTTTTATTGCAGATCTCTCCCTCCTCCTCCCCCCCCCCCCCCCAAACTCTGATTTTCACTGACAATGCAACCTCCTCTGAACTACATAGATGGGAAACTAGCCTACCAGAATATCCTGGATACCAAACATCCTACAGGCCACAATCTTCAATAAATCCCACCCACCAGACACAGCACTTATTATCACTACTATTTATGTTGCTTATATTTTATTTTTTCTACTTATTTTCAAAATATGATTTATATTTATATTGTCACTCAGTTATTATGCTTATCTCCCACTACCAAAAATAATATACCTTCAGCAACATCGATCATCAATTTAATATTTGCGCTTCCCCCTCTCCTATACTATCATCTATGCCAGCCATGCCAGGCAACCGACATTCACCAATGGCTTTTGGCGTGTGCATGCCTGGCGTCTCACTCTTAGCATGAATAAGGTTAATTGCTGAAACGTCACATTCCTTGTATCTGATATTTTTTATGTTCATCATTCCCAACCACCTTCATCTGTGGTAAGGATTGGGTCGTATTTCCCTATCCATCCTTCCTTCTCTCTCTCTCTCTCTCTCTCTCTCTCTCTCTCTATATATATATATATATATATATATATATATATATATATATATGAGCCACCACTTACCTTTAGATGATGGATGTGGGGCACGAACACACAGAAAAGACACAGACACAAACACAAATAATAAAGAAATTTTTGGGGGAAAAAAAACCTTCGTCAACGAGAGAACATTACGAGAGGTGGGTGCAGCCGGAGACTGCCTCACAGAAAGACCGTCGGTCGAGAAAATGGTGGGGGCAAATTCAAACATCGGAAAAGTAGAGGGGCAGTGAATCAGAGCTAATACCCAAGCATAGATAAATATCCAAACTAATCTCTGGTCGGTAGGAAGATCAAAATATAATTAGAACTAAATATATATTAAAATTACATAAAATATCATAAAAATAACAATAAAATAATAATTTTTATGAAGTAAACATCACCTAAGGTGACAGCACCCAATCATCCAATGCACGAAACATTTAATCAAGAGTTGTAATGACAAAAATAATATGAAAGTGATATTGAGAGAATCAGTTCGAACGAACGTTTTGCTGTTGAACCAACAACAAAATATGCATAAAACACTCTCATTAAAGTTGTGTTTAATGGAACTAGAAGGTTTTTCTTCTTTGCTGCTCCTGATGGAACTGGAAAAACTTTACTGATCTGATTGATTTTGGCAATGATTTGTTCACAGAATGAAATTGCACTTGCACTTGCTTTATCATCAATTGCAGCTATGTTGTTGGAAGTAAGTCAAACAGCTCATTCAAATTGCTATTGAAAATGCAAATCAATGAAACTCCAACATGAAACTATTTGAAGAACTGTGTAATGGTCAAAGTTTTGCAGCAATGGAAACTGATCATTTGGGATGAATGCACATAAAAAGTATTTGAAGACATTAAACTGAACGACGCAAGGTCTACAAAACAACAAAAACCAGTTTGGAGGTGTGATGATAGAAATTGAGATTTCAAATTTAATGGGACAAAATAAATAATTTGGTTAACATTCTGAATTCAATTGTGACTTAAGTTCTCAAACCAAACTACCTGGTTCCAAGTAGATCACACATTTCCAGCATCTCAGCAGTGTATTGCTGATAGAATTCATCTCGCATGTAAAATTCCCAATGGCGTACTTCTGAATGTATCCCTCCTCAAATTGAATATCTAGGGACAAAATTGCTAATGAATAAAATAATTACTGAGAAATACTTTTTTTTCATTTTTACTTTGTTTACACATTTTCAATAGTTCACAAAAGATCACAAACAAATTTATAAAAATTTAGAATGGACAATATCTGTCGAGTCAGCTAATTGTAAATATAGGAATTATACTTCAGCTCTGCATTTCAGAATGAGTTGTAATTTAAAAAACCTTTTATACCACCTCAATAACATTTCATGTGAATATGACCTCAACTGGTCCAGAAGTTTGTTCGTGATGATGTCGTTTATGCACACTTAATGCAGGTGCCTGTCAAATCTCAGTCACATGTGTCTATTTTCATGAGTAAGGGCCTGGCCCAAAATAATGTTATTTTAAATTTGTGGAGTGGTTTTTGTCACTACTGACCTCCTCCTTTCCAATTTAATGAGTGATGGGTCTATTTGTTTCATATATTTATATAACAAAAATATGAAGTCACGGAACTACTCCTAAACGGCTGGACTGATTTTTATGAAATTTTGTGTGTGTGATTAAGTTGATTCGAGAATGATTTAGATTCAGAATTTGATTTGCAAAAGCCCAGCCCAGCCCTCTCCCCTTTTACACCTCCCCTCCCCCCCTAATTTCCAATTATCATTATAAAAATCCACAATTTTTATCAGATTTGGATAAAACTTTGCATATATATACTTTAAAACAATGAGAAAAATAAGGTCTAGAATTGGTTTACAAAAACCAACCCCTCTCCCCTTTTCCACCCCCTTAATTTTTGCCAATGTTCTTTACACAAAGCTACAGTTGACACCATTTAACCGATTACCATGAAAGTTGGCACATATATGTAAAAATCCAAAAACTCCCCCCTTTACACCCGATTCATCTTATGCAAACCCACCTTTTTTATCCGATTTCGATGGAACTTTGAACAAGTATAATTTAAAATAAAACGAAAAATACTGTCAACATTTGGTTTGCAAAAATCCAATCCCTCTCCCCCTTTTAACCCTCTTAATTTTTGTCAATGTTCTTTACACAAAGCTACGATCAACACTGTTTGCCCAATCACCATGAAAGTTGTCTATGTATTTTTTAATGGAGAAGGTTTCTAAACAGAAAATTTAAAAACCCTATCCTCTCCCCCTATAACCCCTTCATTTTTATGCAAACACATAGTTTTTATCTGATTTCGATGGAACTTTGCAAATATATGGCTCAAAATCACCAAGGTGGAAAATTTGCTTCGCCAGCAAATAAATTACTAATATCATTTTTATTTTTATCAAATTACCATTAATAATTGCTAAACGTTATTCGTTTTAACTGTACATTATATAATATACCTAAAAAATTGATAAGATTTATTATTATTTCATAATATATGTATCGAAAATCATTTCGGGAACACGTCCCAAAGTATGATCTTTGGAAACAAACACCGATAATTTCCATAAAACAAACGACATGGAACAGTTTTCATTTCTTATTAGCGGTAAATTTTATCTAATATCTAAATCTTGTAAATATAATACGAAAGTAAATTTATTTTATAGAGAAATATGCTAAAATATTTTGTCCGGCGACGTAAGCATCATTTCAGTGAACGCAGCTATGACTGACCGAAAGTTGTTAATAATGAATGCAGCCTTTAGGCGCTAGGGCGCAGTAGTGTTATGAGAAAGTATTATTGCTGGTGTGATAAGTGTCTTCCATCAAATTAATTAAAATTAAGAGGTAAGTACCTTTTAGTTAGTTATTTACAGTGCGTACATCAATAGATCATCATCCCGGGAATGCGTTTTCCAGTTTAGAATATCGAAAAAATATCTTTTAGAGAACAATGTTAAAAACATAACCCCATACATATTACGCTAACAGTGTCAGACCGCAGATAAAATGGCTGCCGTTAAACGAATAGCGCGCGTTTATTAGAAAACGACATTCCGTGAACGGTCATTTTGGGAACGTTTCCGGACATGATTACACGTTCTCGAAATGATTATGACGTTTTCGAAATGACTATTTCGTTCCCGAGGTGATATCAGCTATTATAATTTATCCGTAAATTTACTGTTTGTGTTGTGTTTACAAGGTTTTTAGTATTTGTTATTTTTTCATAGCATATGGCGTCTCACGAGACTGAGGAAAACAAAAAAAGACCCAAAAAGCAACTTAAAAAGGATGGCTCGGCTTATTTGCGCCAAAGAGAAAAAGCTAATGCCAGAAAAAGGAAATTTTTGGCTAAGATGACTGTTGAACAGAAAGAGATAAAAAGGGCAAAGGACAGAGCATACTTTCAGAAGAAAAAAGCAGAAAAAAAGGTGAAGAACATTACTGAGATGACAGAGCGGGAGAAACGAAAGCAGAGAAAAAGTTGGAATAAAGCATCAAAAAATTACAGGGAAAAGAAAAAGGCATTAGCAAATATAGTGATCAATACGCCACCACATTCAGATGATGATTCAGCCGAAATACCTTCAGTGAGAAGTCACGTAGGAAGAAAAATAGTACGCAAAGATAGATCCAAGGCATACCGTACAATAAAAAAACAGCAACAAACTATAGTTCAAATGAAACGTAAAATAGAGACTTTAAAGAAAAAACTACAAAGACGGAACGAAAAAAGTGAACCTGTACCTATAACTCCTAACAGCAAAGTTGATTCTTTAATAAAAAGACGTTCACGTTCCTTTTCAAGTACGCAAAAACCTATTGTTTGGCGAAGTATTGTCAACACAATTACAAGTAAAGTCTGATTCTTTACGAAAAAATTCCAGAGAGAGGGAATTCTTTCAAAAATGTATTAGTGGAAAAATCATAAGGAAGTACAGACTGCTCCATATGGCTAAGAAGTTCTTACCAAAGGAGAGATATAACAAATCCATTTTGAAGTCAGATGCTCGTGTTCGCGAGATAGTTTTGAAGCCAGAAGTTCGTCGAAAGATCATAGATTTCTTTGAAAGAGATGATGTCAGTAGGATGTGCCCAGCTAAGAGAGATTTTGTAAAAAAAATGGTGATAAGAAACAAAAGCGCATCCTTTCATTCACAGTAAAAGAACTGACACCAAAATTCGTCCAAGAAACTGGAGTTAATTTAAGTTGTGCAACACTACTAAGAGCAAAACCGTTTTGGGTGGTAGCTCCAAAATTAAGAGACAGAGGAACTTGTTTGTGTGTCAAACATGAAAACTTTGAATTTAAACTGAATAAGTTGAAAAGCTTACAACAGCTTGATTACGGGAGTACAGAGCAGTTGATTGAGGACTACAGTTGCGATGTAACTTCTTATGAATGTATGAACGGTTTGTGTGAGAAATGCAAAAATGTGACACTGGAGCCTGGTGATAATACAGATTCTTTGACATATTTTCAATGGAAGTCCGTTAACGAAGATAAAACTGTAAAAGGTGAGAACAAGACATTTAAGATCACAAAAAAGGTTACTATTTCCAGTACAGTCAAAGAATTAAAAATGGCTTTGGCTGAAGACATTCCAGTAATGAAAAGACATCTCTATGGTATTTACAGTTACAACAAATTGAAGAAAAGGTTGAAAGAAAACTTAACTGAAAAAGAGATTATGATGCAGATAGACTTCTCACAAAACTATACCACTAAATACGTGAATGAAATTCAGTCCACACATTTTGCAAAAAATCAGTTATCCATTCATACAGGCGTATATTATTCAAGAAACGTTGAAAATGCTTTGCAATCAAGATCTTTTGCTACAGTGAGTGAAAATTTGGATCACCAAGCCCATGCAGTGTGGGCTCATATGATACCGATCTTAACAACAATTTTAGAAAACAAAGATGTTGACACTCTCCACATTTATTTATAAGGTCCTACATCACAATACCGGAACCGTACGAATATAAACCTGTGGCTACAAACATTGATTAATAAATTCAAACAAATAACAAAAGCTACTTGGACTTACAGTGAACCTGGGCATGGAAAAGGACCGATGGATGGCGTAGGTGGTTATCTTAAAAGGACTGCCGATAGTCATGTGTTGATGGGAAAAGACATCAAAACAGCCTCGGACTTTGCCAGTTTGTTTACAGATTCTGCTATCCAAGTAAAAGTGATACCTGATGATGACATAACTAGGGCAAAAAGCATCGTTCCGAAAACTTTGGATGCCATTCCAGGTATTATGAATATCACAAAAATTACCTGGCAAAAAGGGTCATAATAAAAATTTATCGACACGAACATTTCTACAAGGAGTTGAAACTGTCTATGTTATCTAATCATTTAAATGTGGGCTCACTCGAACCCATGGATCATTGTAAAACTTCGACAGAGTCTTCTAAACCAGAAGAGCCCATGGATAAAAATAACTTTGGAGACCTGATGACATTCAAAAAGGGACACAGCAGTTATAAAACTATTTATAACTCATCTTCATCAGACGAAGAAGATTTAATGGCAATTTCTGCTAGTCAGAAAACTGAGGAACAGTCCAATAGTGTTTACAAAGCTGGTACATCTTACGGCCAAGGCACAGAAATCTTACATCCAAATTTAATATCCCCTGGGACATTTTTATTAATTAAAGTACCAACTCAAAAAACAAATATCTGTTTCAAATATGTCGCCACTTGTCAGACTTATGTTGATAAAGATGACGGGGAAATCCTTGTAACTTTCTTAAAATCTGTGCGTAATAGTGCCAGAAAATTCAAACTACAGACTAATGATATGTCATATATTAGCTTTGATCAAATAATTAGTATTATTCCTACTCCATCGTTGAAAAAAGAACAGAATAAAGAGTATTATTATTTCGATACTGATGTTGATATTTTCGAAAAAAATTAATTTTTTTGTAACTATTTCTTAATTAATCTTAAGTCTGTAAAGAAACATTTTTGCTACAAAAAAGGGTTTAGATTTCATTGCATTACTGTAGGTACTCCTTAAACTGATTAAGACTATGTAAAGTCAATTTTATGTTAAGTACCTACAAGCCTTATGTCAAATAAATAAATATGCATAGCTTTTTAATTTAATTGTTGTTTATGATTTCAATATTGTAGCTATATTGTCATTTAGGAAACACATGTGTCATTCCGTGAACATCTGATCATTTCCGGGAACGTTACTAAAATTACGAAAAACAGACAATTTTAGATTTTTTTTTAAAAAAAGAAAATCACAGTTACATAAAAAATGTTTAGTTCTGTGTACCTAAAGTTGATTTTATTGTGACAATTGCTGATATTTTTATGTCTGGAAAATTTTACACATACAAATAGTAACTTTTTCTTATTTGTGGTGGTATTTTGTTTTAAAACGATTTTGTATGCAATATTTTACATGTTTTTTTTTATTTATTATTATTATCTATATACCTAAGCTATTGTCCAATGCAAAAATATATGTTTAAGTTTTTTTTTTTAATACTTCATTGACTTTACAAAAACGTTCCCGAAATCATTAAAAATTATATTATAAAAAAAGTAATTAGTTCTGTGCTTGCCCTACTTAACTACTGATTCTAAACATGTTTAGTAACAAATTAGGCTAAATTTTATATTCATAGCTTAAAAACATTTTCATCACAAAACCAAATTTGAAATTAGCCACCTTGGTGATTTTGAGCCATATGCTTTAAAACAAAGAGAAAAATACTGTCAACATTAGTTTTACAAAAACACAATCTCTCTCCCCCTTTACGTCCCTTAATTATTGTCTATGTTCTTTATACAAAGCTACAGTTTTTATCCAATTTGGACACGCATACTTAAAAAAAAAAAAACAGAAAAATACTGACTACATCAGGTTAACAAAAACCTAAGCACGTTCCCTCTTTAGCCCCACCTATTTTGAATTCCAGTGTTCCTAATAGAGACCCACAGTTTTAAATTCCATCAAAATAAATCTGGCATATTTCAGTTATGCCAGAATATTCATAAAATAAAAAATTTATAATGTTTTCACACATACAACAGATCGTAGCTTGGAACCCAATCTTAAATGTTGTGAAAACCCGTCAAAAAGCCTTATTTTCTGCATGTTGCTGTAACAAATGGATATATTCCAGAAACAGATTTATGTATATGGTATGTATAAATGTGTGGATGGTAGATGTTTTGACTATCAAGCAGACCAAAATGTAAACTAATATTCTGTATAACAGCATCCAATTCAACCCGTTTTGGGAATTTTTTTGGTATATCAGTGTTTAGTTTACTTCTTGAAATGGTTGGTGCCAAATTAATGAAACTTGGTAAACATGATTTACACTGGAAATACAAAAATAATGTGAAGGTATATATATATATATTTGTTTGGAAACAAAGGCGCTGAGAGCGGATATATTAGACATTGGGATAGGAGAAAAACCACCGCATACCAAAGATGAGGGCTCCAGCGGCGTCAAAACACGAAAAAACACTTTGTTTGTGTTTGTGTAATTTTTCGTGTTTTGACGCCGCTGGAGCCCTCATCTTTGGTAAGCGGTGGTTTTTCTCCTATCCCAATGTCTAATATATATATATATATATATATATATATAATAAAGGATAGAGAGAAATAAGCTCATTATACACCATAGTTGAGGGCTGCAACTAACATAATTGCAAATATTTTGTTTTGAAACTGTATTCATACAGAGAGGTATAAACTATTTGGCAAGGGAGGTGTGCACCATCAAAGCTTACCAAATGACTGGCTATCTGCCACTGGAAAGTTTGAGAGATTGCATAACATACTTTAGTCAAAGTTTAATTCACTTTGTCATGAAAGAAAAACCTGTAAATCTTTGTAAATCAGTATAAAGCACTAAATTCAGAAGAGTTTCTATGACAGGCATGAGTAATTGCAGTATTGCACAAGTTGTTTCACAATAGACAACAGGATTTGGCAGATACAGAAAGCAGCCAGCAGAACATTGCGAGAAGAAGGTATATGTTAGTCTTTAAAACATTAAAGATGGAAGACAAAGAAGTAAAAAAAAAGTTTTGATCAGCTACTTTATCTTTTTTATTTTCTGCAAAGAATTTTTTCTCTTGACGTTTTCACTGATGACGACAATATTATGCTTGTCAAAAAACACAAGAAGCTTTTATATTAAGTCAATTTATTTACACATATATTGCTGACTTTTTGATACCTTTTGAGCTCAGATAAATTAAATTTCAGGTTTTAGAATTAAAGGATAAATTAAGAAAAATTCATCTTTTGAATTCAAGTTTAAAAAGACTTATGGTCATGTTTTAGTACTTGTGGTGTTATATGTGATCAAGACAATTAGAGAGGCTCACGAATAATTCATAAAAAATATCTGCATATTATTCACATGTGCAGAAATGACAAGCCAGAACATTGACCACAGGAATGGGTGACTGAGCAACATGGGAGTTAGGCAAATAACAATACCAAGATGTCCCCAGGAGGATTAGCCGGGAAGACCTGCTCCGAATTGTGAGGGCCCAGGAAGTTTTGAATGAAAGGCGAGATAAACAGAGACAATTTATACCAATTGCTGATGGCATGGATGTTTCACATAAGTATGTAAAGTTACCAGGTGATGAGGACAGAATATGGTGCAGATGGCAGCAACGAATGAGTGAATGTAATTTCTGTGCATGAAGAAGTGAAAATGAAATAGTGTACAAGATGAAAGTATTGCTGGAAAATAAGATAAAAGTCTCCGTATCAGCCCTCAGATCTTCATCTACATCAATACTCTGCAAATCACAAATACTGTGGGTGGCAGAGGGTGCTAAGCACCAATCCTAATTCAGTGCATTCCAATCCCGAACAGAACGAGGAAAGAAGGAATACATAAATGTATCAGTACTGCATCTTATTTCTCGAATCTTATCCCTCCTGTCATTGCAACCTAAATAGGCTGGCGGAAGAAGTATTTCATTGCACTCGTAAATTAAAGATTTTCACATATTCTCCAACAAATTCAAATGAAAACGACATCGTCTGTCTGCCATACAACCCCAGCCCAACCCATGTATCAGCTCTGTGACACTTACGTAAGGACTGTAACTAGCAGTTACGAATCAAGCGGCTCTCCTCTGTACTTCCTCTAACGTGTCAATCAATCCCTTGCAATACAGATCCCAAATTCCACAACAGTATTCCAAATGCGGACGCACTAGTGTTTTTTACGCTATTTCCTTTGTATGAGCATTACAATTTCTCAAAATATGACCTATAAATCATAGTTTATGATTAGCTTTGACTACGACAGAAGTTATGTGCAAGTCCCATTTCATGTTGCTTTGTACTGTTACGGCAAGATACTTCAGGGAATCCACAGTGTCAACAACTGAATTGTTAACTTTGTACTCATGAGCAAACAGGGTCTTTTTATAACTTATTTGTATTGCCTTGCATTTTTTGCAGTAAAGGGTAAGCTGCCATTTACGGCACCATTCCGAAATAACATCCAGATCGCGCTGAATTTCTAAGCAATCGTCAAAGCACCTCACTTCTCACAAATAAGTGCATCACCAGCAAAAAATCACATCCTGCAATTAACATTGTCACCGAGATCGTTTATTACACTTCCTTGAGGAACGCCCAAAGTAACATCTAGCTTAGAAGAGGCTTCCCCGTCAACGACGACATACTTTGACCGACCAGTTATAAAATAGCGTATCCATCCGAGACCTTGCAATGGCAATCAGCCATTGTGTCATCCCACTGCCGAATGTCTCTATCTATGAATGGTAAAGAGCACAAATATGTCACAACAGTTTTCACCAGAGCTCAGTTTTTTAACGCCCAGTAATACCCGAGATGTTTTACACCCTAAACTGAGCTGGACCAAACATTAATTGCTAAGACCTTTTGCTTTAATTGATGTGTAATTTCAATCATATATACCATTTTATCTATCTGAGTAAATAAAGTTAATGTTGCTTCAATTTCTTAAAAGAAATTCACGAGTTTTTCAATCTCTAGAATGGTAAAGTTAACCATCCTTTCCCAAATAAAATAATTTTATTAATATATAAAAATCAATGTTACATTTCAGACTGCAAGGGAGTCTTGACAGTAATAAATCTCAGCTGACAGATCTTTGCATAGATTTGAAGCAGTATTCTTAATAGCAAAAGGAGCTGTTAAGAACAATAGACCCATCTCTGGTTTCTTACTCGCGGAAGTTGTGATTTGATACCAGCTCTTTTAAACTACTTTTAATATTAAATAACGTGTAGAAATATTTGTCTGGTGGTGTGTTTAGCGAATTTGAGTGTAGTAACACTGTGTAGTAAAAGTATCATAGTTTAAGTAGTTGAAAAAGGTTTTGGTTCGACAAGTTTGAAACACGTATGTCTTGTTTACATTATACTAATACCCGTTAAAGGGAATTAATATTTTATCAGTGAAGGAAACAAGGAGTTACTAACAGGTTTATTGTTAAAATTGGTTTGCCTGCGTGGTAAAAGGAGAAAGGTGTGCCTTGTGCAAATTACATTGCAAAATAAGGAAAGGTATTTATAGGTTAAGTTTCAATTCTCTTCAAGGGCTCATATTTTGTTTTGTTTTGTTTTGTATAATATGTCAATGAGCATGAAGTGTGGTGGCTGTTGCAGGGTTGTAAAGCAGGGAAACAGCTGTAATGATTGTGGAGTTCGTTTTCATCCGAAATGTTGCTACATGGAAGCTGAAAATGCACTTCACTCCCCTTGGAGTTGTTCGACTTGCAAAAGTAGCAAGGAAAAGAGGGAACTAGAAAGTAGGATCTCTTGTCTCGAATCCACATTGGCTGAATTAACTAAAGAACTCAATGTTTTGAAGGCTGAAAAAGCAGCATTAAATGTTAAGGAATCAGAGTGGATTACAGCCAAAACTGGAGGGAAACACCAGGACCTGCATTCTACAAATTTTCAGTTGGAAGTTTCGAATGCTTTTGGGGTGTTGGAGAATCTAACTGAGGATGTATCAGATACCACAGCAGGGCTGTCTCATTGCAACAAAGCTGTAAAAAAGCACACATTGTGCAAAGCTCGTAAAAAGAAATCCAAGAAGGTGTTATTGCTTGGAAGTAGTCACGGTAGAGGCTTAAGTGCAATGTTACAGTCAAGCCTGGGCTCTGATGTTGAGGTGTGCAGTATATTTAAACATAATGCAGAACTTGGCAATGTTGTGGATGAAATTTCAAACCTGGGGAAAGATCTTACTAAAGAGGATCATATAATTATTGTTGGGGGTCCTGGAAATAGTCTGTCCAGAAATCTCAATTATTGTGTTGAAACAGACATTGACAACATTGCTAAAAACACCACTCACACCAATGTTGGTTTTGTTGACCTCTTCAAACGTTATGATCAACCCTGGATGCGTGGTCATGTACAGCGTACACAGGCAGATCTGAAGCGTGCATTGTGTCAGGCTGACTGAACACACATTGGTCTGATAGATGTTTCTTGCATAACACGGAGTGACCATACCTCCCATGGACTCCACCTGAATTTTCGGGGCAAGCAGAAGCTAACGCAACTGATTTCCAGTAGCATCAGGAGAGGCAGGTTGGATGTGAACCCCATCCCAGTGGTAATTGGTGGTAGGACTCAGTCTTTTTTAGGCCAAACGTCAAGAGTAGGAAGAGTTATTTAAGAAATGTACATAATGATATTACAGTCAAAAATAAAGAATGTCAGTCTAAAATAGCTTTGTTCCATCAGAACATTAGGGGTATCTCAAGCAAACTTGATGAGTTGATAATATCTATAGAAGAAACCCAAAAATCATTGAATATTAACATAAATATTGTATGTCTGACAGAACATCATCTGAAGAATTCTGAAATATGTCTCCTCCCATTTGATGGATATAGATTAGCTTAATGTTATTGCAGGTCAGAGATGAGAATGGGTGGTGCAGCAATATATGTAACAGAAAATACTGAAATAAAATCATTAGATGTAAGTAAATACTGTATAGAACAAGATTTTGAATGTTGCGCAACACAGTTAGAATTAGAAAACAAATATCTTATAGTGCTGACAGTTTATAGGGCTCCCACAGGAGACTTCAGTAAATTTTGTAATAAACTTGAAAGGGTTCTACTAAATTTATCACGAACTAAAAGGGAAATTATCCTCTGTGGAGACTTCAACATAAATTTTGCTGTAGAATGTAACCAGACAGATTATCTTCTAGGAATGCTTAGATCATTCAATCTCTATCAAACTGTAAATTTCCCAACTAGAATACAAAAAGATAGTAGTACCATTATTGATAACATTTTTGTAGAACACAATAAATTAGAAATAAATGGAACAATTCCAATGGAAAATGGTTTGTCAGACCATAATGCTCAAATAATTACTTTGGATATTGTGGGAAATGAAAATAACAAAAAGAAAGGATTTGTCAGAGTTAGGCCATTAAAGAACAATTCAATAAAAACATTAAATGATGAACTTCTCAATGAGGACTGGAGCACTGTTTATAAATTAAAAGGGGTAAATAATAAATTCAATTACTTTCACCAAAGGTTTTTGGAAATTTACGAAAGGTGTCTCCCTACAAAACTAGCTCCAATTGATCAAAAACGAGTAAACAAAAATTGGGTTACAGTTGGTATCAAAACATCTTGCAGACATAAAAGGGAATTGTATGTAAAAGTTAGGAATACTGATAATATGCTTCTCAGACAACATTACAAAACTTACCGTAGAATTTTAACCAAAGTACTAAAAGAAGCTAAACGTTTGGCCATAAATGATGAGATTAGTAGTTCAGATAATAAGATAAAAAGTGTTTGGAACATTATTAAAAGAGAAACAACTGTATCATCCCTTGAACATAAACCTATATCTATAAGCATTAATGATAAACTTGTAAATGACCCCTCGTATGTAGGAAGTGCTTTCAATAAATACTTCTTAACAGTTGCTGAAAAAATAAAAGGAAAATGTATTGGGAATACGGATGCTATAGCAATACTTAAATCCTTGTCACCAAAAGCAGCATCTATGTCTCTATTTCCCATCAGTAAAAATGAAATTGAAAAAATTATTAAATCCCTCAAAAATAAAAATTCATTTGGTTATGATGAGGTTTCAACCCATGTAATGAAACAATGTAACACCAGCATTAGTACAGTTATTAGTCACATTTGTAATAGTTCTTTTGAAGAAAGTATCTTCCCTGACTCACTCAAGAAGTCAATAATCAAACCGCTTTATAAAAAGGGTGATACCTCAAAGATTGAGAATTACAGACCAATATCACTTCTACCAGCATTTTCAAAAATCTTTGAAAAAGCAATGTACAGAAGGGTGTATGCACATCTACAAAAGAATGACCTACTCAGTAAAGTACAGTTTGGTTTTAGACAAGGCGTTAGACAGATTCAGCAATTTTTGCTTTTGTAAACAACATACTGGAATCAATGCATAAAAAACTAAATTCCCTAGGTATATTCTGTGATCTTGCTAAGGCTTTTGACTGTGTTGATCATGATATTCTACTAGGTAAATTAGATCACTATGGAGTTAGTGGTAAGCCAGGACTTTGATTTAAATCATACCTGGAAAATAGAAAGCAATGTGTATCACTGAAAGATGCTAATACAGGAGATGTTATAAACTCAGAATGGGGTATAGTTAAATGTGGTGTGCCTCAGGGTTCAATTCTTGGCCCTCTGCTGTTCTTAATCTATATAAATGATCTCCCACATATACTAGGTGATAATGAACACATGGTGCTCTTTGCAGATGATACCAGCATATCGTTGAAAGACCCATCAGCACAAAACCTCGAAAACACAGCAAATGATGCTATAAAGAAAATTAACAGGTGGTTTAGTGCCAACAAACTAATACTTAATGTAGAAAAGACACAGTTACTTCAGTTTGTTACAAAAAATAAAACAAAGGACAGCTATAATGTGATATCAGAAGGAAAAGCAATCAATGAAAGTAATTTCACAAAATTCCTGGGTGTATGTATAGATAACAAATTGAACTGGAAACAGCATATTCAACAACTTCTTAAAAAACTGAACTCTGCAACATTTTCACTTAGGGTAATATCTAGAATAGCTAATATAGAAACCAGAAAGTTAGTATATTTTGCATATTTTCACTCCCTGCTCACTTATGGCATCTCATTCTGGGGAAACTCGTCACAAGCACAGAGGGTATTTAAATTGCAAAAACGTGCTATAAGAACTATTTGTGGAGCAAGCCCACAGACGTCGTGCAGAAATCTATTTAAAAACCTGGGTATACTAACAATGCCAGCACAATATGTATACTCTGTACTATCATTTGTAGTGGAAAATCCTGAACACTTCAATCTTAATGCTGATATACATAGCCTTAATACTAGGAATAAATCTAATATTCACAAGGATTACAAATCACTGTCAATTGTACAGAAAGGGTTAACATTTACTGGAGCTTCCTTATTCAATGTCTTACCAACAGAAATTAAATGTTATCTAAAAAAAACCAACTACTTTAAGTCCAAACTGAAAGAGTTTCTGCTTCAGAATCCATTTTACTCTGTAAAAGAATTTTCTTCTTGGAATTTGGTAACTAAGAATGACTGATAAAATAGTATACATGGTGTATGGAAGGGAAAGGTGACAAAGTTGTCCACAATTACTAAAATGATATATGGTTTTTCTTTCTGTTGAAACTTTTGACAAATGAAGTAATTACACTGTTTACAAAATTTCACTCATATATAGTAACTAACATGGGATAGCATGCATTCAAAAACTGCTGTGAAAAATTATCATACTAACAGGTTGTTAAGTAATTGACTGCTTATGAGTTGTTGGTAATATAATTGATATTGTTAATAAGTGTGTGTACTGTTCCACATAAATAGCAACTAACATGATATAATATGTAGTCGCAAATTACAGTGAAACTTATCATGGTTACTGGTTGTAAGAAAATAACTGATTATTAGATGCTGGTAACAATTGTATACACTGTTCCACATAATAAGTATTAATTAACACGGGATTGTATTTGTAGATAACAGGAGATATTGGTTATACTAATGGGTTGTAGCTAACTTGTTGTCAATATATAATAACATTATCAATTATATAGTAATATTGACATTACAAATAAGTGTATGTACTGTTCCACATATCCGAGATTATTCTCACATGGGATCAAAGTGAACATATTTATCTATCTATCTATCTACGGGAAAAGAAGTGATTCAGGAGCTTTTTGAAGGTAAACCCATACAAACTAAAATGATTACAATTATTACCCGAAGATGAAATGCAATGTGAAATGGTTGAAAGAAAGGAAGAGACAGAAGATTATATGGAAAACTTTGGTATGAATCCAAATAATATAATCACTGAAGTGGAAAAATGTTCAAATACATTTAAGAATCTTTGAAAGCAAATTTGATAATACAGGAATGCATAGTGGTACTGTTGTTTGCAAAGATTATAAGCAAGTATTAGCAAGGTGCAGATGACACTAGCATTAACTGAACCAGCAATATTTTTGAGTCTGAATCAATTGTCTCATTGCTTAAGATGCATGTAAAATGTAAATTGACTGGTATTTTTATATGTAGTTACCCCCCCCCCCCCCTAGTGTAATAGCACAGTATATATATTTGTGAAGCAAAGAAGAGAGTATTTCTCATATAAAAAAGGGAGAGTATAATCAAGAAAATAATGGCATTGAGAATTATGGAATCCAAAAAGGGGATGAAGTAAAATGTTATGTGGACAAAGGATGTAAAGAAACTGTATATGTCAATGGAAGCATAAACTTCAGCAAGATAACAACAACCCACATGTATGGCTGCAGGCATTAAAGCAACACCACAATGGATCAGGGAGGACAGCGGGACCAAATTCAAATCCTGGACCTTGCGTACTGCCATACTGATTGCAGTTTCTACGCAGTTTTCTACTATCATATAGGTGAATGCTGGGATGGTCTTCAATCTCCACCTTTTTAACTATGCATTTCACAAACAAAAATACACTCATCATATAGAACACAAATGGTCTTCAATCTCCACCTTTTTAACTATGCATTTCACAAACAAAAATACACTCATATATAGAACACAAATTACATGTTTTATGGCCTGAAGGCAACACATCCACTACCCCTGCCCCCCCCCCCCCATCTCATCAAAATTTACAATAGTTCTTACAAGCCAAAATCAGTGCAGCCTCCAAATATATCAACAAGAAGAAAACAAGATGAGAAGAGGAAAGTAATCCATGTATGTCTTTGCTTAACAAACAAAACAAGATGTATTGGCAAGAAGAAAATAAAAGTAATTTGAGGAAGAGATGGGGTTTAACATTATTTGTTGAAGTGAGGAATGTAATAAAGATGCTTGGGGGTGGGAATCCAATGTCAGAGGTTAGGGGTTTGGAGACTCAGACACCATACATGCTGCTGCAATTTCATCCCCATTTAATCATGAATACATGTATAATTCAATTTCCCAATGAAAAATATATTTTATTTACCTTTGGTTCAATGAAAATTATGACTTCTTTTAGCAGAAGTTCCGTACTGAGAACATAGTATCAATCAACTGTTGTTACTCACTTTTGATCGAGTGAAACATCCAGTATATTATTTCTAAAAGGTATTTTGTGATGAGCCATCTTTTTCCTTTCCGATTTAATAGTATGGATTATGTGTACATTAATGGATCATGTTAATAATGAAAGTGAGTCAGTGTTCTGAGCAATTTGGACAATAGGTGTCGGAATGTGCCAGTGTGGTGTAACCACCACACAAGGCTGTGTTGTGCCTAAGGTTGTTTATTATGTGCCATAAATCAGCAGAAAAGGTCTTTAGTGTTGGAGGAACTTGTCAAGGCATGAACCCTTGGATGGCTGCAGCCAGCAAAAAGTCAATAGGAGGCAGGAGTTGCAATTGAATGTTTAAATATTTTAGATCCAGACAGATGGATGAATGAGAAGGCAGCAGAAGTTTCACTTCTCAGAACAAGAAGTTTCTTTGAGAGTTACAAGTGGTGGAGTGAATATCTAGCCCATAAAAATGGTTAACAAACCGTTAATATATGACCAATCAGGAAGGGGACAGAAGAATGTCGCGCCTAAAAAAAGATGAGCTGGGACAGCTCTTACAAAGGCTGGTGAACTTTGTTCTGGTAATAGGCAGGGAGGGGGGGAGGGAGGTCAACGTTTATGAATGCCGTTTGACTGCAGAGGTGACAACATGCCAACATGCATCACATCACCTCACCGCATGGAGCTGTATCCATGGCAAAGGCAGATCCTGCAAGCAGCTGATCAGAACAATGGAGGAGGTAGTGGCATCCTGCTGAACCAAATATGACATGCCATCGCCTGCTGGCTATCATTCTCGTCACTGTGGTAATTTCTAAACCCAAGATTGGTACCAAACAAAAAACAACCTCCAAATGTTTTCAGAAACTCAGAATGGTAACTTTAGTTGTCATTTATAAAATAATTAATGATCCATTCAACAAATTGCTATAGATTAACAAAGTGATCAGTTTCCATTTCATGAATGCAAATAAAATTAATAGATAATGAATTCCACTTTGTATTAATCTATTATCCTTATTAAATAAGTAAATTTACAAGAGGTACCATTTTGGACACTACTAGCAACCTTCAGATATGAACCTTTAAATCAAATGTGATTTATGATCATTCCAGTGAGTTTATTTGATATGGATGAAATAAATCATCAGTGAATAGTGTTCTCGTGCAGCTTAGAGCAACAGATTTATAATTTTTCTACCGATAAAGAGAACCTTTCATCAGTCCACATCCTTTTCCTTGCCAGAAAATGTGCTGAACAGTATTACGGCTATTAACTTAATGTTTTTCCCTTAATTTTACAACAGATAACAATTAGTAAAATTTTTTGAAGGCTGATAATAACCTATACACTTAATTATTGTCAAACCTTATTTCATAAAAGAACTAATTTTTTTGATAATCTAAAATGTCGTTTCAACAAAATAGAAATTATAAGAACAGTTAAGTGAAGATATTACTAATTCATCAGAACTCCTTAGATGGGAACTAGCCTGCCAGCATGTCCTGGCAGCTTCTTTAGTTTATTTTTATTTCATGTTATTTTGTTACTTCACATGGACTTTCCAGAGATTTTACTCTACCTTAATTTACTTTTCTCCCTCACAATTGGAATCCCTACCTAGCACACTATGTTCATCTCTGGTATCAGTCATGTCGAGAGTCCCACTGTGTACACATCTGATCCACTTGTCATATTTCTCACCTACAAGCATGATAAAAATTTTAACCATAGTATGATGGTTGTTCGTTAAGTACTTAGAAAAAGGTAAATAAACAAATATTTTTAAGTAGCTTTTTTAATTTTTCAATGTAATCTCCTTTTAGTTCTATATAATTATTGAAATGCTTCTTTAGCTTCTCTATAAACTCCAAAAAGTACAATTTTGGAAGTTTTGCAAAACAGTTATCCGTTTGGATGATGATCACCCTGTTCGAAGTGAACCATTGTCAGCCGAGCCATTTTTTTTTTTTCCCCCAAGTTTTGAAATAATAAAAAGTCATTTAGGACCAAATCTGGTGAATACAGTAGATGTGGTAATAATTTGAACTTTAATTTCATAATTTTGGTTATTGAAACGGCACAGGTGTGCAGACTTGTACTGTCCTGATGGAAGAGGATCTTTTTCAAATGTGGAAGTTTTATATATATATATAGATTTCTTCAACTAACCAGTGCAATAACAACGTATAGTAAGCTCCAGTTTCTGTTTGCCCTGTTTCTAAATAATGAATGTGGACGATTCTGTGTGCATCCAGAAAAACTGTGGCCATCACCTTGCCGGCCAATTTCACTGTCTTTGCCTTCTTTTGAGCTCGTTCACCTTCAAAACCCACTGTTTATGTTTTTCCTTAGTTTCTAGAGTAGTGTATGTTTCATCCACAGTTACGTATCTATGTAGTGATTATGTATGTATTGCCAGCAATCAGAGTCAGATTTCACATATTTGGTGTCCAGGTTTTGAGGTAATGGATTTGACTAATTCCATTTTACATTGTACCAGGTTGGTAGTCTGTGATGATCAGCAGTGTTGAATATCCTTGAAAGAGAATATAGCTCTAGTTTTTTTTTACAACATTTGGTTCAGTCAAATCATCAAAACTGCAATCATGAGTTACGAAATATTGTAGTGATAAAAAGAATAGTTAGTTCTGAAATTTTTTTAAAATATAATACTAGCTGATGCCCACGACTTCGTTCATGACTAAAGAATTTGATTGACAACTACTGATCTATATGTAACCACCATAGTGCACGATGGAAGACTCAAGGCTAATACCACACACAAACATCAGCGATCTGCGCAGGATATTTATGGCTGCAAAGTGCGACAGAAAACCGACAAAACAGCCTTGACTGCGTGTACAAAACTGCACAAGGAAATCTCTAAAGTATGCAATAGACACGACTCGATAACTGACACAATTTACCCCTCATTTGTAGATTTACAAACTGAGAGTAGCCTTCACACTTATTTCTGAAACTTTAATAGTTTGATCTAAATTAAAGTTAGCCATGTAACCATGTGCGAGTGGAGACTTTGCCGGCGTACACCACCATCTGGATGGACACCTGATGGTTTTGTTGCATGTAACTGTGCTGTATTCAAAGTGACAAACTTTCACTCTTGTTATATTCCCCAAAGATTTTTTTATAGATTTTTTACAGGGCAGTATTGAGAATTTATACCTATGCAATTGGTTAAAATTACCAACCAAAAAGTATATTTATAGGTTCTGTTAATAATGTTTTTTTACTATAATTACTTTAAATACTATGCCATTTTACACAGGGGGGTGAGGGGGGGTGGGGGAACCTGGGTAAAGAGGAAAAAATGTTGATGTGATAATTTGAATGCAAAGCAAGAAACAATAATTGTATTAACAATTCTTAGAAGAATAATGAAAGCCTGTTCCAAATTAAATCAAAACATACTTTTAAGCCATCAGTTAAATTTATACAATCAAACTGTGAAAAAAATCAGGAATACAGATATAAATTACTGTTTACCTGTCAGAGCTAGCTGTGGCAGTACTGGGACAACTAGAACAAGTAGAGGAGTAACTTCCAGGTATAGGAATGTCCAGGCTCCTGCAAAACAGTGCTACTTAAAGTAGATGATTTGCATTAAATGTATAAAAGAAACTTAAAATTACAAAGAATCTAGCTGTCAAATGTTAATTCCATTAATTTAATTATATTTCATTTAACAACAAAAACATTTGAAAGTTTGAAAGCCATCATCTCATATTAGCATAAAGAAAAAATATTTTGTATCAAAAAGTAGAACTTAAGTGAATAAGACAGGTGTTATCAATTCACACACACATCCAAAAACATGGTATGTTGCTAGTAAATTGAAACATGTTATGTATAATATGAGATCAGCACCCTTCATACAGATTTTTGATAATTTTACACCTGAGAAGGCACATGTAATGATGAGTTTTGATGTAGTATCACTATTTACTAACATGCTGAGAGATGGAGCTGTTTGAGTAATACATGACAAGCTTCTTGCACATGGACTTTCTACTGAAAGGACTAGTGGAATTTTGCAAAAAGTCAATTGTTTTCCAATTACAAGCTCAATTTGAAAATGCTACTATGGGCTCACAGCTTTCATCAGCAGTCATGAATTTATACATTGAAGCATTCAAAATGGAAGTGCTTAGCAGCAAGGATGTAAAAACTGCACAGTGGATCCAATATGTCAATGACACCCTTGTAATACGGCCTCATGTTATGGATAATCTGCAGTTCTTACATCATCTTTGGTTCTCACTCCAGGATCCAGTTATTGAAGTGGAAGAAAATTTACAACTATTGTTTTTCAGTGTCCTGGTAAATAAATGAAAATTGGACATTTTAGCCATACTAATAGGTATTTGTACACCAAGTTGCACCATCATCCAGCAAAGTACACGGGGATACTGACATCACTGACTTAAAATTCTAAGTCTGATGGAAGAAATGGCTTATCTCATAATAATATTCCAGGCCAATGCTTACTGTGAATCTGAGATCAGAAGGGTATTAAAAACCATGGAAAAACAACATATTCCATGATGATAATCTCCAAAATAAATTTTCCTTTCTCCCATATGTTCAAGTTATCACAGACCAAACTGGAAAACTGTTAAAGCAGTTGGTAGTGCTAACAGTTTATAAGGTTAACAGCAAGCTTGGCCAATTATTAACCATGGTGAAACATTGTTTACACCCACACCAGTTTGTGTGTGTTTATGAAACTCTACAGTTTGGCGGTGTTTACGTCGATGAGAGATTTAAAGAATATATCTGACACTATAAACAAAACAATAGCAACAAATGCATCACATTTTTTCATGTCATGAACACCAGGTACAAAATAAAATTTGAGTACATGAGGCTGCTGTGGGGAGAAAATCAGGTGTGACCTCAATGACAAGGAAGTAAAAATTTCAAATAAAAGCAACAACAACAAAAATAGCAGGTAAATACTACATGATGCTTGGTACTCACAACTAAGTGAACACATTTTATATCTCTGATGAAGGCTGCAGAATGTCAGACAGAAGCTCAGAAGTGAAAATAAAAAATGCAACATTCCTGGTAAATTTATTATTAGTGATTTTGTTGTTGATCTAGTTACAGGTTAGGCTCTCTGCAAATAACAGAATGCTGTATAATGGGATTACATCAATAGAGGGTGGTGAGCAAATACTAATGCATCTAGACATGCTATCTAGTTGGGTGGATAGGTCAAGAAGAGACTACTTATCAGATACACAGACAGAAAAATAAAGATTTTGTATGATTATTCAGTGAAAGTGGAATTGCTTGTGTACGGAATGAAATGTAAATACATGGGAATACCAGAAGACACTAAGGTAAATTGGGCAGGGCACATCAAGGCTGTATGTAAACGTTGCAGAATATTGAACAGTTGGAGATGACGATGAGAGGATGTACCGGGAAAGTAAAAGAGTGGGTTAAAAACTTTGGTCAGGCCTGCGCTAAAGTACTGTGGGATGATATTGGACCAACAATGTAAGTATCAAATACTGGATTTGGAGGGAGTGAATAGAAGGGCAGCTAGATATCATCAAGTTTGTATCATGAGTGTTGAAATTCCAGCTAAACAAGCAAGGAATGATAAACTGTTTTGGTCTGGGTAGTAATCGGATAGAGAGACTAGAAGGCAGAGAATGTAAATCGGTATGGTATAACAAATACGATAGGTAGTGGAGAGACTGGTTTAAGGAGGAATCTTTGCCATATGAATTTAAGTGGAAATTCTTGATAAACTCGAAAAGAACACGCGAGGGTAAAGCCCATTTACGATTGGCCGAGGTGAACTAGAGTGAGAAGCGGGCATGTTTGGCTTGGCCAGTATTCTGTTGGAAGTCATCTGGGTTAGAAGTGTTTAGTAACTGAGATTTGTCAGAATAGTTGACATGTGACCATTGAGCCTAATTTGTATCCATGAATAAGTTATGCAAGAGTGATGAATCGGGATTAGAGAGTCCACACAATTAATTAACTGTGGACAAGAATGTGTGTTGTGAAAAAATGTGAACAAGTGATGCTCTGTTTCTAATTACTAACCTGCAGTCAAAGTTCGGATTGGAGTTCTTATTGTCCTTGTAAGAGTGATATGTATCTTGTACTGGTCTGAGAACTTAAGAACTTTGAATAAACTGCATTGTTGCTTTATATGGAGTGATTTTTTGGTCATCTCAAAATAATAAATCCCTTTCAGGACTGGTTACTTAAGTAGACGTACAGTTTATTTTCCCAGATCACGGGATTTTGGCCATGTCAGTTAAATGGTTTTAGAACCTGTTTACAAAACTATCAACTTGTTTGCCTGGTACCTCATGAACTAAAATGACGTGTCCTTAAGCCTGTAACGAACTAAAACAGACAATGGTCAAAGGTTTGTATCTACACATGGATAATAATCTTGTGTCCACTTCTCAACATTCTGCATATGTCCTTGTCCCATTGGTCTGGTGGTCCTCCTCTCTGTCTCCGATTATCTTTTGTGCTCCACTCCAACACTGTTTTTGTACATCTTTCATCCAAGCAACATGGCCAGCCCACTGCCATTTGAAGGAGGCTGTCTTCTCAAAGATGTCTGTGACCCTGTGAATGATCTAATGTCGTTTCTCTCTTCCTGTCTTTTCTAGTTAAACACAGCACTGACCTTTCTATAGCTCCCTGTGCTGTTCTAAGTTTTCCTTTCACAAATTCGTTTAGTGTCCAGGTCACGCAGCCATAAGTCAGCAGAAGAAGAATGCAATGGTTGTAAACTATATACCTTAAATTAGTGGGCATATTTGATTTGAGCATAAATTGATCTGTCTAAAATGCCAAAGGAATCATTCAATAAATAAAATAATAAAATATTTTGGGTAGCAGTCATTGCAGGATAGAAGGCAAGCGAAAATAATTTTGGGCATGTATGAAATATTTACTGGTAATGAGGCTTTTAGAAATATTGGTGGAAGATTTATAAACTTCATGTGGAAGGGAAGAGAGAACCATGACAGTAAATTATCAATTGATTTCAGACATACTGGAGTAGGAAAATTTAAGTGAAGTGAGGTATGGGAACAAATTAACCAAACAGTTCTACATCTACATCTACATATATACTCTGCAATTCACAAAATTGTGGGTGGCAGAGGGTGCTCAGCACCAAAGCTAATCTCTTTGCTGTGCATTCCAATCCCTAATGGTACGAGGGAAAAAAGAATTCATATAAGAATCAGTCCGGCACCTTATTTCTCTAATTTTATCTTTCCTGTCCTTCCGACTCAAATAGGTTGGTGGAAGAAGTATTTCACTACACTCATGAGTGAAAGTTGGAGTACGCATGTTTTCCAATAAGTTTAAACGAAACGTGTGTCGTCTATCTACCAGAGACTCCCAACCTAATCTACTAATCAGTTCTGTGACGCTTTCATAAGGACTGTAGCAAGCGGTCACGAATCGAGCGGCTCTTCTCTGTACTTTCTCTATACTTTCGATCAATCCCTTACGAAACGGGTCCCAAATGGCACAACAATAATCCAAATGTGGACGCACAAGAGATTTGTACGCTATCTCCTTTGTTTGTTCATTACAATTTTTTAAGATTCTACCTATGAATCGCAGCCTAGAATTTGCTCTACCTACTAAAGAATTAATGTGTATGTCCCATTTCATGTTCCTTTGTACTGTTATTCCCAAATATTTAATAGAATCGACCATATCAATAACTGTATTGTTTAACTCGTATTTCTGAACAATCGGATTCTTTTTGTTAGTTATGCTCATTGTCTTGCACTTTTTACAGTTTAGGGTAAGTTGCCACTCAGCGCACCAAGCCAAAATAACATCCAGATCGCGCTGAATTTCTAAGCAATCGGCCAAAGTTCTTACTTCCCTATAAATAACTGCATCATCAGCAAACAATCTAAAAAGGCTTTTCACTTTGTCTCCGAGATCGTTTATAAAAATTAAGAAAAGAAGTGGTCCTATTACACTTCCTTGAGGTACACCCGATGTAACATCTAGATTAGAAGAACTTTCTCCTTCAACGACAACATACTGCGACCGACCAGTTAGAAAATCCTTTATCCATTCACAAAGCTGATCCGATATACCGTACGCTCGAAGCTTCGCTAAAAGGCGGTTGTGTGGCACAGAGTCAAAGGCTTTCTGGAAATCTAAAAAAATTGCATCTACTTGTGAACCTGTATCGATAACTTTCATTACGTCGTGTGTAAATAGGGCCAGCTGTGTTTCACATGATCTTTTCTTCCGAAATCAATGTTGATTTGTTGTAAGCAAATTATTATAATCTAGAAAATTCATAATGTTCGAGCATATAATATGCTCCATAACTCTACTACAAACAGATGTTATAGATATGGGACGATAGTTCCCAGGATCACTTCGATCACCTTTTTTGAAAATCGGAGTTACTTGCGCGATTTTCCAGTCTGAAGGTACTTTTCGCTCTTCTAATGATTTACTGAATATATCAGGCAGAAATGGCCCGATTTCTGCAGCATACTCTGAAAATACTCTTACTGGAATTCCATCCGGGCCCGGTGCTTTCCCCCACTTCAGGAGCTCTAATTGCTTAACGATACCTGCAGTATCTATTCGTAATGATTCCATCACCGACTCGCCACGGCGTGGGAAAACGGGAATACTATCCTTATGTTCATTTGTAAATGAATTTTTGAATACAGTATTTAGTACGTTAGCTTTATCGCGGCTTTCATTAACCTCGGAACCTTCACGAATTAGTGCTGGAATATTGCTGTTGGTACAATTAACTTTTCGTACATACGACCAAAATTTCTTTGGGTTTTCTGTGAGACTCTTAGAGAGAGAGTTGGAGTGAAAATCGTTAAAGGCCTCGCGCATTACATTCTTAATACGTCCTCTTAAATCAGCTAAGGTTTCTAAATCGCTGCGACACCCCTTCCTTCTTGAGCGTGCGTGTATTTTCCTTTGTTTTTTGAGTAATCTTTTGACTTCGCATGTGTACCATGGTGGATCATCCTCTCCCTTTATTGTCCGCTTTGGTATATGTATTTCCATGCCTTCCCTGACTATATGTATAAAACGATGCCACATCTCTTCAACGGTGTCCTTTGTTGACTTGAAGTTATGGTATTTATTACTCAGGTAGGTTCTAAAACACTCCTTTGAGGCCTTACTGAATCTGTATACAATCCGCCCTTTTTTCCTTTTTCGCTCGGTCATTAATTTGATAGTCGCAATTGCCGCTTTGTGATCGCTTATTCCTGTGGTCGTTGAAATGTCGGTGAATAATTCTGGCCTGTTGGTAACCAGCAAGTCTAAAATGTTTTCGCTACCGTTATGACACCACGTAGGTTCATTAACTAGCTGCTCGAGATGATTATCTGACAACAAATCGAGAATTACTTCAGAAGCTGCCTTATCCCTGCTACCTGTGATGTGAACGTAATTACGCCAGTCAATATAAGGCAGATTGAAGTCGCCTCCTAGAATCATAGCATGATCTTTAAAACGGCTAGCTATACTATTTACATTATTTCTTAACTCCTCGACGATAGCTATATCCGAATCAGGTGGACGGTAGAAGGCACCTATGATGAGTTTTGACCCAGCAACGTTGAGTTTAATCCATATGATTTCACAGTTCGTATCGACGTCTATTTCATTACATGGGAGAAATTTACTCACAGCTATAAATACCCCACCTCCATGAGAATGTAATCTGTCTTTACGAAAAACGTTCATGCTATCTTTAAAAGTTTCGGCGGAACTTATTTCCGGTTTCAACCAACTTTCTGTACCGATAACGATATCCGCTACAAATAATGCTTTCAAGTTCCGGTTGTTTGTTACAAACGCTTCTACAGTTAATTACGAGAACTTTTAACTGACGAGATTCTTTTACGTTGCTCCTACATTCCGGTGTTGTATCTGATTGGGTTGCCCGTAACTGAATTTCGTGTTTCGGGTCTTCCTCCCTCAGCCTAAAAAACCACCCAGTGTATTCCACACGGCCCCTGCCACCCGTGTAGCCGATTCACGTGTGTAGTGCACACCTGACCTATTAAGGGGAACCCTACAAGACTCGACCCTATGGCGAAGATCGAGAAATCTGCAGCCAATGTCATCACAGAAACGTCGTAGTCTCTGGTACAGCCCCTCAATACGGCTCTGAACCAGAGGTCCACAATCAACTCTGTCTACGATGCTACAGATGGTTAGCTCTGCCGATATCTTGCGGTAACTGGCCACAGATTCACCCTTTCAGCCAGCCGCCGGAAGGAAGAGAGGATAACCTCCGACCCAAGGCGACAGGCATCATTGGTGCCGACATGAGCCACAATCTGTAGTTGGCTACACCCCGTCCCCTCTATGGCATCCGGGATGGCCTGTTCCACATCTCGGATCAGGCCACCCGGAATACACACCGAATGGACGTTGGATTTCTTCCCCGAGAAATCCGCCATTTCCCTAAGGGGCTCTAATAACCGCCTAACATTAGAGCTCCCAACTACCAGAATGCCCTTCTGCGTTTGCTCAGACCTGGCGGGCTGGGGGGCCGTCAACTCGCGGGATGACAATTGTGGGACTGAGTCAGCCTCCGACAATACATCAAACCGGTTGGACAGACGAACAAGTTTAGCGTCTTGGCCTTTAAGCCTGTTCGACTGCCCCCGTGTGCGGCTTCGAAGTCTAGAAGCCATACGCCAGTCACCAACAGGCGACTGCGGCACAGCATCCAACACTTCAGCCTCGGTTGCAGGTACGACAGTCGATATGGGAGAATCTGTGATAGGCTTGGCTATATCAGTTTCCCCAACATCACATCTGCTGCAGCCTTTTACGGCAGCTTCCAGCTGCGTAACTTTCGCTAACACAGCTGCAAGCTGAGCGCGCAGATCAGCCACCTCAGCTCGCGTCTGCACACAGCAATCACAGTCCCTAGACATACTGCTTTTGAAAAACGCAAAAAGAAAGGAAACTAAAAAAGTACAGAAAAAAGGAACAGAAACTCGAAATAACCTGTACTTCCTACAAAATATATTCACTCGGAGATTGCACTAATCAAATCCCCACACCACTACAGATATAAAATACAACAACAAAATACGCTACTGCACTCGCTGACTGTTCAAACGCTACTAACGACCACTGTTTACAAAATGTAAACACTCACAGATTACACTATTCAAATACCCACACCACTACAGATAAAATACAACAACAAAATACGCTACTGCACTCCCTGACTGTTCAAAAGCTACTAAGTTAATGAAAATCTCAAAGTGTGAAGGATTTTAAGATAAAAATATGTAAAAATTATAATTAGGCATGTAGGGAAATTGCCTTGACGGCATTAGTTCAATCAATATTAATAATAATAATTCATTCTGATAATCTTTCACTTTGAACAATAAAAATGTTTATAAAGAAAGGACTGTCGAGGTTTTTTATTGTTACGAAGCAACAGTACATTTTGCAGTGAGTAATCTGTAGATGCTGTTCATCTTCAAAATTACTCAAATTAAAATGGGATACTCGCCAATGTAAAAACTATTAGTGCCAGTTTGTAGATTGAGCAAAATATTACTGGACTCCTGTAAAATTCAAAACAAAGTAGTTTTAGGAGAAAGACGTCTCTGGACAAGTTAATAGAGTTATTAAAGTTATACAGGAAAGATGAGACATCTGCTAGCATTCAAACATTAACAATAGATAGAACGATAATTAACTGCTAGGAATAAAAAAAAATCAATAAGAATAAAAGAGCAAGGTAATTCTTTAATGAGGAGATGTTTACAACATTATGCCACAGCTAAAATTCATGATCTAGCCGCATAAGCAGCTTACCGAAAAACATAATTCATCTCCCACTCCCACCTCCCCCTTCTTTTGTTGCTGGGTTATTTAATTATGTTAAGTGCTGGCCATCCCCACTCCATTCTTTATACCAAGTTTATTACAGAACTAAGGAAATGGAATATGTACGTTTACCTTTCGATATGAAACAGTTACATAAAACACTTACATATTCATAACCTGATGCATTAATTATTTAGAAAATTTGTTTTTCAGACAGTATCTATAAACAAAACACATTTCCAGTTGGAAATAACTATAGTGGGTTTTAGAAATTTTTAAAACTTCCAAACACATACATTTTCAAGACATTTATTGTCCAGTTAAAATCTCTTAAATAAAGTATGCTGCTGAAGAATCAAATTTGTTAAAATTACATAGATGCTTTACAAAAACAAACCTCCAGAAAAATCACTGCAGTTTTCTGGTAGCCTATTGAGGTTTCAAAATCACTGCAAAATTTTAAAGCATTCAGTTTAGAGGTTTTGGAAATAAAATAGAAGAAGGGAATTTTATACATATTTTTTTTTATCAAAAGCTTGCACAAATCATGTAATAAAAAAGAAAAATCTGAATATTCTGAATTAGCAGATTGCTAGCTTTCATTTTAGCTATGAAGAAAAATTTTCATTCATCTCACCCTCCCCCCTCTCAGTAACCCCCAATCATTATTTTATTTCATAATCATGTTAAGGTTGGTATCAACTAAAGTTGTGCACAAGTTAAGGAGCATGCACAAACTATGTGGCTCGGTCCCGGGGGGAGGGGGGGTGGCTGGAAGGCTATGCTGGGCTGGGGAGGGGGAGGGGAGGTTCAGAGCCAGGCCACTTAGCTTTCCTTTCATAAGATTTTTCACAGTTAAAATGAGAAACAGAACTCACAACAGCATGTGAATATTTATTTCCCTCAGTTAATTACCTCCATATGTAATTTACAATCGTCTGACAAGAGAAAACAGTACAAAATGTCTTCTGGAATCAAAAGGGGAAATAAGCTACGTGCTACATGGGGGGGGGGGGGGGGGGAGGCAAAACCCATGAAGGACTACATGGGGGGGGTCCACAGGAGGCTGGAATGAAGCTACGTGGTTTATGCACACTCACTTATGAGGATGTGACACACAGATGGACAAATTAGCAAATCCATCACTCAAAAGGCACAGAGCCATAAAATCAAACAATTCTAATATCTGTGCTCTAAGCAAATATACCAGAATGATCAACAACTGCCTCCACTTACCTATTTCTTGTCTATTAATATTTCATAATTTAAAATTAAACACAGTTTGACAAATTGACAGTAAACTCTACCTTCCATCCTGTATAGGAACAGGTTTTGCCAAATTTGGTGAAGGCACTTGTTTTTTCCCCAGATGAACACCAGAAGAAAATCCTCTCCTCTTTCCCTGCCATCGCACACCTGTTGGTTTCTTGCTGCCAGAAGGGGCAGAGACTTCTGGCTTAACACCTGAAGAACTGGCCATCTCTGCAGAACTGTTTCTTCGGAGATAATCCCAATTTACAGAATAATCCAGTTCAGTACCCAATAATAGAACTCTTGTCTGATTTTGAATTCTTAATTCATTTCCACTACACAAGGAGCACTGACCATCCCCCGTTGCAACACCCACCCATTTTTCTCTTTCTTCATTTTCATTCCTTTGGGAACTATTCACAACAGCACCATCCAAATTCCGTATCAAGTAGTCACCTTCTTGTATCACAGGATCAGTATCACATTTGCAAGTCCTTTCACTACCCAAAACTGCCGACAAAGGTCCCGGAATATTATCAGTCTGATTGAAGGAATAAGCAGCACCAGAAGTTGCTGAACTAATGTTATTACTCTGAATATCTAAATTATTTAAAATATCACTATCAGCTACATTACTTAATTTTCGCTCACTGGCTGAAACATTTAGAATTTTAACACCATTTTCACTACAATCCCTCACATTCAACACTTTTTCACACTGTGTATCAACTTTGTCCCTTGAAGGACCCTGAATATTTGATGTACTTCTTGCACTAAGTGTACATGTGCAAGGAATGGACTCTACATGCCACTGTTTTTCTGACACATCTACAGCAGAAGATTCGTTTCCTTCTGTTGTCCTACTCTCTTGCAAATGGTCTGATAGATGAGAGTCTAATGGCAAATGTCTGTTATTTTCACCATTCTCTTCTTGATTATCAGCTGTTCTGAGAGACTTAACACACTGTTCTGTTAGTTCATGATGGTGTGCTGCCCCACTGTCTGTTTGTCCATTTTCATCTGAAATGTGTGCACAATTGATAATTTCAGTTTGTCCCAAATCATCCAAATTATTAGTAATAGATTGATCTGTTCCTGATAAACAATGCCTAGAGTGAAAAACTAAAGTATCTTCATTTTCTAAAGTGAAATCTGAGGCTATGAGAGCTGCAGAGGGAAAAGGAAGTGGACTAACTACCGGAATTGGTTCAGACACCTCACTGGAAACATTTGGTTTAAGCTGACAAAAGTTTTTTCTCCCCTGCCATGAAGAATCTGATGTGACAGTATCCTCTGAAGAACTAGGAACAGTAACAGAAGTTTTGCTACTAGCATCACTGTACACTGTACTTCCATTTCCACCAAAACAGGGATCAATGACAACTGTTTCACATTCCGAAGTTTCGCCAACCCATTCAGTTTCATCATCACTATCTTCCTGATTTTCCCATGAAGCAACAGCACAATCTTCTGCAGTTGCAGAGCCCTCTACTATGCTTCCAGTCACTTCGCAGGCTGCTGTGTTATAAAAGTCAGACACAAATTGTTTGCAGCTAGGGTAATCTATATAAAAGCGTTTAACAAAGTCATCTAGGTCAGGAACAGATGGATATTTAGCTGGCAGATCTGAAAGATTATTTGATTCTAACTCCTCTGGTGTAATTTGTGATTCCAATGGTTGATTCCCATTCGCAGAATAGTCCCCAGGATCTTCAGCAGAGCAGAGAAGTTTCTCGAGGGTATACAGTTCCTTTTTGTTCAATGTCCACAGTAGCTCTCGAATTTTATGCAGAAGAGTCTGAAACAAATTACATTTCTTTAATCTATTTAAGAAGTGTTTACCAAAATATACTAAAGTATCAACTCAAAAACATTTTAATACCCGGAAAGGCCTAAACATTTCTGACATATCAGCAGGAGTTTTGTCCAAACAGAGAGGACCATCTGGGAAAATAAGAAGTCCACTGACAATTGCTAAACGTGGAATTGTAAACATTAGGGCAGGGTCATAGTCATCCACCATATCCTGAGTCAGTAATTTCATATTCAGTGCCCTGAAATAAACAAAATGCAAAATTAAGGATTAGTACGTGCTTATTTTAATATATATGATATTTCAGTCTATTTTTCCAGGATTTATGGATAGTTCACAACAGTTGTTCACTCCCACAACCTTCACCATCCCAAGGCCGTCCTCTAATACCTAGCCAGGCATGAGGTAAACTTTAATGTGGGCACAATCCCTTTAACAAATGGCACAAGTTTCTACATGAATAAGGTTTTGAATCAAACTATTGTTGGTTTGTGCTTGTCTCATGTATTGTATAAACATTGGAGTCTTCAACTTTGATCAAGTTATTTTTCCTATTCTTTGTTATTTAGATTACACTAACAGTATGAAGTGTACAGTACAATTTTGAGAATTGATTTACACAATTGCAAATTACTTATTTCATTTTTTTAGTGAATTTATTTGGAAATCAAAAACAAATTTTAATGTGATGGATGGACAGCTTACAAAATTTTTTTTTGGTACCCATTAGAAACGTAGACTGCAGGCCAACTAGGAATGAAGATGCCAAAAAGAGCTAGCATAATGCTGTAGGTACATACATAGGGAAGTAATGGTTTAGTATATGTGATGAAGGAGAGATCATTGGTTGAAGATGTAAAATTTTGTTATCTTACCATGTCATTTGATTATGATTTCAATTGGGCAAGGAACATTATGGAGATTGTAAGGAGAACTTTCAAAGTTGAATAGCCCTTGTTTCAGTATAGTGGAATAATGTTGGACTCCCATTTGAAGTATCGAATACAATAGCTGGAACTACATGGAAATGAAGCAAGAAAGGTTTGCAGAAAATACCACAGATCTTTTTTCCTGAGCTTTGCAGCTTACATTGTCAAAGTCATTAAAACCAGTACTGTATTACACAAATATTAGTAAAGGAGCTGGAAAACAAAACTTAAGTAAACACAATAAACTTTTGTCAAAACACTTCTTTTTTTAAAAAATCCGGTAGTTTTATGGCCCACTGAAGCTGGCCAATTGTCACTGTGGTCTTAAACCTATCTCAATTAACAATATAACAGCACACAGTGCCACACCTACAGTTAAGCAAAACACTCAATATTGTCACATTATGCTAGTATTACAATGCATTTAACAATAGACCATTACTGCAATAACCCACACCTAAGATGAACTACTGATGTTTTTAAGCTGTAACCTGAGTAAAACATAGTTCATACATGACACCAGAAATCCATTACAAGAAAGATACAGTGTTACATGTGTATGCCGTATTTTACTTCCCCAGCCATTTGTATTGAAACTGAGTGAACTTGGAACCCATCAGTATTTAATTAACACATCAATTACAACATTAAGGAACATCACTTCTCACACAAGGGAATAATCAGCTTCCAGCAACAACATATTTAAGATTTTTAAACATAATATTCAGAATGAATTTAAGCCAAAATATTCAATATAGCTACTAAATCTGCAATTAAAGTGTGAACTCTATCATCACTATACCAATATAAAATAAGAATTTACAGTTTCTTCCAATATATTCAAAATCATAATTACCGTTGCAATGTTTCTGAGAAAAGCACAACAACAAGTTGCTGTAACTCATATTCCCGGGGAGTTTTCACAGGAACCATTGCACTCACATAGGACAACTCAAACTCAGCAAAAAGGCGATCAAAGATTTTCAGTGCTTCCTGAAGTCTCTCTCCGAAAATTTCCGCATTGCTCCCACTTGTGCCTCCTCGAAGACACTGCTCACGCAGCAAATTGCGAACATTTTCCAACGCTTTTGTCAGAGCCTTGGCCAATGGTCGCATTGCAGCACTTTCACTTTCTCGGTTCATAATGCTTGACCCAGCAGCCAGGCACTAGAAAATGAATTGAACCAAGTTTTTATCCTTTGCCAAATCAAATTAAGGAATGTTAAAATTATAACATACACTATACTGCAGATATTACTACATCTGAATGTCAGTAATTCAAGAAATATATCCATTTTCATTTCAATAAACTGCCAGAACTTTTATATTGCTATCAGTTTGAAAGTGAGGAAAGAGTTTTTTCAAAATACTGCAGCAATTTTACATTTTGATATAACTGAAAGGATGAGAAAGTGCAAAACAGAGAAAAAGTTAGTAATATGATGTTACACCACTGGTATTCAATGAGTAATGAAACTAACACAGTAATTTAAGTTAAAGTAGAATGTTTGTCCTAATGCACACGTTCAAAAAATTAAAGTCTAGAGATGTAAAATATCGAAAATTATTAAATGTTCCATAAACTGGTATAAATTTTGTGCAATTATATCTGAATATCAGGCCAAACCAATTCTCAGCTATGCAATAACTATACGATACAAGCTTTTTGTCCTCTATGTACAAATAAGAAATCTGCTGATACTTTCAACACTGGCAAATTTTTACTGAACTTTAAAATAATGATATTTTATGTACAAAGGCTGTCAACATAATTGACAGGACAATGTAATGTTTTTTATTGCAAAAAAGGGCAGAGGAAGTAAATTAATTACCTATCACAGTCGGCGGAAGGACTGTGATAAAGGGATAGTGGCAAATGCACCAATTACTCAAACGTACATGAGCTGGTCAAGTCACTACTGCCTTCAGTGTAAGTAATGTATTTGCTTATTTTACTACTATTGTTTTCATAGAAAGTCCTGTTTTAGTTTCAAAAGTCTGAATATTTATGCAGTTTAAGCCAGCTTAATTTTTTATTTTGCTATCAAATAATGGAAAGGTACCAACCTTGGCAGCCAGCTTGAGTTGTTTTTGGTAATAACAGGACAATAGTATTTGTGGAATACTCAGATAATTCTAGTTCTTACGTGTCAGTTCGCAATTAATGTACTCTAAAGAAAAGTCTTTGAGTACTACATGCACTTATCGAGAGTCTAGAACTAAAAATAAACCAGAAACAATGAATTTTTACACTCACTTCTGCTCCAAACCAAAGTTGTCCAGCAAGATTCTCCTGCATGACATCATCAGGAAACTTAACACGGAAGTCTCTATTAGCACGATCACATGGAATCACATCATCCATTATACGGTTGCAAATAGTGAGAACCTACAAAAAAGAAATTTCGAAGATATTTAGTAGCGGAATCATACAAGTTCCAGTTCACTAATGCAATTTGAATTTACATTATTTCCAAAACAAAATAACAATTATTTATGATACAGACAACTGTTTCAAGTTCAATCTCAATCCAGTCCTGATTAAACAAGCAACCTAAGCATAACATAGCAGAGTACTAATTTTGGTAGACTAAAAAATTTATCTGAAAAAGATATTGACTCCTACGCTTTTAATGTCGGCTTTCTGGCTAATCTACTAGCCAAATTATAGTGTTTTTGACAGTTCTAATTGTGTCTTGTTTTTTGTCAAATTACTTTAAGCCTTAACTGTAAACATTGAATCATAATAATTGTAAATAAAAAATCTCTAAAAAATCAAATTCAATATACTGGCTACCTACTTTATGGTATCTATTCCATTTCTGAAAGTCTCTACAGAAAACTTTACACCTATCACAAGTGCACTGTCAAGAACAACTATTCCAATCACAGGTTATGAAGTAGAATTAGAATATCTGATCAAAGAGTGAAAATTTTTGGCTTATTTTTAGGAGAGATTAACAATGTACATGAGATTATTAAAAATATATATCAATCATAGAACATCTTTCAAGAGCAATAGACTGCCATAAATTAATAAACAACAGTAGTTAATGGAGTAGGGAGTTTATGTTAGGTAACTCTCTCTCTCTTTTTATACTTCTGGCTTTACGCCTCATCACTGTTGAGGTCATTAAAGATGGGAGGCGTCTGGGGTTAGGAATGGAAAGGAACTTGGCCATGGCTTCTGAAGGAACCATACTTGCATTTCAGGTTGCCACAGAAAACCGAACTCTGGATTCAAACCCACATCCTCCCTACTGTCAAAGGAGACCTCTCATCCCACCATTAATAATGACTGCTTCCAATACATTCATAAACATAACTATTATATTTATCAAGGTTTACAGTAGAATCTCTTCTACACTGGCCAAAAATACACATACGTCCATGTATATATTTACTCTCTGAATTGCTTCAGAGACTGGATATAACAGTTCAGATGGGTTCTAATTGTCTTCTTTTTAAGAAAAATGCAAACCTTGATATGTTTTCTCTTCTTTTAATACAGTTTGTTAAATATGTCTTTGAAACTCTCCAAGAATAAATGGCATCTAAATAAGGTAGAAATCTGTCTCACCATAGCACATGTCTCTATAGAGTATGTCCAATCCTACAAAAAATTTATGAGCCTGGCTATTGATTTATATATGCCATCACTGGAATGTAAGAACATGTTTTTGAGATTTTTTTGGTTAGTTGAAACCATTTGTTCAAGGCAAAAGTTTACAGAATTATTGTTCAGTCTCCAACATCCTCCAACATTCTGCACATACAAGATTTAGTGCAGTATAGTCTCCCCATTTGTCACACTGATTAAAGTTGTTTCTTTTACATTGTCCTTACAGACATGTCACTGCCATCATTATCTCACTGCAACACGAATATGTTACTGGCAAAGGATTCATACAACTTGCATTTATAGTCAGCCACAAGTACTGACATACTTATATTTAGGAGACAAACTTAAGAAACCAAAATTAATGGTTCCAGATAAACTGGTTCCATTACAGTCAATGCTCACAAATCAGAAGAAATAAAGTAAAACAAATAGTTACCTACATTAATGTGCTAAAATACAGTTGAAAAAAAAAAAGATACAGTAAGAGTTTACACAACTTTCAAATGCAATCTGATAAGAGCAAAAAACAATATGTAGCACTCTATTGCTCATTATAGCTAATATACCATGCTATCAATAACTGAAATTTTTAAGACAGAGACCTTGTCCTGACACTGCCTCAGGTGATTAACAAGTGCTAGGCATCGTTCCTGATCCTTCCTTCCATCAAAACTATCTAATTCTGCAGCAACCACATTCAGTGCCTCGTCAGCGTAGAAAAACTGAGCCAAGAGTGATGTATCATCCCTCTGGAAGAAAAAAAATTACGTTTTTTTTTTTCCCTGGTTTTTAAATATCAACTTATAATTATTGCATGGAAGTTATACATTTTAATGACAAATTTTAGAAGAGCATAATAAATATAATTAGGAGAATTCAAGTTTCTGTTCCTAATTAAATGCTGGAGAACATGTTATTAGCAAAAAATGCACTGAATCATAGACCACTTCAATTGCCAGCATGTAATTACTAATTTGTAATTCATAGTGAGGTAATGGAAGAATACACGTTGCGAAGCAATAAAGCAGTTAATCAAAATTAATTATCCTGCCATTATAAGAGACATCTAACTTTAATTACAACACTGAATAGCATTACAGCATAGTGGCTCAATTTTCCTTACAAGCAATGCAAATCAAGTCAAAACAAAAGCTGAATACTACACCAGCTTATTAACTTGGGAGTGCTTTAGAAAATTTATATCACTTGTTTCCCCTGCTGCTTTCTCCAAAGCTTTCGCCAAGAGAATAAAGACAATTATTCTCAAGATATGAATTTTAAGATGAAACCCGCAGCACATATCAGTTTTGTACAAAATTAGTAGGTCCACAATACACTCAGTTCACAGCTAAATTAATTACGTTCATCATAAATTCTAGCAAAATTAATGGTAGGACGAATGAAGCGTGTGGGTGGATGAAAACCGAGCGATGTCAACGGTAGACAGACAGGGCCAGCGTTAGGGGAGGGGTAAGCGGGTCAAATGTACCGGGGCCCGCCGGCTGATGGGGAGGGGGGGGCCCGATTACCGGCTGCAGGGTCCCCCAGGCCTCGAAGCCAAGAATCTGCCTATTGTCGCCCGGCTAGTTTGTAGAGCTAAAAATGTCGCCCATTTTACCCGGGGCCCGAAATTTCTAGCGCCGGCCCTGTAGACAGATACATACAGTGTCTTTCAATGAGAGGGACGAAATAACATACAATTTGGCTGGAATTTGTTGCGTTGCTGCCAGACTGGTAGGCCCCTACGATGATTTCCGGTCAGCCGGTAAACTAGGACTATCATGCACAATGCATAGCTGTTAAAATATAATCTGGCAAAATAAGAATAAAATAATGCCGACTGTTTAGTTCGCAATTTCTTTTAAGGTGATTATTCGTATCTATCGATGATTAATCATGTTAACAAGCTCTCCCTACAACAGGGCACGGTGCTAGGATTCTCGGGCACAGGGTAAGCGTCCTTAGCAGTCACGTAACCGGTTGGCCTTTCATTGGTTTGGGCCCTTCCTCAGGTCATATGGCCGGCCCTTATTTTTATCTCAACAATTGGCCGGGCGACAATGGGCGAATTCTTGACCTGGGAGGCCCCTACAGCCGGTGATCGGGCCCCCATCAGCCGGTGGGCCAGGTGTATATTTGACCCGCTTACCCCAGCCCACCTCCCCTAACGCCGGTCCTGCCCTACAACAGCTTCAGAGTGAAAGCCGAAGGGCGGTATTTTGGTCCGAAAACCGACCTTGGGGGGGAAGGGTATAACCGCCCTTCGGAGCATTAAAAAAAGTCTCAAATAATTTGGAGGTCAATTGGTAGAGGGGGGGGGGGGGTCTCCGTCAAAATCTCACGTCATTTTGAGGGGAGGGGTCCGACCAAATTTCACGAAGTCTCACCAGAGGGGGGGGTCCGAAATTCCGGAAAAACATCTCACGTCATTAACGGACGTCCCCTAAAGCATCAACAACATGCACGGAATTCGATCATAGTAAGCATCAAAAATCCTGACATATTCAAAATACCAAATGGGAGTATTAGGCGCCTAAAATTCTAAAAATTTGAAAGCATGTCAACGAACAGTGAAGCAGACAACATAAAAGTCTCGTAATCAACCATAGGCCATACTTACAGACCATTTTGCACATTAACCGGAATATGAACGATTAAAACAAAATAATAATAAAAACGTAGTCAGATGCAGAACTTATAATGCTACAATGATAGGCATAAACGGAAGAAGAAAAAATATACTGTAATCTTTTGACAGTCCCGTGTATGCAGTAGTGCTGTAGAATAATGGACATGGCGTTTAGTTTACCGAACAAGTGGGAAGGCTGCGATGTGAGGCAGACAGCTTCTATAACAGGATCAGAAGCTACGAGTCTAATGGCATGACATCATCCAGAATACGGCACTTAGTGGAAGCAGCAGAAAAGAGCTCACCACATCACCTCGTTACGCTCTTTTTTTTTTTTTAACTGCTAACGTCTCTTAACAGCGAGGTCTTTAGAGACGGGAAAGGATGGGGGGCAAGGAATGGGAAGGAATGGAAAGGAATTCGGCCATGGCCTTTTGAAAAAAGCATCCCGGCATTTGCCTGGAGTGATTTGGGAAACCATGGAAAACCCAAATCTGGATGCCCGGACGGGGATTCGAACCACCGACCTCCCGAATGCGAGGCCAGAACGCTAACCGTTACACCACCACGCTTAGTTTATGCTCTTCTCAAAATTTATAAAACCTAAACACTATCGCAAAATTGTAAACATAGTTTCGATAATCGTTAGTAAAAACCCTGACTGAGACTGAGTTTTATTAATAATGTTTTGCTTAGTTTTTAATGTTAATCTCACAAAAGGCTAATGGCACAACCAGTAGAATAAACAAAATCTTTGTCGATAGCTAAGTTGCGCACCATGTTGTTTCCGAAGGGTTGTTACCATTTGGAAATTCTTCCTCAGAGAAACGCCAGATTAAGTAGCCGAGAAAAAGAGGGAGGAATGAAACATTCAAACACCGCAAAAATAATAAATAAAACTAAATGATCCAGGTGTAAATTTGCTGGTAGTATGTTAGTAACCCAACGTGGACGCCTTTCCCGCTGCGCTGTCAGAATGGCAGCCTTGTGTAAAAAGTTGAGGCTAACGAATATTTATGTACACACTTTGACAATAAAGTTGGCCGCCACTGAAAAATTCTAGCACTCTTATTTTGCAAAATCTGACATCAATGACATCCTTAGAAACAGTAACGCAATACTGGATTGCCAGTATTACATTACTGTTTCCTGGGATGACATTGATGACAGATTTTGCAAAATAAGAGTGATAGGATTTTTCAGCGGAGGCCAAATTTATTGTCAAAGTGTGTACATTACCAGGGATACTATACACTCCTAAGTATATGTACTTCCACTGATCATACTACGAAACTTCAACACAAATTTGAGCCTACATACAGTCTGAGAAAAACTAGGGGTAATTTAACAGTCCTATTACGCCCCCTCAAGACACCAGTACATTTTCCTGTGTCAATATGGCTAAACTTTTTAAACTGAACAAACCGGAGAGTTCAAAACGAATAAATGCAAAATAGAGATAATAACCGAACAAAATCTTCCAACAATTGATTCATGATCAATCAGAATTTACACCTAATGCTTTTATTCTAAGACGATACAACAGCTGCATTACTACATATGTGACTAACAGCATTTACGGTCCATGTGGGATACTGCAGACTGCAGATCTAGCCTCAAAATTTTGGAAGGAGAAATTTATAAAAAGGAAAAATGCCGATCTAAATCGAAGGCCACAGATAGCAGAAGAGGAGAACACAATTACAACTAATGGAATAGAGGAAGCTGCAACTGCAGAGGAAACAATGATGCTGGAAGTCTGGCTTTCACAACGCCGGATTGGGAAGATATCCTACGACAATGAGCAACATCAATCGTCGGAGGAACTTCAGTGTGCTCCAGAAAGGCCGTCTTCTGAGCGACAGCTGGGGCCGTCTTGGTATTCCAGGAGGTCAACTCTTGATGGCCTTTGCTGCCGGTTCCAGGGGACTCTACCTTTGGAGCGCACTCAACACCAAGAAAAATGAACATTAGTGGACCGAAGTGCGGCTGTGATAATTGGTGGTGGTAATAGTAGTAGTAATATTAGGGACAATAGCAGTAGTGGTAGATGTAGTGGTGTGGTACCCATTCTGTTTAATAACAGTAGATGTAATAGATATTGGAAATTGAATCAAAATTTTCTTGAATTCATTGTTTATATATATATATATATATATGTGTGTGTGTGTGTGTGTGTGTGTGTGTGTGTGTGTGTGTGTGTGTGTAAATGTAAAAGAATGGAAATAAGGGCCCACATTAGATACTAGGTGCTGGGCTAAGTTGCATATGGAGAATAAATAAAAAATAAAATACTGCAGACTCAGAAAAGCAACTAAATCCATTCGAAAAAAAAAAAAAAGCGCCTCAGATTTTCTCTGCAATATTTGTCGGCTTACCACGTGATCAATTTCACTATCTGCCTACGACATAATGTACGTAACTACGGGATCCATAATATGACATTGCACGTTTTGGAGACCGACACCATGTGTCAATTTTAGGTTCCTAGAGCCCCACAATAGTATATAAAAAATCTTATTGCTTTAAAAGGCACGTAGGTTCGTTCAGTTTAAGGCCTATGATTAAAGTTCACATTTTTAATGAGGAATATAAATTCGACACTCCTATATTAGGAACCTATATTCGGCACAGAGGTTATCCGGAATAAAAATATTCTTCTAGTTTAAACTACTAATCCATTAGCTTTCATTTCATCCTAGTCATATTTACATATTCACGTTCAGTAGAAAGTAACGCAAATTTACGCTGACAGTTGAAGTACTTCCCAACGTTGCCAAATTTCTAACAAGTTACGAGCTTCCCGCTATAGTAAGTACACGATCTACCAAAACTATTCACCATCGACAAACGAGGTCAGGTAGACTCTTTCAGACTGACGAATAAACCTGACAGTGTTGCTGGTTTTATGCACGGTTTTCTAGATTATCGTATTTGCTCACATTTAAACGTGATACATTTTCGTGTCAACTATAGGTGCATTGGCGATAACAGGCGCGCTTACCTTATTTAGTAAAATCAAAAAACAAACAGACATCACAAAATTCAATCGTCACTATAACCAGTTCTTGGGATCACAGAAGATAACCATTACATACTCACAATGATATTACTGTAGTTGAGTTTCTTATTAAACTGTACAAATATTAACGTCTGACTGAAGCACATTGGCTTCTATCTAGTCTTTAAAGGAAAGTACAAATAAATACTCAAACCGAACTAGACTACTTTCAGAACAGTTGGTTGTATTCACAGTGACAGATAAACAAACTGAAAATATGCCAAAGAGCATTAGTAGTGTGCGTATAATTAGTTTAAACGTCGAAATCAAAATTTGTTCGCTTGTTGAGCGACGACAAATGTGGACAGCAAGTGGCATGCACTTCTCAACACTAAAACCTGCGTATGACTGACATGGAATAATCTTAAGTCGAATTAATTCATAAAATAACGCCAATACAACTGAGTTGTATTGGCGTTATTTTATGAATTAATTTACTCAGCAACTGCGGAAAAATGGCCTTCAACAACATTGCATTAAGTCGAATTGTTGCCCGTTGCCAGGGTTCTCAGCTTCTATCTGTTGATACCAGAGCATCTACTGTAAATTTGATCGAAAAACTGTTAAGACGAGAAAACAAAAAGCACAGCTGTATAAGCCGAGTAATTAACATTTGTAAATACAAAATGAGCTGTAATATAGCCACCTAAAGTCTCATTCCGTTTAATTTGGCAATTTAGTAAAGGAATTACTTGACAATATAACCCTTAAGAGCAGCATTTGCTGAAGAGGTGAATCGATTCAATGTTTGCCTAGTTCGCTTTACTGCGATATGTTACTAATTCATATACAGGAGAGAGTGATGAGAGGATGTACCAGAGAAGTCAAGGAATTGGGTTACAAAATTTTTATGAGACCATTGCTTGAATATGGTGGTGTAGTTTGGGGCCCACATTTTGGATATAAAATACACGAGTTGGAAGGCGTGCAAAGAAGAGAAGCTAGATATTTTCTTTGTGGAAATTACCGCAGGATCCCCTCAGTAACTAATGTAATCAAACAGCTGGATTGGGAATTATTTGAAGACAGGAGGTGGGTGAAGAGAGTGCTGGGAGTGTACAAGACGTATGTTGGTGATGAGCCTTGGAAGGATATTAGTCGAAGAATTAGGAGTATTGAATGGAAGGGAAAAGATGACAATGGGAACTAGCTGGCACTCGATTTTATGCATAAGGGAGTGGGAAAATTTTCTTTTTGGGTAAGAATTAAGGATTGCAATCCCGCAGTGTTTTTAATCCCGAGGGATCCGCGCGGGATTTGCACCAATCCCGCGGGATCCGTGCGGGATTGGCGCAAACAGTTTATTAATGCTTATATTTAAAACATAGTTACTTAAAACGTTAATAAATTAAATAATAGTTAAATTAATAAATCAATTTTAATGTTAAATGATAAAAATTAATAGTTAACAATATTTTAATTTGCAAAATGATATTAAAAGTTTTTAGCATATCTTAAGTACATTTCGAGGTTTTACATTTTTGTTTTATAATCTAAACCAATTTTTAAATAAATAATAAAAAATGGAAAATATTCAGTGTTAGGTCATATTATGTGCCTTACAATACAATACAACACATGAATTTAAAAACATTGTTTGCTTAGTGGCCAAGTTACCAGAGGTTTTTTTTTTTTTAATTCTAAATAAACGTTCCATAACACCTAGAGAAAGCATTTCATTTCACAAAGTGAATATACTCTGTAAATTGTAGACTTGGCTCAGAACAAGATCTCATAACTTTTTGTCACTGCACAAGCACGAGACTTTGCTTTTTTTTTTTTTTTTTACAAACATTGTTTTTGTGGGATTCATTATTATATTTCCTGATTGCTTGATTGATCTTATAGTTGATTCAATGTTATTAAAGGAAACTACTCACCAACACTTAAACGGTCAAGTATTTCAGTTTTACATATGTAGCGTAACGACGTTTTAAGAGTGGAAATAATTACTTTTTAGTAAGAAAGGAGACTTTCTCGGCGAATGATTGCAGTGAAGTTTTCATAGGTTGTATCTCCGGATTTCATTGTAAAAACACGAGATTTCACACGTGAGGGAGACGGCGGAGGCAGCCGTCGAAGTATGGTGTTCCTACAACACAATTCGTCGATACACCGGTGAAAACTTCATTATAACTTTTTTTGCCTTTATTCGAAATAATAACAAGAAGTAGTGGTATTAATCTATAGCCTGAGCGGCACATGTAAACAGGCAGCTTTCGTCAAAGAAACGCATTGAGGCAGCGGCCAAAACAGCAATAAGTCAAAGGATATACAATTGCCTTTTGATAGCTGCTACATAAATAGGTATGCGATTAAAATTACGATAACATTAGTTTCCTATCAACGAATAATCAATTTTTCACCCGCAAAAATGGGAATTGTCACAATAACCTTATCTGCAAATACAGAAAATGGTAATAATGAAACCGTTAATAAAAAGCTGTAACTTTGCAGTTCAGATAACGTTTGCATCACATAAAAAACTAAATACGCAACATAACTCAAATTGCAGAAAAGTGTACTCGAAAATGAATACATAAAAATCTATTTACTTACGAATGACGAAGGTTGACAAAAACAAACGATTGTTCACACGCGCCAAATGCCATCTGGGAGGGTATATGCAAACAGTGCAATACATCCGATAGAGACCGAGTGGGGCAGCGAGTCACGCACTGACACGCGTTTTATCCGCATTTTGCGGATTGCGGATCCGCTTAATTTTGTGCGGGATCCGCCAAACTGTCTAATGATGCGGGATCCCGCGGGATTGCGGGATCCCGCTTTGCTGGATTGCAATCCCTAGTAAGAATGACAGGGATTGGAGTAAGTTACCAAGGAAAGGGATGAATAATTTACAAAAAACGCTGAATGAGCTTAAAATTAAAGTTCGCAAATCGCAAAAGTAGAAGGGGGAGAAATTTAACTGAAAGTATATAAGATGATTATAATAATTAGATAACTAGGGAAATTGCCACTGGAGCATTCAAGTAAATAGTCACGGCGACAAATTTACCTGTCCTGGTATTTGATGCAGTTATCGAGAAGTCTGGGTATATTTCACAAACTAGTTCAACATAAACGTAAATCCAAAAGCGGTACAAAGAGATAACGCTCTAAGGAAAAATAATCACTGGTGTTTCATGAAAACTTCAGCACTTCATCGAATTGTTAACGAATAACCGCCATTACAATTGTTTTTTAATGTTTTACATTACATTTCTGTTTTACTCACAAAGCTTGTTCATTTTGAAGACATATATTGAACCAACATTTAGTACAGTACACTTTCTCGTTATTCCTATGTCTGTCGTCGTCATGTTGTTTGTATTTGTGACGAGTGTTGTGACAGCGCCAGTTTTGAAAGTGTGTCAATGAATAATGTTTCCGTAATCTGTTTTCAATTTATGTATGGAGAGAGTGGATGTGTTTTGTTAGATGAATTTTTGTATTTATGTTTGTTGTGTTTCCACGTTTATCATGTTAGAGAGTGTTTACTAGTTTTAATAAACATTGATTGGTTTTCAGCAACTAACTGTAAAAATGTGTGTATATTGCTAGAGTCAGATCCATTTACAACACATTTCACAATTTCTCCGAAATACGATCCACGCGAAATAGTTAACGCAAAGAAGTCCAACGCGCCAGCTGTTTCTACACACTTTAGAAAAGTGTATTTCTTAAGCATACGTAAAGAAAGATTAAAGTAGTGAAATGAAACATTCAGTAGTCATTTTTGGCCTTAAATGTCCTGATAGCATCCTAACTTGATAAAGATGCCTCTAAAAACACCCCCCAGACGTGTATCGTCCTTAATAATAAAGAAATGCACTCCTAAATTGTCTTCCCAAAGCTTGGCTATCAGTTGTTATACTAAAACCAAGATCTCTTATAGGTTACTTTAATCAGCTTGCGTATATAACTGACGAATGCTCTTCTGCAGACATGGTACAGAAAACAATATTCATATGTAATGGTAAATTTCCACGGCGAATCTGCTGCTTGAAGATTTCTTGAACAACTACCAATTGGTCTGGCCGGATGCCCGAGAACTCTTCAAGCAACAATAATCATTACTTAAATGCCAATCAGCAATAAAACGGCTAATTTCGATAAGGCTTCAGATTATTAGAAATCAGGGACCACTGACTGTTCCACTACACTAATACTTATAAGTATCTGATGCCGCAATTTCCTACGACACTGACAAACACCCACGTATACGCTTACATAATTCCCTACCAGTCGAATTTGAACTTTCAATGTCACCACCGTTCTCAGTGTTTTGCTTAAAGACACCAGCTTAAATAACGCTTTACACTTCGTTCCAGTATATTATGATCATACACACAAAACAGATCCACAGGAAATTATGAAGGAAGATAATGGAGTGATTATAATCTAAAACTCTGTACTACACTATCCCAATCAGCCGACACATTGCGCCGAATACTAGTAGCAATTTCATATCCTACAAGCAGGTCGAAACGGCTACCAATCTTGAAGTCGCGATATATATACCGATAGGAACTTATGGGTAAATTTATCACAATCTTTTTTATAAATTATCTTTGGGTACACTAAGCCCTTTGTCCTTGAATAAATTGCTTTCACTTCAATGTCTAACGTTGAGAAAAATCTTACTGATGTGTGATAAGTAGAAAGGCTGCATCAAACAAGGATCTGCAAATTCGATACCGAAATTCGGTTCTCCTCCCAGTTAGCTAACAGCTATTGAAATTATAACTGGTATCTGTATTATCTAAAAACATACGGAGATTTTTGTAGCAAAATTTCCTGTGACCTCTTCGTTAACTCTGAACCGTAAAACGTAGCTCAGTTCCGAGTCTTCGATAATGTTACACTTAAGTCTAATTAATGGACTCACAAAGGAAGGATGGTGGGAGTTGAAGAGGTAAAAAAATATATCGTAGGTGTACACAAATTTTTAATATAACTTACCCTCAACCACTAAAGATGGTGCAGATTTAAATGTTTGCCTAAGACCACAGAGAAAGAAAATATTTCAGCATGAACTGATTCTGATTAATCAGGAAGCAACGCTATTCACATTGCTAGAGAGATGCACTTGTCAGCAGTTACACTCATTTCAGTCTATGATAAACAATATTTCCACAAGGATAAATTTAATGATTTACCATGAGGTCACCTCAGTTCACGAAGTCACTAACAGCAGGAGGGAGAGAGAGACCAATACTAAGAAAGGACTCTGATCAGGTTTAAAACCAGAAAAGTTGTTGAAAATAAATCTGTGAGGAAATCAGATTACGAACGTCTGAAATCAACCATCTGATAACTCAATCGTTAAGCTGTCTGTCGGGGGAATACCCTGTATAGGACGAAATTTTTGCAGGGATTCACCTCTGCCAGTTTTTTTATTATTATTATTATTATTATTTATTTGAAGAACGCTCCTTAAAACTATTTATCCCCTTATCCGTTAAACTACCGAGTAAGTGGCCAAGACAGGTTGTGCGGCAATGAAATAGCTTAGTTGTCTCCCTGTCAATAATTTCTTACGCTGTTTATAGTGTCTGCCGTTAACAGCAAACCATAAATTCACTTAAGACTGATTGTTGTTCAACTTTAAAAGCTATTTCATGAGTTCAGGAGTATTTTGCAACCAAAATCCACATATACTGGACTTTATACGAAGGTTCCTAGTAAGAAATGTATAAACAAAGTTAAATACTAAACCAACATCAGATCGACAACTTGAAAGATTATGCACTTCTACTACCGACTTAATCATTAATCTGATGTAATTTTTTTAAAATCTTTTAAATCTAAATCAAATAAGTTAAAAGTATAATCCAAAATCGCACTGGATTACTAAAGTTTATCCACAGACTGTAATGCGAAACTTATGGAAAATGTAATATTTCTTGTTAATGCCCGGGGCCTTGCACTACTCGTCTGAAGATCGTTCAGAACACTCCTGGCACAGCGATACGAGTTATTGGAGTTAAAGTAGTGGAGATGTTCGACATAGCCTCAGGTGTACTACGTCACTGAACATTCACTTAAGAGCGCCGCTGCGTAATGAGTGTGGTCAGCGACCTCTGGCTGCGATCCTCTTGACCCATACGTGTAAGCACGCCCGAATTCAATGCACGAGACACCAGACGCTTTTACGGAAGATCGGCTTCCTCTGTATTTGGGAAGGAAGCCACCAAGGCCTTTGTCAACGGAACTCACCTGATGTGTGTAACTTGACCCTGCAGAACTGGTGTCGGTGCGATGAGTCGTATTTTAGCTGTTTCGTACATTTGGATATAGCGGAACAGAGTTGACGTCACAGATACCGTTGCCGGGAGGGCATCCTGTACACTGGTAGCGACTCCAAACAGGTTTACGAAGTGTTAGCTCCGCTGACCTGACTGCACACTTCATTGATTGCAGACCGGACTACGATATTATACTGCCTATATACTGTATGCCGAACTTCAAGGGTCTTAGGCATTAATAATCAATGTACACTTAAAAATTTTGATGTAATCAAATACGAATTGTATTTTTAACATCTTTGACAATGTAGTGCTTCTTCCTTCAAGGAAACGTTTTATTTTTTTATATAATTACTGTCCTGCCATTCCGGTTGCCGATTACGTTGGCATTAAGTTGAATTTGTTGTCAAAAAGGAGGCATGAAAATTATAACGGCGGATGATTAGTGAATTCATACTGCCTTCTCTATTCCCATAGACTAACTAGTTTGTGAATAAACAAAATGCTATCTAAACTATCGCCCTCACATTGACTGTCGCAAATACACTTGCCTGATTTTTAATAATTTTATTAACAAATTTTGGGCGTTCGTTACATCAAAATTTCTAATGTAGCTGTCGTGGTTCTGCCTCAGGATAGTAGGAAAGTTGCCAATCATATACGCGGAGGTAGAGGTCTAACTATTCGCTGCGATCCTACTGTACATCTTTTAATTTGTAAAGATGATCTGAGGCTTTACATGTCACATACTGGGTTTCTCTAACCAGTACCAACCTGGGCAGTTCCGAGTGGTACCAGACTAACGTAAACTTTCACTACCGCAGTGTGATTACGAAATTACAACTAGTGCTTACAAAACTTACGTAAACTCAACACTCCAAGATCTTTTGTTTTGAACTACGATCTTAAAAAATATATGCAGTCTGAAAATCAGTTTCGGATTATTGAAATATTTCATCACTCCAAACATAAATAAATAAAAGGAGGTTGAATCAAGATTCGAAAGGCTGGTAGTAGATCAGGGATCCCACTTTACCTTTCTAGAAAAGGCCCCTAAGGGAGAATGAATCGGAAATAATCAACAGTATGTAGGTGGAGAAGACAACCACTCCACTAATGATCCAGAAACTATCCCGAGTAAATGAAATGATATAAAACTTCATTGAGTGGCTTCCTTCCTGAGTAATACGACGCAGCTGAAACACTCCTCCCGTCGTTCCTCCGGGTGGAAATTGCTCAGATAGATATCAAAAAGAAGATACACAAAAAACATCCTACACTTAAAAGCGTGAAATATGTACAATTACGCTGTTAATGGATTGGATTTTGTACTAAAAGTTAACTGGATTCTGAAGCATAATCCGGAACGGACATAGAATTAAGAACTGGAAGTAGCCAAACCGAACATTAAATGAAACAATTTCACAGAAAGAATAAACACGGGTCTAAGCCAGTACTGAAGTAAATTCAACAGCAGAATGGAACTAGAATGAGTGAAATACAAAGGAAATAAAAAATAATCATCATTTGGAAGCAACCGAAAATTCTTGATGATGCAGAAATATTATAATTGATGGACTACATACGAAAGCACAAAAATGCCGAGAGGAAGAATGAGGGAAGAAACACTGATATTTTATAAACAAGGAATGTAAGAGACTTGTAAAGAAGTAAAAAGGTTAAGTTTGTGGGCAGATCTATCAAGGACACACAGAAGTTTGATGAAATTAAAAAACCGACTATCGAGAAGGTGCTCACAAGAACTCTAAGGTATGAAAAATCCAGAGAGAATATATGAAACAACATACCTAAAAACTGCTAAAAGAAGAGATCAATACTGGATCAGTAAATATTGGTATGAACGGAAGGAGAGAACGATGAGAGTCATGGAAGGGGTCTGTACGTAATGACCAAATCTACTGTCGCAGCAACCAACGAATCGAAAGAATAGATTTCTATAGAAAGATGTAACACGAAGGAAGCAGCGTTCGCTATTATGTCGATATCTTATTTACAGATATGAGTGAAACCACTGAATGCCATGAACAAATTAGTGACAAATTCGTTTGTCCTAAATATAAACAAAAAATTTACAATACATACCAAAATATGAAGAAATGAGGTAGGAAAAGTGAGTTAGAATGCACATTTAAAACTGATTATCGCATCAAGAACGTAAGAAGCAGATTAAAAATGGCAAAAAAAACTTCTTCGAAAGCAGAAAACTGTATAATAAATTTTCCAAAGATTCAACATTCTCCGAAAAAGTATGTACAAACAACAATACACTATGGAATACCAGCTTTGAGAATATTAGAAAGAAAATTGTTTTTGAAACGTGGCGCTATAGAAGGAAATTTAAGTGGACTTTTAAAGTAATAAATTAACTGGAAATTGTAAGTTAAGAAAGGTGTTTGTGAAATATCTATCAAATGAAGACGAGGGGTCACATATTAATACATACAACTTTCCTAAATTTATAAAGATGTGCAAAAGAAGAGATGAAAAGCTAAACGAGAATACTCTTTGTGAAGCAGACAATAGAGAATGCAGTGTGTAACGCGCGTATGGATATGGGGAGTATTACAATTACCTGTTGAAGGAAAAAAGTCTAACCAGCAACCGTGCCAGTATATTTGTCTCAGGAAAAAATTTTCAAATCACAAACATTACGCCGAAAGAAATTTTTACTTATATTCTTCCCAATGTATCAGGCAATCTTCCGAATAATATATTTATTCAGCTTTCTCTTCAATCAGATTTACACCGAAGAGACAAAGAAACTGGTATAGGCATGCGTTTGCAAACACAAATATATGTAAACACTCAGAGTACGGCGCTGCGGTCGGCAACGCCTATAAAAGACAACAGGTGTCTGGCGCAGGCGTTAGATCGGTTACTGATTTTACAATGGCAGATTATTACGATTTAAGTGAGTTTGAACGTGGTGTTATAGTTGGCGCCCGAGAGATGGCACACAGCATCTCCGAGGTAGCGATGAGGTGGCGATTTTCCCGTACGACCATTTCACGAGTGCACCGTGAATATCGGGAATCGGTAAAACATCAAATCTCCGACATCGCTGCAGCCGGAAAAGATCCTGCGAGACCAACGACGATTGAAGAGATTCGTTCAACGTGACAGAAGTGCAACCCTTCCGCAAATTGCTGCGGATTTCAATGCTGGGCGATCAACAGGTGTCAGCGTGCAAACCATTTAACGAAACATCATCGATTTGAGCTTTCGGAGCCGAAGGGTATGGAGACAACCTCATAAATTCATCGACCCTGCATGTCAGCAGGGGACTGCTCAAACTGGGGGAGGCTCTGTAATGGTGTGGGGCTTGTGTAGTTGGATTGACATGGGACCCCTGATAAGTTTAGATACGACCTTGACAGGTGACACGTACGTACGAAATCTGGCTGATCACCTGCGTCTATTCATGTCCATTGTGCATTCCGACGGACTTTGGCAATTCTAGCAGGACAATGAGACACCCCAAACGTCCAGAATTGCTACAGAGTGGCTCCAGGAACACTCTTCTGAGTTTAAACACCTCCGATGGGCACCAACCTCCCAAGACATGGGCATTATTGAGCATATCTGGGATGCCTTGCAACGTGCCGTTCAGAAGAGATCTCCACCCCCTCGTACTCTTACGGATTTATGGACAGCCCTGCAGTATGCATGGTGTCAATTCCCTCCAGCAATACTTCAGAAATTAGTCGAGTCCATGCTAAGGCGTGTTGCGGCACTTCTGCGTGCTCGCGGGGGCCCTACACGACATTAGGCAGGTGTACCAGTTTCTTTGGCTCTTCAGTGTATATCGGCGCATGTATGTACATGAAGTGATCAAATCCATTTTCAAAACGCAAAACTAAGACTTATGATGATGAGACATTTACTATCTATTATGGTCGGATGATGGAGTTGAGAAATCACGCAGAAGATACTAAAAGCAGGCAAGACGCAACCGCGCGCAGATTAAACTATCGTTCGAAAAACCTTGAGCGACGCAGGCCACTGGCAGTAGCTGAACTGTCAATTTCAGATACAACCTTACAGAAGACGAAGCAGAGATCAAAGTTTCGACGCAATGTTTCATGAGCCACTATATTATTTTTTTTTCCAAACACAATTCCTCTATAAGAGGAGTTTTTTTTCTCCTTCTTCTTATTCTAAAAAGTTATTTCTACATTATAGCATTTTATGAACTACATTAACCATTATGAAACAGAAATGTAATCTTAATCCTAGAACACGTTTCAGTATTTCTAAGTCAGAAAATGAGAAAGAACCATACTTCTGAGGCAGATGTAATCAATCGGTAGTTTTATTGTAATCTGCCATTGAAAAGATAAACACAGACACAAAAGACAAAAATACAGTATCAAAACAAACCTCGATCATATATTTGTGTATGAATTCAGCAAATTCGAGCATACTGTGTAGATACACAGATTCTATGCGGCGAATAGTTACATAAGGAGAACTTGTTTATGTGGAAGCGTTGTTTACATTTAACCGGTCGCAAGATTTGCCTTCACAAACTTTACCACTCCACACGGCCAACAATCGCGTGTAATCTTAAACGTGCATAATTTTTGGCAGACTCAAGCTGTCGAAGGCGTAATATTGAGAGAAAAAACTTTCGCTAAATACGCATGTTTCTTTAAACATAGCTTTAATGTCTCAAGGTGTGAAACACGTTAATCGAATAAGACATCATGAATATATTAAATGTGCACAGAAAGTCTTAAGTCTCTCCGAAAACGACAATGTAGCTATAATACAAAGTTCCTTTAGTTTAGAATATACAGTATGTAGTCAAAGATGCTATACATCGCCAACGACTTCTAGCACACATAAGTTCTGCCCTTTACGTCATGATGTAGTAGATATCCATACTCTTATTTTTTTATATATTTGAAGGAACCTCTACTAGAAGTCACACCTTAGAACCAGTAATTTTAGATTAAACGGTCTACTACAGCAGGAATTTAGCTTGGTTTAATTTCGCTGAAAGTAAGTCCATGATACAAAAAAGGCGATGTCTACGGAATAGTCCAAAACTCAACAGACTGTGTGTATGATGGAAATGTTTGCAACAGCTAAGATTGCATTAGACGAAATTTAGAACGCCAAGAGTACTTTGGCTTCGTGCTTACATTAATTTCATCGCACAAACATCAAAGTATAACTAATGGCCTCTCACGTGATTATCCATACCAATTTAAAAATCTGTAACAGCGCTCTGATTGTTACGGCACCAAGCAAAAGCTTCTGAATTGATTCTGATAGGGTTTCCACAGTCTGAAACCTGATGACCTTAAAATCTGAGATCCATACCATCATGTTAGCTTAACTAGAGACTTGCAGGAAAAGTTGTCGATCGAAACATCCTCATTGAAATTATAAATGCGGAATTAACTACGTCTCTGTTACGTTTTCACAACTAAACGGCTAAACCGGTCTTGATGAAATTTTACTACGAAATACTACAAATCATTGGGAAGGGCATAGGGTCCTTGAAATTCTGAAAGTTAGCCAAACGGTGACAAACAGACGAATAGCGTGTGTAAGTCTCTGTAATTTTATATCGGTCACTCAGGCTTTGTTTCTCTCGCAGTCAGTTTGTGTATGGTATGTTCATGTACAGACAAATTCAAGCAATTGTGCGTCCACGCGTACGCAGTCGCCAGTTAACAGCTAGTTAACAGATCCAGGTGACGCTATCTGCTAGGTATATGAATAAGAATACGGTACGCTATCTGCTGGGTATATGAATAAGAATACGGAACTCAGTCTTCAAATCGGGTAGACAGCCGCATTTTAACAGTCACCGAAACAGTGACTGCTAAAGGTATATGAGAAAATTACGTTAGCGAATGATGATAATTTGCAGGTCAACGATAAAACAGGGCAGAGGAATTATCTTGTCAACTGAAAAATCTGGTCGACTAAAATTTTGGTATTCTTCCTTTTTTGTACCAATTTACAGAGTTTTCGTAATCGATAAACTTAAAAATATCAGCTTACAATCATATTAAGTACATTTGCGATGCCTATGGTCCTTATGAAGCCGAATTATACTGCGGAAAAATAGTCATTTGGGAAACTTTTACATTCAATTGGACAGTGTAATGAATAATTTTGGAGAGCGCGAACTCTCTCCTCTCTTCCGTCTTGCACGAGACAATGTGGGATTTACTGGAACACTGCACGGGTCTATCATTTGACACCAGCCTATCACGGAGGTCAGGAACTAGTCAGCGAGTGGAAAATTCCAATCTAGCAGCAGCATCCGAGCCAAAAATCTCTCGTAATGAGATGAGTATGACGTTATCAAGCCACGCGGCATGTGACCGCGGATATCGCCAGGATTAACAGACTCCCAAGACCGGCAGCGAGTCACCACCTACAGCAACCAAAATACAACTAGTGCTTCTCAAACATAAGCGAGCGGGTACTCATTCAGAAATTGGATGATCCATTTCGCAAGATGGAGATCTCAACGCATACAACTGAGCATCTGCCGCATAGTCAATACTTGTATCGTAACCAGAACGCAATTGTTACCTCATGATCGGAGTCGATCCCAGTTCGAATTTTGTCAAATAACTCCTTGCCGTGCAGTCAAAGGTCAAAAAGTGAAATGCGGACATGTAAGTAACAAACTAAGATCGTCCTCAAATAGCCAAAGCGCGCTGTATAATGCACTTGCTGGTGCACAGTACTTCATAGCGAATAATGTGGATACAAAACATTTAAGGTCGCAACCATCACATTAAGTCTCAACACACCGGAAAGAGATTCAAAACATGAAATGCTCTGTGGAGTTCTTCGACAGGTAGCTATAGGCACGTAATCGTTTGGTTATTCTAATCAAAACCAAAAATTATTAGGAAACATGATATAGAATGAGAATTTCGTCAGTAACTAAATGAGAATAGTCTTTAAACAAAACTAAAAATTGAGGACAGTACCAACCACAGTTAAAGCAGGCAGCAGCAGCAGCATTGGGTTAGTGTGTTAGCCTCGAGTTGCAGCGGTCATCAGTTAGAGTCCGGCACGGACCTGTGTTTTGTATCCGCCCTGCGTTATGCACACAAAATTCAACAAACGTACACACTTGGAAATTCTGTAGGATCGATGACACATTCAATTATAAAACGAAAAACATTCAAGCGTGCTGTATGGTTTACCAGACAATTGCCATTTTAAAAAAAAGCAGCTGCAGATAGCTAACACTGAACTTCGTTATTTACTTCAAGTTATATTAAACAGAGAAACATGTAGTCTTAAAGATCCAACAATAGTATGTAGTACCCTACGACAACAATAATAATAATACGGAGCGATCCTGGGAACATAATGCAGCAAGTTTTGACTCTCGAGCACACCACTGAACTACCAGAAGTTACAAGTGCGTCGCAAAGATCTGAAGAAGGCAACTGAATAAGTTTACACCTTCTGCTGCGTTCAATTTGAATGTCTCATATGTTTGAAAAATCTTAAGGTGGAAGATTCCAAATAAAATAAACGCAAACACTGCAATTTGTCACGTTCAAAAGATAACGAACTTGTTTCTACCTTCTCTGCATATGACACACACACAATTTTTTTTACGAGTATTACTAGCCACACGATTAGGTACACACGTATAAATGAAATATTCTTTTTTGCTTAAGGCTTTACTTTTATCCACGTAGATATCATTAGAACTGTGAGAGCATGGAGGTCAGGAAAGGAAAGCAATTCGATTATGGCATTTTGAAGAAACCATCACGGCATTCGCCTGGACTGATTTCGGGAAACCATGGCAAACCGAAGATTGGACGACTGGACCAAGTATCGAACCAGAGTTTTTTCTGAATTTCCAAGGTCCGAGCGTTAACTGCTCACCCACTAGGTTCAGTCAAAATTTTCTGTAGCATCATAAATTTACCACCTTACAAACATGATTTGCAGAGCACTTATAAACGGATGCTTCAAGTTTGAATTAAAAGGAAAATGAAAGGTTATACAGTAGATTGCCTTTCCTGCTCCAACACTAGCTCACGTAGAAAATCGTTTGGTAAAGCCTTTTGGATTTGGAGGGAGGGGAAGTGTAATCATTTTGCCAGCTAAATAAAAAGATATTACATTACGTCAAGTTAATGTATTTGGCTAAAAAATCAAACTTGTCATTCCTTTTTTCGTTATGGCATTACCCCTCGTCGACATCGATGCATTATAAAGCACTGGGGCAAGGAAGGAATCAGATTATAGCCATCTGAAGGAACCAATTCGGCATTCACATAGAATGATTTCATCAAACCATGTAAAACCAAATCAGACGGGGATTTGAGCCCGCGTCCTACTGAATGCCAGGCCATATCGTTACAGCTCATCCACAGAGCTCGATCTGTCCATTCCATCTTCCTCCTTTTAAGCTTTGGAAAGTGGTGTCACAGAAAGACGCTGAAAATTAAATGCACAGACGAAGTACGAAATAAACGAGTTTTGGAAATGATGGGTGAGGAAAGAAGTTTGTGGAGGAATCTTACAGAAAGAAGAAACAGGATAGTGGTTCATATTTTATCATGCGGGATGGGTTAATTTATTAAGTGGGGGAACAGTCGAACGTAAGAACTGTAGAGGAATCGGAGATTAGAATATATCAAGCAGATAATTTAGGACGTGGGCTGTAAGGGGTGTGTTGAGATGAAGAGATTGGCGCAAGATAGTTTTTTACTTTTTTTACTTATGGTTTATGTCTCGTCGACGTCGAGGTCATTAGGAGCGGGACGGGATTGGTGGCAAGGAACTGGAAGAATTTCAGCCATGGCCTTTTGAAGGAAGCATCCCGGCATTCACCTGGAGTGATTTGGGGAAATCATGGAAAACCCAAATCTAGATGCCGGGACGGCGGGGATTCGAACCGTCGTCCTCCCGAATGCGAGGCCAGAGCACTAACTGCTCACCCACCACGCTCGGTGCGCAAGACAGGAAGGGATGGAAAATTGCATCCAATCAGTCGAGAGACTGACGACAGAAAAAAAAAAACAATTAGAAATCATTGGGGGCCGCCAGCAGAAGTGAAAACATAAAACTACGAATATCATACGCGCAACAGGTCATTCTTATAGCTACAGACTGCTAAATAATAATAACTCCGTGTAGCCGTACCGACTTGATATCAGGGTTTCTATTGGCTGCGCATTCCGACCCCGTCTTAGGCTAATTAACCTAACCCGGTAGTGCTACCAGGTATCGGGGACCTACAATTTAATGTGGAATCCGAACCAAGGAAGCTTTATGGTGTACATCACATTAACACAGCAAGCTGCGCCAGAGGTGAGTCGGGTTAAGGGCCTATGAAAATTCCCGCCGAGACAGGGATTCGAACCGGGGACCTTTTGTTCCACAGTCAGACACCTTAATCACTGTGCTACAAGAATGCTATAGATACAGGCCTACTGTTAACATTAGCATGTCGGTGACTCACAAGATATTATACATCCAAAAATCGCCCAACGCACTTAAAGTTTTCACTTAAAAAATCTTACTTAATCCACAACCCAAAGCTTGGTCGAATCTTCCCTAAGGAGATGTACCAACCTATTGTGTCAGAGGCAGGGGCCTACAGTTTAATGTGGAATCAGAGTAACGGAAAATGCCGGCGTAGCTCATTTAATTAAATACAACTCCTAAAATTTCCTTCTCACCACGTGATTTGAACCCGCTACAGCAGAGAGGAACTTTCGGAATTAAGCGCCTTCATCGCTGCGCTACCAGGCCGCCTTGTGTTGAGCTATTCGTGTTTTAAGTAGTATCGAAATCAGATTAAAAAAAAAAACACTATGGGTTTGTATGAACAACGTTGGCTGAAATTAAGGTGAGCGGGAAAGGAAGAGATCGGATAAAAACCGTATGTTTGTATGAATAACATTGGCAAAAAGAAATTCGTTTTTATATATTAGATACAATTATAATCTATACTTTCACTGTCTTCCAGATATACAGATATACTGTTAACATTAGCATGTTGCTAACGCGAACTCATAAGACTTTACCCATCCATAAAGCGTCCAACGTGCGTATCATACGCGCAACACGTCATAGCATGTCGGTGACGGGAAGTCGCCAACTCGTAGATTCACCCCCGTCCAAACATCGTCTAACGCGCCTATAGAGGTTTTCACTTCAAAAATGTAAGTAGAAATTTGGGTATCAAAGTTTTCAGACTGATGCTAAATAAAGTATTTAAAAAAAAACAGAACGCCATCTGGAATCGGTGATCACATTCTGTTACTCCGTCCACCAAGATCTGTAAGTCATACCTGGTTTTGCTTTAATGGCAGCGTGAAGGCTAACAACAGGCGGCCTCCGAACGCGAAAGCGTTCTCGACACTTTGAGAACAGCGTTTTTATTAAAATGGCAAAGCTATAAATGTCTAAAGGAAATCTGACTTCATATACAGCTGGTCCGAAAATAGACATATTCAATGCAGACAACAGGGTCTGCTAATACTTGAAGTCCTTTCGCGATTCCTAGACTCAAAAGGTCTCCAACAACAAAATTTTCGTCTCGAATGAGTTCGTAGTTTATAGATTTCTACTTCCAGGGAAATAAAATTATCTGCCTTCCAACAGTTAAAACATGATGTATTTACTAACATTTTTATAAATCTGGCAATACAAATTGTATTTTATCCGATCCAGCCACCAAGGCCCACGTTGACAATAGCAACCACAGGTGGCCAGTATGAATCATGAGAAGGGGGGTTGGGGCAGGAGGATCTGAGTTCCTGCCCGAAGTCTGACAGTGTTTGTCCCGGCGTACGTTATCTGTGAAACACTTGAACCCACTCACTGAGGCAAGAAAGGAACGTAATTGTACAAAATTGTAAATACGAAACTCTATTTTAGGTAGACTAACACACAAGATGTGCAAATCTGTAACCTGAAAGTTATCGAGTTTAAGATCGCGGAGCGACAATAAGAACTCGATTTCCTTTGCAGCGCGGAACCCAACATAAAATCTAATGGGGCACACAAATGACAACAACAACTTACAGACTTCATTGTACCTTTTTAGACTGGGTACATCCCAGAAGCAAAATTATTAACACTGCGAAGCAATATCTATCCTTCACCGTAAGTTTTTTTTCTTGACTACCGCATTCATCGCAGATGCTTCAGAAGCGAGATACAACTGCGCTCTGCCCCGTCTTTGTTTGTCCCAACGCTGTACTCTCAGCATCGACCCAAATGAGGCAGTCTCCAACACTTTCAAAAATGAATAAATCTGACACCGTTCAAATGTCTTACTTCCACGAGGCATTGTTTTCTCAATCATTCGCATCATCATCATCCACAATTAGATACAGTTGAAACCATCAGCACTATTGGAAGATAACTTTGTGTGCCAATCGTCAAAATTAGGGCTTGCATTGTGACAGAAAGGATCTGAAACCTCCGACAGCAGCTGACGACTTGAGACCATTGTCGCAACTCGGTAGTTTACGACTTCTCCTCTGTATCACATCAAAGATGGCAGACTAGTTTAGTACTCCGTTCTACTAATTTCATTACATTTCACCTAGTTTATATGGTTCAAGCTTGCATATGAATAATTATTGTAACGATTAACAACATCCATATATCTTAAGTTAGCCCTCCTAAACTAGCTCACACAAAACTTTGAAACTAATCTCGTCGAACAGCATAACTTAAGCTTCCTATCCTTGGTTACCAACGCGCTTCCTTTCAAGAACACTTCACCGTGGTAGAATCAGTACCGAACTTTTACTTTCGCCTCGTCGAACAGGTTGCCCAAGCCAACAAGTAAACCTTCATTGTATTTAATAGACAAGAGGGGAAAATATGGACTATGTATTCTATCTTCACGAACCCTTTCCACTTCTTAAAAAATAGCAAAATTTGATTTAACTTGGCACAATCCAAACCGAAAAAAATAACTGTGTTTCAGTGGAATTTCCTGCACCAAATTGATTTAATAATATTATTATTATTATTTTTACTTATGGCTTTACGCCTCGTCGACGTCATTAGAGGAGAGATCGGACTGGGAACAATGAACGGCCTTTTGAAGGAAGCATCCTTGCATTCGTCTGGAGTGATTTGGGGAAACCATGGAAAACCAAAATCTGGATTCCTGGACGGGGATTCGAACCGGCGTCCTCCCGAATGCGAGGAACATAATATTAAGTCCCTTCACTTATCTTGTTACTGTAATGCGAATTGTATTAATCTTTTTTCTGTTATGGTAGCGAAAAGTCAAATCATGATAATCTAATATAATATATATATACACTCACAGAACAGAACTGAAGAAAATTTCCAGATTATTCACCAAGCTCTAACTGTACTGTAATACTCGTAGCTCTGGGTGACGGATGAATGAAACCAGTCTGTAGATGCTGACAACTACGAAACTGCGTGACTGGAAGTAAGCGTGTTAACACAGATGATACCTTGCACGCACAGTACTGATGTTCCAACTAGGTAAATGAACCTTATACCATAAGTTAATAGGTAAAAAGAACATGACAGGCGATTGGATTGAACGGTTTAGGCACGGAAAATGGGAGAGGGAAAGGATCGGAGAAAGGGGAGCTTGTTTGGCTTCAAAACATTGAATTCTGCTCAAATTCGTTACTCTAGTCCAGTGTTTCTCAAACTTTTAAGCTCCGCGTACCCCCATTAAAATTTCCCAGGCGCTCCGAACCCCTTGACAAAAACTGCCACTTTTTTTTTAGCTCCGCTATTGGCAACAATGAGCAATATTCATCATTGTGTGTGTTATACGCATGAGAGAGCCAGTCCTCCATTACGGAAAGCTTGTCGCGTACCCCCTACGATCAACTGGCTAATCTCTAGGGGTTCACTGCGTACACTGCTCTAGTCGATCTCAAATGGAACTTCAATACATATCGACCGTAACATGAAATGTAAAAAAAAAAGGTACACTGTCCTAAATTAGTAACGAATGGTATAAGAACAAGTTCGTTATATTTGCCTTATATTCGCTGATCGCACGACTACAATCTCCAATGACTCTGTCATTTTTAATACTGTATTTTTTAAATTGGGCACAACCGATGGAATGACAAGTGCCTGAAAAAGCGATGAAAGTAAGCTAACTAATTATATTCTCGCGTTAGCGATGCCCAGGTCTCTATTCCAGTCCAGTTCAAAACTAACCCTCAAAGTTGACAAACGCCATGCTGGCTCGGTGCAATAATGTCAACACGTGGAATGATGTCCGTATCTTCGGAACAGGATTCTTTGAAAGATCTCGTAACTTAGACTTTTTCAATGGCACTGAGGTAAGAAATAATTGTTTGGGGGGGGGGATAAATACATCGTTGTTGAACTGAAGCAAGCACGAAACAAGATTTTTAACGAATTCTATTCGAAGTATACAAATGATTAAGGTTAACCACATCATGGTGATGTTAAAAATTATCTACTATATTCAGCTTTATTAATTTTTTTTCCAGCTTCTTGGTACTGGGCCTCTGGAAATTAAACAGATCTAGGTGGAAATAACTGAAATCAGCCCATTCTTTCCAAAAGAAGTTCAACTTCTTTCACAGATATAAATCACATACCAATTTCTACGCAATTACAAGGAAATGCTTGTATGCTTTCCAGAAACTTATCAAAGAGTGAGAATGATTTCAGTTGATAAGGCAGATTAACTTGCACCGCACGTTTTTGATATCAGCTTATCTCAAAACGTGAAGATGTGAGGTTCTTGAATCTGAAGGAATGACATTTGACTGGAAACAAAAGCAGGCGAGATAGCGTGTCATACGCGCAAAGCACCAAACCCATTACCTAGGGTACGACTAAAAGTTCACGATGCTGGCTACAAATTGTTCTGCAAACTTTTCTTTATAATGTAAGATCACCTGTTTGTAGAGAGAAATGCTCACAAATTTTTTGAAATATTTATTATGTTTCATAGTTCCCCAGTAATGATCCTGACCTTTCTAAGCCCACCTGAGAGTATTGCTGACGTTCCGCAAACTAAGTGCATTTCCCGAACAAAAATAAACCAAATGAACAATTTTGCGCCGAAAAGTAGCTATCAACCGCATCGATCGAAGAGAATTCCCTAACACAGTGCAAAATTGTATATACGATTCAAATAAAAATATGCCAAAAGTAAGGAAATCTGCTGCTTGTGTCAGTTTAACAATAATTAGAACAACTCCGAAACTAGTATTCTATATAACAATTGTCCCCACAATATAATTGGTTTTTCTTTTTCGTTCTTTTTATGATGCGTGCATACGAATTACAGTACTAGCTAATACTAACGCCACATAATGAATTAGCATCTACGGCCTGGTACCGAATGAGATAAAGAATGGCTGGGGCGTGGCTCTGACCTCCTTTTTAGTGCCGGAGGATTTAGTGGGAATACGGAGCTGCGTATCATGCGGGAAGCGCCAGAAGCAGTAGGAACCCCGTGATGTCTAACCTCTCTGAGCTAAGCTAGTGCAATAGTGAAAACTGTAAAACGACTGCTATGTTATATTTTCTCTAGATCATTTAGGCCCTCTTTTAACTAGCCTTTTTTTAACACCGTTAGTGAGCTAACTGGTTTTTATTTTATTTTGCGTATGATGCTGTATGATATTTACAACAATTATACTGTATTCAATGAACAATCGTGTTTCAAAGTAAACACACATATATACACACAGCTCAGCGCACAATGCCCGCAGCCGGCCTCTGAGACAGGATATCCAGTCACAACCATTACAACGTGACGTCGATGCGCTCCAACCAAGCAAGCCACCGCCTCCGGCCAGTGGTGTAGCTAGGTCAACAAGGGCCCCGGTTCAAAAAATTTATTTTGGGCCCTCAGGCCAGATGGGCAACCTTTTTTTGCTTTGTGTAGCTGGTAAGGGCCCCCTGAGCTGAGGATAGGGCCCTTGAGTTGTGCTTGGGGGCCCCCTGAGCAGTGGTTGGTGGCCACCCTGAGCAGTGAAGAGGGCCTTAGTGAGGGGCTTCCTGTGTCTCAGGGGCCCCGTTAGACGACTGTAGAGCTAAAAAAAAAGGTTGCCAGTTTCCCATGAAGGCTCGTGGGTCTCTGAACTGCGCTTGGGGCCCCCAGAGGTGAGCTTTGTGGCCCCCAGAGGTATACTTGGGGGCCCCCTGAGCGTAGGGCCCCCGGTGCACTGCGCGGCCTAGCCCCATAGCAGCTACGCCCCTGCCTCCGGCGTGGCCAAATTTAAGTCTTCCAGACTACCAGGAAAGGCACGCAGTGGGCAGTCCTGCACAATGTGTGACACAGTTTGTAAAACCTCACCGCAGTCACAGCACGGAGAACCTGCCCAGCCCCAGGTGTGGGCCCAGCCCCAGGTGTGGAGAGTTGAAGTTCTTCTAGTACCACATCCAATCCGATTTAATTTGCACCAAATTGACCGCGGCAAATTGAATCCTGGTAGTTTTGAGCAGGGACTGGTAATTTGCGCTATGCCCTGTGGTGTTGACGATGTCCATTTTGCTGTCCGCTGTAGGGCTGAAGAAGTTAGATGTTAGATGTTCCAGGCAGGGCGACGTGACCTCAGCCGTGTTTTGTATTCCCTTACATCTCCATGGATGGGAAGAGCCTCATTGTTTAGAATTCTCGACCATAGTTTTATTAGAACCTTTTGCCTTCTGATGTGGGGTGGAGGAATGTTGCCGAGCATCGGCAGCCACTGAATAGGTGTAGATAGAAGTGCGCATTGTTTGGCGAAGCTGAACTGGGTGTGAGAACTATTGAGCCATACACTGGAGCAGTATTCAGCTGTGGAGTAAACCAAGGATAGGGCTGTTGTTCTTAATGTATTTTCATCCGCTCCCCATGAAGTTCCTGCCAGCCGCTGAATTAAGCGGTTCCGGCTTTTAAGCTTGGCAGCTGTATTCCGAAGGTGCCTTTTGTAGGTTAAGGACCTGTCTAATGTCACACCCATGTATTTTGGGGTACTGTTATACTTCAGCATCTGGTCTCTGAACAATATATTTGGCTGGAAGTTCATTTGTTTGTTGCTAAGATGGAATGTAGCTATTTCTGTTTTCTATGGATTAGATTGAAGGTGCAGCCTTCGAAAGTAGGCATCCATTTCATTAACGTCATGAGTCAGGAAACGTGATAAGGTTAAAATGTATAACCACCATGAACTTTTTCCTAGTTTTTCAAAAAAAAAAAAAAAAAATATATATATATATATATATATATATATATATAAAGTGAGAAACCGAGGGAAAGTGAAGCATAATTAACTAAATGCCATTTACCTTTATCTTCACCTGCAATTATAGTTCAATTTTAAAAACCTGGTTAAACTCCAATTGGGAGAAACAAGATGGTAAAAGAGGAACTGATACAACGAAGGATAGAAAAATAAAGATTACAGTGATACTGGGATGCGAGAGAAATGGGAGAAGATGACACGGAATATGTTGGACAAATATCTAAAAGTAAAAATGTCTTGAGACAAATGGTTTAAAGGAATTAAGAAGAGGTTCAAGAAACAGAAGTGAAGCAGGAATGAACAATAGCAATGAGAGAATAGAGATGATAGATTGACAAGGCCTATATTCCAAGCACACCCAGTCAGTGATAGAAAATAAAGAAATTGCTTTTAGGAACATTTATGAAACCTAACCCCGTGGTGTGCTCTTTTTCTGAAAAATAAATACAGTACTAGAGAGAGTTATTGTAGAAAATTGTAGAAACTTTTGCTGAACTTAATTACAATGTATGACACATTCTGACGGCAACGTTAACGCCAATCAACCTGGCCTCACATTTGAACGGTAACCGGTTCAGATCAGGCTTCCTGCGACTGAGTGTTCGTATAGGTGTTGCATGTCTTCTGTGATACCGAAAAAAATATTAAAACTGATCCTGGCTGTTGAAGCGCAGAAGGTCGAAAGTCACCCTTAAAAAAAATATTATGTCACGAAAATAAACAATAAATGACTGCAACAATATCCGAATCACTAAATTCATAAATAAGGAATAAGTACTCTAAGTACTCGCAAATGGCATGTTATCCTCCATAAACATTAAATGTGAGACCCTTTAGGTGGTTCCACTAAAAATTTTAAAGTTAAAATATCCAGTTATGCGCAGCCTGATAAACTCAGAAAAATAAAATGCTTGAGATGCTATCTTTACTGACTGTGACGGGTCAAGCATAGCAGATATAACACTGGAGTGGCTATTTTTAAACTGCTAGGGGCAAGGATACGGGGTGCTTCACGGAGAATTACCAGCGATAAGTGCAGCGTCATTGCGACAAGCTTTGTGCCGCATAGACGCTAATCCTGGAAGTCACCCCGGTAGCTGCAAGAGAACGTTGCGCATATGATCGCACTTTGAGCAGACGAATGAAAACTTCGGTATGCCGTTACCGGCTACACTACATTCATTGCTAGTTATTACAGTAACACATATTCGACCAAAAGTTTGCATTAGTAGTGGAGCTAATGAAAACGAATAAAACATTAACGCGCTAAAAAACAGCATCCCGAAAACTGCTAAATATTGAACTAAACAAATTATATGACAAATTACAACTAGGCGGAAGCAATCAGCTAGCGCTAAGGTTGTATCATACATATAAGTTGCACTTTTTGCAATGATTTTGCTTAATTTCTTTGCAACGATACTATGCCGAGAGTCTACGTTCTTGCTACTTTTTTCCCCACACATGATGATAGGTTTGATAAACGTCACACTGGTATTTAAAACCGAATCAATCACACGTAAGTACTGCACCATTATTAAAGATAATATGCTGAACAAAAAGAGTTTTCGAAGAACAAATACCAAAATTTGATCGCTTCTAATCCCGCAACTCATCTGATCATTGGTTTTTAGAGTAATAGTGTTTGCTGATACGCGTAACTGAACAATTATCAATTATGTAAAAATGGCATTAGAACTTTTGTACGATTACGAACAAAAACAAGACGTACATCACCACAAGAATAGCATACTATAGCAGAGGGGTAGTCAACCTTTATTACCTACCGCTCACTTTTGTTTCTCTGTTAGTAGTAAAATTTTCTAACTGCCCACCGGTTCAACACTAACGGTGATTTATAAAGTAGCGAAGTAACTACTTGATAACATTTTTAAAGCAGAGTTACATCAGACAATAATTACTGACCAAATACTTTACCGACTTTCACCAAGTTTGGCAGAATAAACCTTTATAAAACGACTTACTGTAGTTCAATCTATCTTCCTATTTCCACTTTGTGTACATGGAAGCATGAAGTATGGTAAAATTACTTTTAATTATTTAATTTATTAATTAGATCCCTGAGGTTGATGCTGCGAAACTAAATACTGGATATCTGGCTCAATTTTTGTAAGGAACGAATGAAGGTCTTCTCTTTCTGAAATATTCAGGCGATTTCTTCCTCTGGTCATAATAAGATTAACAGCACCAAACTCTGATTACTGGAGATATGAGATCGAAAACTGTATCAATAAACTGAATATCATTTTCCACATATTTAGATATACGACAGAATTTTCTATTATTATTTTCCCAGAGGTTTTCGTATCCACCACTATCGAATTTATAGTTACTTTCTTCATCATATCTAATTTCTTCAGTTCTTGGAAATATTTGCGATAAAAGGGCGGTAGGGACCACGTTGACTACCATTGCTCTAGCAACTGATTCACTTTTCAACTCGTCACACAATATACCGTATCCATGATTACGCAATATAAACGACACAAAAATTAAGTTGAGTGCAGTAATTAAGAATGAAATCACCAGTTGCTCAGAAAGACTTTCAACTGAGATTTTTGATAAGGTTTTCCGTGTTAGTCTTCGAGTTTTAACGAAGCAGACTGTATCTTGGTGTGCATTGAAATTTTTACCTACGCGTCCATCAAAATCTTATTCATTGAAGCAGTTAGCGTAATAACGCTAGAATGAAACCCGAAAATAGTACAGAAATCTTTACAACGCCACAACAGTTAGTTCACTATGGATCTCTCTTCCACTAGCATTCTTAACTTCAATAATGACAGCTATCAAGGAAATGCTAAATATTTCGATCGACAATGGAAAGATTCAATGGTCGATTTACCGCTTAATCAGAAATAACGAATGTTTATTATCGATTAATAAAAATTTGAGAAGTCAAAGTGAAAACTCTGGCGACACATCAAATCGGGCGCTATTATCAGTTGAATCGTCAGTTCTTCATGAATATATTGCAGGTAATCATTGAATACCATGGAGCGCCAGAAATAACACCAAAATAGCTATTTAGATCACCGATATTTTAAATCGATCGCAATAACAATGTGAGGACATGCCATCTCACCCGCTTCCAGATCGACTTAGGCAATGGAGATTTCCAGATATTAATTCCTCCAGTTACGAAATGTTCAACAATATTTCAGTAATTGTCTGCTGCGAATCTAATGTGCCAATGTAAATTATCGTAAAGAAAAAAAAATCGAAACCTAATACAATCTATAAAGCAGTTGGTTAATGAGCAGATCGTCCATTTTCTGACTTGTGAAGCCCATGAAATAGCTAATCAGCTCTAACAAGGTATTTCCCGAGTTACGTTACTTATTAGGAGCATATTTTAAACACAGCTTTGTATGCTCTGTGAAGGATGATGATGCTAATTAAATCTGACTAACTAGCAGCAAAGTCGCCAGACTGGTCCCGTATCGACTCCTGTGTTTCCTTGCGTTCTACACACCATGCATATTCCATATCTCGCCACCGTTCCATTCCATACTGTTGTTTCCCATTAAATCAAATCTGCCAAGTATCCATCAACCACGTTTAATTTTCCAAGCTCTTAAATTCCATTAATACTTCACAATAGGCGTATAAAATTGTTATAGTTTTTCACTATTCACTCTTCCGACAACTTAAAGAGTTATTTAGCTGTGTTCAGTAACTTCATATGAAACCACTCTGACAAGCTATTATTAAGTAATCTCATTTTTACTATCATAATCATAAGTAATATAAATTACGGTAACTAATGTCCGAATATTAGACACTTGTGAAATTCAAAGCACAAGATCTGAAACTCAAAAATATAGTATCTTACAAAAGAAATGATTAATCAACCAAGTTATGTTTCAATTTTTTAATTAGTTTGCATTAAAAAGCACTGCAAACCATAAGCTCGATGCTTATGTAAGTAATATTAGTGACGGTTAGAGACTAAAGTAAGATTTCATTCTAGAAGACATTTGTTTATATTTGATAGCAGTAGGACATCAAAACAAGACCAGTTGCTATTTTTTTAAGTGAACTAAAGGCCAGATTACTTGCTACTGAAACCATTCAGTACCATAGCAAGTGGCAGAGTGATGATGCTGAAAGAGTTCGAAGATTTCTTAAAAATATCAGGTTTTCGGGACAAGATTTCATCTTACACTAGAACATGGACCAACTAAATCTGACCTCTATTGTTCATCATCACTATCCACAAGCCCAGAGAAGTTACGAGACACCAAGAGCGCAGACAAATAATAATATCTTAGAGCCAACACCACACAGCGACAAGTGGGACGTCCACTACTTAATCAATAAAGCCAAAGCTTTCATTTGGCAAGCTAATCGTTCCGCTACTCGCAAACAACGGCATAACGCAAAATGTGTAGCGTGATGAAAAGTCAACAGTATGAACGCATTAGTGTCACACTGACACTCGCAATGTAAAAAAAATGGGGGGGGGGGAAGGAATCAGCTTTTAAAAAAATGATCATCCGCCAGGTTTACATTACACGAAAAGTTACGTTTGATCACGTGGAACCAAATTCGTTTCGTATCGACTAAAGCTTTTATTTTACTCAATGGATAGTGCCAGAATTCGAGAAAAAGCGTTATTCACTTTCATGAGCTTAAAAGAGGAATACTAAGACATATCCACAGCGGGTCAGTGCGCAGAGTTCAGCTTAAAGCGCCGTTCCACTCCCCTCTGTATCATTATGCCCGGTTGGAACAGTGCTCTGAGATTTCGTGCTCTATGAATTATATATGAACTGACAGAAATAAACATAGAAAAATACGAAACAATTTGCAATGATTTTTACTGTCACCTTTGTTTATAGACTTGCAAGAGTTCAAAATGATATTGTTCATATACTTTCACAAACATCTCTGACTTTCCAAGCAGATTAAATTTTCGTGGATTAATCTCGCCCTTGCTTTTAGCTTGCATCTGTAATTCTCAGTCACAGCGGATTCCAATAGAGCCGAGCTTTATTACAGGAAGCAATCATCTCGCCATTTTAGCCCAAGCTGCGTCGTCGATTCACCTCGTACTCTGCTATGGCGTACAGTAAGCTTTCCTTCTTTGTTTGTTGATGCCTTTATGGCTCGTCGACGTCTAGAGGTGGGTAGAGCAAGCAATCATCGACAAGATTTTTAACAACTAAATACCAATCCCGAAAAAAATAAAAACAGGAAAGTTGTTTTCGTCACCGCGTAGTGGGGATGACTTAGGGGGCTTCTACAAATTACGTGAGGTGAAATAGGGGGGGGGGGGGGGGGAGGCAACTGAAATCTTACCAATGGGAGGGGGATCAACAGAAATCTCACTTGAGGTTTTGGAAATTTTTGTTGGACTGTAGAGATAAAAAAATCTACAAATGAAGCGAAAGTCGAATTTAGGGGAGTATTTCGTTGAAAAGTGGGGGTGTAACGGCTTCGGAAGGGTGAGATCTTTTTTTTTAAAAAAAAAAAAAAAAAAAAAGAGGTCTCAAAAAGTTGCGAGAGCGATTTCTAGGGGGGGGGGGGTCTCACGACGGACCAGAAGAGAGTGGATAGGGCCAGATCTCACGAAGTCTCACCAGGGGTAGGGGGGGAGGGGAGCGGAAATCCGGATAAACACCTCACGTAATTTATGCCCCCTTATGTCGTCCTGCATAAACACGTGACTAGTACTGAAAATAACTTTACAACCAATGAGAAGAAGCTGGATGTTCAAGACACCTGATCTTATATACCCAATACTAAAGTAATGAAGCATCAAAAAATTTCGAAACCACTGTTTCAGTGATCAGATTTTGAGTTCAATTATGGCTTAGTTAATCGTAATTTTTGCAGGTTTCTTTTGCGTAGGCAGGCTTCCAATTCAAATACTATAACAGGTTTCGTGTTTACAGTATGTAACGTTACTGAAATAATAATTTTATATATTAAAAGCAGATAGGAAAGTAATAAAGAAACAATTAAAAAGTACATTTATTCATAAGAACGAAGTTTCTCTCGACGTTGAGAATTAATGAAATAATGCTCTCGGGTGACTAGTCGAGTCAAGGTCACTATCTTCTGGTGAAGCTTCACCAGAAGATGGCGACAGTGTATGTGATCGCAGAAATATCGTGTGATAATAACACTTCCTTCACTCAGCTAGTTACCCGAGAGCATTCCATACAAAGTATATTTTACTGTCTCGTATGGACATACGCAACTTTTCAACAAATACAAAACAAGAGAATCATGGACACGGTTATCTGTCTTATCAGATATATTAACAAATTCGTCAACTTTCCATTTAAAAAAAAAAAATACTTTTCTGCTTTAAAGCTATTGACGCATTAGTAGAGAGAGAAGTTCAGTGGCATGGTACAGAGAAGTTGTGCCGGGAAAGACTGCGTGTGACCCAGTCTCGTTTGGAACGACAAACACCGCAGAGCCCTGTGTGGATTTGGGACTCGAGGAAGAGAAGTGTTAACCCAGAAACGCCGAGAGAATATTTACAGCTCAACGCCGCACGAAGCAACCACAGTGAGGAAAGGACTTGTAAACACTGTGCGCATAAATTTCTCCACGTCTGCCCAGACCAGTTAGCCTCGTACGGTAAAGGACACTCACAAACTGATCGCAGCTTACTGCATTGCGACGAGCCACGATTTAAGATAATCAACAGACGCTTTAAACCAACGGAACGAAACGAATTGTGTACAGTAAATTATGGCTGTAATGGAGCAGTAACCGTGGACCGTTAAAAAAGTAAACGGCATAAAAAATGCAGAGGTACACGATTTCTCTGGTCAGTAGGGAGAATAGAATTTGTATTCATCGATCAGTAGGCTTAACTTTCAGCTCTTATATTTTACTCTTAGATTGCATACTCTTACATTTTAGTGGTAGCAGAAACGCTGTGGACTTTAAAGGAAACAGAATTCGGAATCATTGTTGCACAAATCCATATTTGCAAGACCGTGTGAATTAGTTCAACTCTCTGTATACTGAAACACAAAATCGGTGGATTTTGATGTAATCAATAGCTGTCTATGTCTGATCTCACTTTTCCTAACAACCTCACAGTTATGAAAAATGTGCGATAAGTAAAACTGACTGTCATATCAATGTAGTAAACTAGTACCATAAAACTAAACGAGAAGGAACTCCTGCATTTTCTTTCTAGCTTTTTAATAGGATCGTGTCACCAACCAAGTGATACAGCATCGCGCCGAAAAAATCTACGTCATTGCCATCAGCCATCCCTCAGGTCATCATGCCCCATAAAAAATATTAATCTTCAATAAAAAAATAAGGAAATTTCGTTTATTATTTCACAGAATTTCACTTCGCGATTAAATTTATGTATAACAGATTTATTAGTTGGCCTCAAATATAAATACCGGCTAGGATCTTTATGTTACTTCTAGGTGACACCGCAGCTGGCTGCCAACGCAGTTTACGTTCTCCAATAATTTAAAAAGCTTGTTTGTAGTTGTTCCCAAGATCTATCATCCAAGTAATTATAGTTCTTCACTTCTAGAAAATGAAAAAGGTATCTGTATAAGAAATCACGCCAGAGGACAACTCAAAATGGATAATAGGAAAAAGTTGGCTATTAACACGTATGTACGGTACGCGAAATAGAGATATATATATATATATATATATTTTGTAAGTGCTTTACGTCTCTTTTTAACATCGAGGTCTTTAGAGACGGGAAAGGATGGGGGGCAAGGATGGGGGCAAGGAATGGGAAGGAATTCGGCCATGGCCTTTTGAAAGAAGCATCCCGGCATTTGCCTGGAGTGATTTTGGGAAACCATGGAAAACCCAAATCTGGATGCCCGGACGGGGATTCGAACCGCCGTCCTCCCGAATGCGAGGCGAGAACGCTAACCGTTACACCGCCCCGCTCGGTGAAATAGATATAAAACTTTCCATCAGAAGCTACGTATTTTAAAGTAATATTTTTAAAATTTGATGCCTACATTAAATGAGGACTTGTTACACGTATAACATTTCTTATAATCCATAATCATAAATCACAATACATAGGTGTCAAATTCGAAACACAAATTAAGTAAGTTTAGTAGTACATTTTTTGATGATAAGAAATATTTCATGTGTACTGTTTAAAAACAACAGAAATATTTCTTTAAACAATCAAGTCCTACTGATTAATAACCAGTCACAGATGCTTTGAAACAGATCTGCGGAAAATATTTTTGTTGATGCAGTAAAAGCAAAGATAGAATGATAACGAAACTATGTTAGACAACAAGTTTTTTAGTTTCTTTTTTAATAATATAGGTAATATACCTTCCTCCCACGCCTCGCATACAGTATACAGTAGGACACCTCGAATTCAAAGTAAGCTGGCTTTCTTAATCCACCAACACAGCGCCTACGCCGCATCTCACAGCTAAAAGAATGATGCCTAATCACATCTATACACCGTATAAACTAGCTCGTTAGGTCAGTAATCGTGCTATAATCATTCTCATTTTAATTACGGCGGTGAACGAAAGCTCTAGAACCAGCACGGTTTTTTTTTTTTTTTTTTTACTGCTTAACGTCTCCTATAACTAGGTATTTAGAGACGGGAAAGGATGGGGAGCAAGGAATGGGAAGGAATTCGGCCATGGCCTTTTTGAAGGAAGCATCCTGGTTCACCTGGAGTGATTTGGGGAAACCATAGAAAACCCAAATCTGAATGCCCGGACGGGGATTCGAACCGCCGTCCTCCCGAATGCGAGGCCAGAACGCTAGCCTTTACACCACCACGCTCGGTCCCAGCACTGTTATTTTATTAACACAAGATACAATACGTCATCAGTTGTACTCTGCTCCATTTCTTTTTGTGGCGATAACGCCATCAAACGAACAAAATCTACGAATCAAATAGCACGTCGCATGTGTCAGCTAATTTATTATATAGTAACGGTAGCGTCACTCTCCACATCCATAGCTGCCACGCTGTGGGAGGCTAATATTCCCAAACCACTTGCCTACGTAAAAAACTGAATACTCTCGCACAAATAAATCTGTCTCCATTTTTCATTTACACTAAACCTGTATTCTAATTAACTGTAACCCAATAAACATGAAAAATTACTTGAAAAAGAAATTTCATCACAGGATTGTTTTACAAAATTGTTTATTCTCCTTTTCATACTACTGCTTATCAATCGCTCAATGATATGAAATTTTTCTCTCCGATTCAAAATCCGGTCAGGATAAATACTTTTTCAGGAGTTTCGTGTAAGTGAAGTACGCTAGGAATTATCCGTGGTCCGCGTTAAACTGTAGGTCCGTCACGACAGAACCGGAATTTGAGACTATCGAAAATCGTCACCCGATCGCAGGTAAATACGAATTTATTAAATTTTTGCTCAACCTTTGCTACACATTCATTTATGTTATACATCATACCCCATGATTAGCTGGCTCGAGCCACGGCGAGGGAAAAAATCTCTCCATCCAGACTTGGCAGGAAGGGTCGAGGAGGTACTGGTGCTCAATTCCTAATAGTCAAATTGTCTAATAAAGTGCAGGATTATTATTTTTTTTATCTGCTTAACGTCTCTCTAACAGCGAGGTCTTTATTGACGGGAAAGGATGGGGGGCAAGGAATGGGAAGGAATTCGGCCATGGCCTTTTGAAGGAAGCATCCCGGCATTTGCCTGGAGTGATTTGGGAAACCATGGAAAACCCAAATCTGGATGCCCGGACTGGGATTCGAACCGCCGTCCTCCCGAATGCGAGGCCAGAACGCTAGACGTTACACCACCACCACGCTCGGTAAGTGCAGGATTAAATCCCGAACCTCTCATACGTGTCTATTAAGTGAAGGCATTACCGATGACGATTCGTCCGAGGATGGGGATATCGAATTCAGCGCCACCTCGTCGTATTTCGGAAGAGTAGGCCCGAAGAGACCTTCAACCATCTTCATCTCGTATATTCGCGGCACACAGAAGCACGCACTACAATTAAAACGGTCATCACAATGATCTAGAGAAATCACTAACGCATGAAAAAAGGGGCATAGGTATTTGCCGTACAGCCTTTGTACCCAGGGCGGATAAACCAACTTTCACGTTGTAAATCGCAGCATCGACTTCTTGGGAACTAGGCACTCTGGATAATGTGGTTGGAAAAAGATTATTTTCAGTCCTCACCAAATCATCTATCTCTTAACTTCTTTTAACCATTTTTTTTAATTCCACTCCAGTAACTCCGCGAATAATTTATGTAGTACGAATTTTCAGGATTGGAAATCCTGTGCGTTTTTCTACGTAATTTCACTAATCTCGGCAGCATTTAAGTAGTTCCTTTAGATTATATAAAATTCTGTCTCTGGCAGACTTCTGATGACTCCTTTCCCAACAGTTGCCTTCCTTTTTCCTTCTGGAATATTTTATCCAATAAGTAGCCATCATGATGTAGAGCATATATGGGCAACCCTTGGCCCCCAGGCTGGATCCGGCCCGCGAGAGATTCAGAAATTTCAAATACTTTTTTAACTGCTTTACGTCTCTTTTTAACATCGAGGTCTTTAGAGACGGGAAAGGATGGGGGGCAAGGATGGGGGCAAGGAATGGGAAGGAATTCGGCCATGGCCTTTTGAAGGAAGCATCCCGGCATTTGCCTGGAGTGATTTGGGGAAACCATGGAAAACCCAAATCTGGATGCCCGGACGGGGATTCGAACCGCCGTCCTCCCGAATGCGAGGCGAGAACGCTAACCGTTACACCGCCCCACTCGGAAATTTCAAATAACGCTTCAAACTCAAGTCTCCCATTAATTTTCATTTAATTTTTGTATCTGTTTTCGTTAATTTGCTTTTTGTATGTTTGATTATCCTATTGTAATTCCAGTAAATAAAAAATGTGTGAATTTTTATCGCCTTTTTATTTACTATCTACTTTTCTCTTACCTACGGCCCGCGACCTGATTAAGTCCAGAAATTACGCCCTCAGCTAAGCAAAGGTTGCCCATACCTGATGTAGAGAGTTGAATCTTCTCTTTATACTTTTAATGTAACGGTTTCCGATTCCAATGTCGCTGACTATTTCTGATTCAGCCGCCCTTGTGCAAGAGGGAGGACTTGGCCACTGTTCGTCATTCCTATCTGGTGGCCTTTGTAAGAAGTGGGCGACTCGTTTTACCGGTAATCATTCGGTCGCCAGGGCCTCGTCCGTGCAAACAGGTTACACCACGCGTAGGTGAAGTTGGAAGGGACTAATATTTAGAGACATCAAAACCTTTCCGACATCTGTGTAACCATGATTAAATACTTAGTTAACTCAACAGTAGCATTATAAAGCTTTTCTTTTTCACTTGGTATTTAAGACTCGTTGAGAACAGGATTAAGAAATTCCGCTGAAGGCTATTGGGATGGAAGAAGAAATAAACCGACTGCGGCTATGCTACAGAATCATCCAGTGTCATTTCGAGAAACCAGAGTAAACAGATCTAAACATGGGAACTACCAGGGATCCTTTAGATCATTGTCGTACACTTTCGCTTTTCGATGAACACTTGAGGCAGATTGAAATTCCATCTGTAAATACCAATTTCCAAAGGTTTTATAAGCATAAAATCTACATTAACTGATTTCATCCCTTAGTTTTCTAATAATCAAAGATTCAGTAACATACATATATTTGTATTGTTTGGTAAGGAAGCTTCACAATTGAAACAAACAAGAATGTCTGATGGAACATCGTGCAATTGTATTACAGCCACGTATTTAAATTTTTGTGTTAGTTAATGCTTCCACCGTGTCTTCAGATTAATTTAAACCAGCAATTATTCACTGCTTTTCCTTTTATCGTTGCGTAATATTCATACACTGAGGAGCCAAAATATTATGACCACCTGCTTAATAGTGTGTTGCTCCACCTTTCGAACGCAATTCAGCTTGTAATGGATTCGACAAGTCCTTGGTAGGTTTCTGCAGCTATCTGACACCAGATGTCTACGGACAGGTCATGCAATTCCAAAATTTACGGACCAGTGGTTTCTGGGCACGGTAGCCAATAGCTTCCCAGATGTGTTCTATCGGGTTGAGATCAGCTGAATTTGATGGTCAAGACATCAACTATTACGCTCCTCAAACCACTGCAGCACGATTCTAGCCTCGTGACACGAATAGTTATCTTGCTGGAAGATGCCATTGCTGTTGTGGAAGAAATGAAGCATGAAGAAAAGAAAGTGGTCCACAATAATTTTCACGTAGTTTATAGCTGTAATGGTGCTTACGATCACCATCACGGTTCCAATGGAAGTCCAGGTGAAAGTCCCATTGTATAATATTGCCCCCAACGACCTGCGCGGAGTATGTTTCGAACAGCCGTTTGTCTGAAAGACGGCGCATTCGAACACGAATATCAATCTGGTGTCACAAGAAGCATGATTCATCCGAACAGGCGTCGTATTCTACTGATCAATGGTTTAATTCGATGATCTCGTACCCACTGGAATTGTAATTGAAGGTGTTGGATGAAGACGTTAACACGTAGAGCCGCCTGGTGCGGAACCCATGAACAACAATGTGCGCTGAAGGGTGTGCTCCGAAACAGTTGAGCCTGCACCAGCACTGTTCCCTGCAGCCAGGTCTGCCCACAAGTAGCCCCCTAATCCTGCTTTACAGAGCGTGCAGGCCTCCGACCTCCACGTTCAGTGATGAGTCGTGGACGTTCACCACCTTGTCCTATCATGCACAGCAGCATGCGAACCGCCGACAAGCCTCGCCGTTTCCGTGATACTAGTTGCCAGGAACCGGCCATAACGATTTGCCCTACGTCAGAGTCACTCATGTCATTGGATTTCTCCATTTGCCAATCATATCGTATCGTAGTTAGATTGACTCTCCATGCGTCTCTGCTCCACTTACACACTTTCTTTACCCTATGACGTACCTGCAACGTCACGAGACGGTATTCAATCTCGCAGTGTGCATTGGTCATAATGTTTTGTCTCGTCAGAGTATTTCCAATGTGTTGTTATCATTTGTTCCAACTTGCCAGGTGATTAGCAGTACTACTATAATAACATTTCAGCTAAAAATCCAATTCTGGTATCTTTAACTTTTATCTCATTCCGTCTATCTGGTCAAAACACGCTGACGTGAGAACGCTGCAGTTGGAGTGGATAGCAGCCTGCTGTCGACGTTCATCTAAGTTATTTCACTGACCCGTGTACACGACCGCTACCCAGATAAACATATTTCTTTAGTGTTGTGACACCAATCCCAATATGCACGTTTTAAGTGCGATCGTTACATTCTGCTTAATTTATATACGACATACTGTTGAGTGTGGTTTAATGTGTGAATTAAGAATTCTGAAGTTATTAAAAACCGTGAAAGATTGAAATAGTGTTCAGCAGAACCTTCAGATTTTTCTACCATCATTGTAGTTGACGCAATAAATACGTCCGTATAAAAAATTGTGTGAACTTAAAACTCTTGTTACCTACCTCGGTCAAAATATCACCAACTACTCTGTTTTTCATAAGTATTACAATTAACAGTATTTGATGACAAGTGTCTTTCAAACAGCGCGTATAGTTTATTCTTCTACTCCATATGGCAACAGATTGTATTAAAAAAATGACTTATAGCACACAGAAAGCCGTAAAATGGCTCCGAATCAGGAATTTCTAATGACTGTAACTTATTGCCAACCCTTCCATTTTTCATTGCAACAGTGCCTAACTCCGTGTATACTTAAAGTTAATTAAAAGAAAATGTGGAAAACATATTACTTTCTTTTAGTTTTGGCTTTTCGAATGCATTTTGCCTATGTCATCATTACGCCCAACAACAGTTGCTGACGATTATAGCGCAAAATTATGTTTACACGAAATACAGAATTTTACGAAACGTGGGGAAACAAATTTCCATTTGTTTAACATAGATTCCAAACTCTCAAATACAGTTAAACCGTTAAATAATACTTCAATATACAAATCATGGATTCAATCACTGAAAGTGAGGCATAAAGCGTGAATAAGAGGATGTTGCTTTTATTTCTCTCCCTCCTCGTCTTACCTAGCTCTGCATTTTGTACATTAAATGAATTGCTAGAGTCCGAAAGAAAATGGCAAATGAATAAAGCTTGTAACACTGCATGTAGAGTTGCGATGATCTAAAAGATGGAGACTAGAGATAAATATCGATCTCAGTTCGTTAATAATCAGTGAATAGACAGACCCTGCGCCAAGGACAAAACTTATGCTGACGCAGGAAAAAGAGGGCCCATTTAGTCAGATAAAAACGAGGAAACTGATGCAGATGCTGAAATATAAAGTGCATAAACCTAAACGATACGGCCAGTATCAAAGATATGTATGTCCTCCACATCTTCACTCCAAACTAAAGATAAATCACACTCGTGTACCAGGAACTGAGATCAGCGGCGAGAAGAGCCAATCACATCACGAGACTCGTCCAACACTTCTGACCAAAGACTGGCAATAAATTTGCAGTATCTACCTAACTATTAGGTTAGCGACAAGTAGCTTGCAACGCCAAACACTATGTAAGCTCATATACTTTGTTATCCACTTTTAAAGTTTAAATCAACATCGCTGAGTAAATCACGCAGAAGAATATCATTTTTGAAAGCAGATAGTGACCTAACCATTTCTGATCTAACGGGAGGCACTCTCCGATCCGCGAGATTCATCCCAATTTTACAAAATATATTTATTTCAAAATGGTCAAAGTAGTGAAAACCGAAGTATTGAAAAAATACATTTGTACACCCATATTTTCCAAATTTATTACATTTATATATTTTTATATATCATTTTTAGTGTTATATATTTCTTTAAAATGTGTGTTTAGTATCATTATTATATTATCTATGTTTATATGTAAGAATAATAATAAACAAAATACTAATAACTCATTATGTTTCAACTTTTAATTTTAAAAAAAGTCTATTGTGGGTCTAAATCTAATACGGAGATATATAATTTTATATGCGGCCCGCGGAGTTATGATGCATTTCCAAAGTGGCCAGCAAGATCATTAGGGTTGGCCATCCCTGCACTATACCATACAAAGGTAAAAATTTGTATGTTGGCAGCGTGCTTCATGTCCTGCTTACAGCATTCATGCACCGGGATCTGTTTACTCGTTAACACGCGGGCCGAGTGCGTCATTGCGCTGCAGACCTAATAACCAAAAGGAAACATCAATATTAGCAGCCGTCCAGTGGCGCCAGCAGTGTACACACAAACAGCGAGTACGAAGCGCCAAACGTAGAGAGCAGACTGCACGCGAGCCAGGCTACAGTAGCAACAGATGGCAAACCAGAGCTGCTGTATGAAATCTGCTGAATAAACTTCGCTAGGACTGACAGAAGGGGAACTTCTTACGAGGACACGATCTAAGCGTCTCATTGTTCGATACATCAGACAGATATATAATCAAGAAATGGCATGTGAAAAGTCGAGTCGGTTTGGCGAACACTGCGATGTAACGGAATGATAACATTAGCATCGCGAGCGTCAATGTGACGCGGTGTTGAAGCCGTGAAGCAGAGACCACGCCATTAGCCCAATAATGCGTTTGGGATGGATTTCTGTGCCAAGCAAGTACCGTCTAACCCACCACACGAGAGATGTGTCTTTGCAGTGGCGGATTCAGGGGCTCAAGCCCACCCCCCAAAAGTATTTAGGTCCACCACGGATATCGATAATTTTTTAGATTTGGATACCTCTTTCGTTTTTAAGCTGTACTGATTTTTCAAGGTCGGTATGACTATAAAGTCTACCCGTACCCGACTCAAGGTCCCCCCCCCCCCCAAACGAAATCTACTCAAGCCCCCCCCCCCACCCACCAAACCAAAATCCTGGATCCGCCACTGTGTTTTTATGCCGTTAGATTAAGGAATCATATTGCGCGAGGCTCCACTGTCCGGTTTTTGCTTTTAAATATACATAAATGTTGGAAAGCAACCCCTCGAGGTTTTCCTCAAACAGCCCATTTCACAGAACAATACAAACCACACCGTCACAAAGTTTACACTGTTCGCAGATCGCTACAGCGTTTTCAACCTTTTGACACCCGAGGACCAGTTAAATGGCAAAAACAATTCTACGGATCACGAGCTAATGATATTTTATAAATATTTAAAAACAGGCGTGTGTTTCCTCACATTTCACATTTCAGCCGCCACTACCTAGCACAGATCACTGGTGTGGTAGTAAACTGGAGTTTCTTGTCATGCACAACGTTGGCCAAATGTCGAAAGCTGTGGGAGTGAGGGAGATATGGTGATTGAAAGTAGTCGATCAAAGATATTTTTGTATTTCGACCAAAGACTTGTGTTTCCGTATATGTCACTTTGCTGCCACAAATACATAGTGCATACCACTGGTGATTGTGTGTGGTAGTGACCTCGAGTTTACCATCGTGCACTATGGTGGTATGGGAGACATAGTGGTTGAAAGTGGTCGACGTAGGTCATTTTTCTATTTCTACGAAAGACGTGTGTGTCTGTATATTTCACATTGCAGCCAGAAGTACCAAGCTCAGACCACGGGCGTTTGTGTGTGATAGTCGCCTGGAGTCTTCCATCGTGCACTATGGTGATTGCATGCCGGTAGCTGTGGGTGTGTGGTAGAGAGGGTGGTTGAAAGTGGTGGACCTGATTAAAAATAGACATGTGTATCCCCATATTTCACTCCACAACCAAAACTACCCAGCGCAGTCCACTAGTGATTGTGTGTGGTATTAATCTCAACTCTCCCACCGTGCACCATGGTGGTGTGATATCGGTAGCTATGAGGGTGTGGCAGATATGGTAGTTGAAATTGGTCGACGGAGCGCAATTTCATATTTCGACCAAAGACGTGTGTGTCCCTATATTTCACTTTGCAGCCATGAATACCCTTCGCAGATCACTGACGTTTGTATGTGAAATTAGCCTCTAGTCTCCCATCGTGCATGTCGGTAGCTGTCAATCAAAATTCTTTACAATCACTAACGAAGTCGTGGGCATCAGCTAGTATAGTTCTGATTTTTACCTCTTTATATATTATTAACTCTTGGAACATACTGTATTGTACCAACATAACATCATAAACCGAAAAGCATATTTTGAATTCCTACGGAAACACAGTAATGAAATTACATTTGAACCATTAATAGTGAATTACATATTGAACAACTTATAATATTCGTAAATCAAATGAATCACAGCGGTATATGTACGGACCACCTGCACCGTCTTCGCGGATAACAGGTTGAGAAACACTGGATCGCTACAGTTACATTTGGCTCACAAAGACCACACACAGAACAAATGCAACTTGAAAGAAAAGTCCTGCGAGAAGTGAAACAGCGGCGAAGATGATGAAACGGCAGGTTACAAAAACACCGCTGCACGCTCAGATTTCGTGGGGGCCGGAAGCGGAAAGAGGGTCCCAGGCGGGTGCTTCGTCAAGTGGAGACAGCGTCAAGTGTGTATTGCTCCCGCTATACAAAGGCACGCGTCCGTGTCAGTCCTCCCAATTCCACACAACACACACAATACAAATGGTTCCATTTGTTACATAAAAAAGCTGTCAGCTCATGGTTGTAAAACCTATTTACAGAGGACAAGGTGTAAGTTTTTTAAAAAAAAAATGATAGTCTTTCAATAGACTAGTAACACACTTTCTATATCTTCCTATGCATTGCATTGTACGTCACATTGAACCATTGTAAAGTCACATTCAAACACTTAAACGCATCCTTGTTCGAGGCGGGATTAGAACCGGAGACAATCTATACGCAACGACGGCACGCTAGTTCTTGTACTGTGTGGACATGAGAGATGAAAGTTAATATTTTGTATGCTATTCTCCTCTTCTAATAACATAAAAAGCAAGCAAATGCCCGTGACAGGGGAATCCGCAGAAGCAGAAAAGATCCCGTTATAGGCCTCCGAGCTAAAGATGAGAGTGGAAAGCCTGCTTCGAACACTTGACCCCAAACTCCTCGGTAATCGTTGCACAGCTGCCCAAGCTGGATATTCCGGACATTCTGCTTTGATGAAACGACATACTTCTTAAGGGGGCATCCACAAATTACGTGAGGTGTTTTTCCGGATTTCTGGACCCCCCCCCCCCCTGGTGAGATTTCGTAAGATCTGGCCGGACCCCCCCCCCCTCCCCTGTGGTGAGATCTGGTCCGTGAGAACCCCCCCCCCACTAGAAATCGCCCTGGAAACTTTTGAAGAGCTTTTTTTTTTTTTAGGTCACAGCCTCACTTCTCACTTTTTGACGTCTAAAATCGACTTTGGCAGAAATTGTAGAGACCCTTTTTTTTTTTTTTAGCTCTACTTTCCAAAAATTTTTCGCAAAATCTCACGTGAGATTTCCGTAGACCCCCCCCCCCTTCCCCCTTGGTGAGATCTGGTGAGATTTCGCCGGACCCCCCCCCCCTATTTCACCTCACGTAATTAATGGATGTCCCCTAAGGCAAAACTAATCCCGACCTCACAGTGCGCTCTACTGTTGGCTCCGCAGTCGCCTCTTCTTGCGGCAATTCTTACAAAAAGCTAATAACCAAAACTTAAGCCAGAAACGTACGCAGTGTGTGAGGAAGACCCTGCGCAGGATAACTGGTAGAATCGCAGATACGATGTATGAGAAACAAAGACGCGACAGGCTTCAGGGACTTTCTATCAAATTCATTCGTGCTTTTGATATATGGAGTTAGCTTAGAACACTACATCTATCTTAGGCAGAAACGAAAGCTAATACGTCCCTTACATACTAACTTGACATCTCGAAAAATCCTTCTCCAGAGTTTCTCGGACACTTAGTGAGAAGAGACGGTGGAAATTCGAAAAAACTGATCGTGGAAGAGACGGTTGAGGACTGAAAACCACGAGGAAGGACAGCGTGCAGGTGGACGGATCAACGGATTCTCTTCAGAACTCTCAAGGAACCTGGGTGTCAGAAAATGTGGAAACAGTTGGGAATGTTGCTATAAATAAACGGGGTCACAACGCTTAGGAATGAGCCAAACGTGTTTTGTGTCATCCTTCTTGTGAAAAGTATATTTTTGATACAGAAACTGGGAAATATCTTGGCTTTTTCTTAGACTTCGTAGCTGCCTGAAAACGACAATCAGTGGGCGAGGGTGCATGATTCGAACTCTCGCCCATTGTACCTCTCCAACTGCATGCTCAGAGTAAGCTTTCCATTTCGGTGTTACAGCTGATGGTCACCTGGCGTGGAGAGCCGCTCTGCTTGCTCGCAGTGTCCAGTGTCGCAACCCACGACCAGTACTGGTGTCAGTTTACGTTCCGTGCTCACGACAGCAACAAAATAGTTCACTTGCAAAACAGACACGTTACAGCCGGATCGTATCCGAAGAGTACCTGAGTCACCACTGCATAATCTCAGCAAGACTCAATTCGTGAGAAATACCTGGGTTTTGTTCGTGCTTTACGTTGACACTCATATACGACGCAGTTAGCTAATTTACGGTACCTTACATTTCATTCCTTAAGGTCGTGAACAGAAAATATGTTTACTTCAACCGATTTCACTGCAGTCATTCAGCACTCGATTAGTCTTGAAACTTAAACGTCTACTAAATGCTGCCTACATAGCACAAAAAACTGGACATACTATTCCTGAAACTATCAAAATATTTATAATAATATCCCTACCATTTTTAAAGTGAAATTGGTAACCTAAAATTAGCTATTGCTCTTTTACGTTTTAGTTTGTACTTTTCCATCGGTATTATGGTACATTTTATAAGTGGGGTGAGCAAAAGGAAAAGTGAAATGAGCAATTTCACACATTATACCGGCATTGCACAATCGTACCCCATCACGGTATGTTTGGAAAGATACTATCTTAGTTTCATATTTCTCACAACGCTAACAGAAGATTTAAAATAAAAAAAACTGATTGCTTCATTTTTTGCAAGGAATTATCAATCGAAAGAAAATCGAATAATTGGCTTAGATGATTTCATAAAGTTTCTTCTATATCATAGCACTGATAACAGTTTCCTTCCATTACAAACATGCCTTATTACTAGTAAAAATAGATATTCGAAAACTAATCTGTTACATATTTTTTGGTTAATACTTCTCAAAAGAGAGTTGCATTCGTTTCTAGATTTTTTGATCATAAAGCGAGAAATTTTTTTTTTTTTTTTTTACTTATGGCTTTACGCCTCGTCGACGCCGAGGTCATAGAGGCGGGATGGAATTGGGGACAAGGTACGGGAAGGAATTCGGCCATGACCTTTTGAAGGAAGCATCCCGGCATTCACCTGGAGTGATTTGGGGAAACCATGGAAAACCCAAATCTGGATCCCCGAACGGGGATTCGCACCTTCATCCTCCCGATTGGAGGTCAGAACGTTAACCCTTTCACCCATCACGCTCGGTGAGATAATTACGAATAGTAAATAAGAAAAATGCAATTACAGTTTTTCCTATTTGAAAAGATAGCAAAACCTCTTTTACTTTTATCTACAAACATGATACCTGTCATAAAAGACCAATTTGCTCTTAGACATAAACAGGACAAAGAAATACGTTAGAATTTCGTAATACAAGAGCAGTAACACCTCACGATAGTACCAAACCAGCTGAATGAAAATTCCCCAATTCTTTTCCTGCCTGCTCCCCAATCAGCATTGAAATTCTTTAGTTTCACCCTCAATGCCACAATTTTAAGACTAAAGTTCACTGTAATATCTTGCTACAGGACAAAGTTACTCACTCAGAAATATTGTGGACAGAATTTTCCCCTCATTTATGGCTCACCTTGTATGTGCATAACACGTGACGCACAGTAATTTGAAGTTCCGTAGTGTTACTGCGTCTGCGTCATTTATGTGACATTCACGTGGACTATTACTGTAATGCACAATCATGTTTTCATGAATACGTAATTGAAAGCATGTATAAATAATAACCGGAGTTACTTAACAAAAGGACAAGACTGTTTCATTTTTTTATGTAACGTTCTTTTACCGCGCAGTTGTTTATGCAATTAACTGTTACTAGAAACGCAAATGCTACTTTTTATTTGTTTATTGGCGTAAGCGTTTCATCTCTAATCGAGGCATCACCAGAGACGAATCTGCGTTCAATTCACAATTAGTATCTACAGTAGAGCGTCGATAAACCAAAACGTCAATTATCGGAACAACTTTATAATATAATTTTTTTACCATTTTTTTCACAAATTGTGCACTATTTTAAAAAAAGCGTCAAATTGTTTCTACCTACATCACAGTACACTTTTGCAATTGTTTTGTTAGGAAATTCCACTAAGAACTAAGTACAATCAGTTTAATCCTACACATCGTGCGTTTGTTATTGTATTATCGCCGCAATATCCTCGTGACCAACCGCACACTGGTTTTGATGCTGAATGTTTCTCGCAATCGCAAGACGACAGCAATTCTTTTAATGTGTTGGTAGTTTTTAGTTTATTTTAGAAATTTGAAACCCGTCGTGTTTGTCCTGCGGCTTTGCTATTGATTTGCTGTGGAGGTTAGTTCTGTTGAATCTAGTATCTTTCATCAACAGTATATGACTACAATAGCATCGTGTTTATCTTCTAAGAGGAAGCATAAGTGTCTCCAAAATGAAGCAAAAGAAAATAAGATACTTCTTTTGCTAGGAATACGTAATATTATAAAATATCGAATGTAATTCCAAAGGCCGAATAAAAACTATACAAATTAAAACTACACAAATCGAAAATCCGAACCACCCCCGGTACCAATTAGTTCGGATTACCGACGCTCTAGTCTACTGTATAACTTACTAGGTGGTGCCCACGACTTCGTTCGTGATTGTGAAGAACTTTGATTGTCAGATACCGACATGAAACCACCATAGTGCATGAAGGGAGACTCGACGCTAATACCACACACAAACATCGGTGATCTGCGAAGGCTATTTATGGCTGCAAAGTTAAATATGGGGACACACATGTCATTGGTCGAAAAATGAAAGCGCCCTCCTTCTACCAACTTCAACCATCATTTCTCCCACACCCCCACAGCTACCGACATGGCACCACCATGGTGCACGGTGGGAGACTTGAGGTTAAGGCACACACAATCACCAGTGGACTGCGGTAGGTAGTTTGGCTGTGGAGTGAAACATAGGGACACATATACCCATTTTTATATCAGGTCCACCACTTTCAACCACCACATCCTCACAGTTACCGAAATGCAATCACCATAGTGCACGGTGAAAGACTGGCTACTGCCACACACATACGCTCGTGGTCTGCACTTGGTAGTTCTGACAAAGTTGAAATATAGGGGCACACACGTCTTTGGTAGAAATAGGAAAATGCCCTACGTCAACAACTTTCAACCACCATATCTCCCACCGCCATAGTTACCAGCATAGTGTACAATGGAAGACTAAAGGCAGCTACCACACACAACACTGGTGGTCTGCACTATGTAGTTGTGACAGCGAAGTGAAATATATGGACACACATGTCTTTGGACGAAATACGAAAATACCCTTGATCGCCCACTTTCAACCACCATATTTCCCATACCCCCACAGTTACCGAAATTCGGCCAACGTTGTGCATGATCGGTGAATGTATGCTACTACCACACACAAACACCAGTGATCTGCGCTAGACAGTTTTGGCTAAAAGTGAAACACACACGTCTTTGGTCGAAATGTACATGTTTCTATTTCTTTCCAGACTGGACAAAAAAAAAAAAACGGAGGCCTTAGAACTTGAATGCAACTCGTATGAAAATGCCCTGCATCGACCACCTTTAACCACCACATCTCCCACACCCCCCGCAGCTATCGGCATTCGGCCAACGTTCTACACTATAACAAACTCTATGCTACTACAACATACAAACACCAGTGATATGTGCTAGGTAGTGGTGGCTGAAAAGTGAAATATAGGGACACACACGGCTATATATATAAGATTAAAGAATGTTTGACGTAATCTTAAAATTGTAACAATTGTGAGCTGTTTATTGCTTAGTAATGACATTAGTGTTATTAGGTTTGGTCTCTTCATTACCATTTCCTCCGTTCCCTCTCCACAGGGCGCGTTCAGAATAAAACTACCGGTGTTCGAGAAAATAACTGCCAGCTAGATGTTGCACAGTGCACCTTTTCTTAACTCATCTATCTGTCAACAACCGCGACAGCAACATAAAAGATGGCCGCTGCAGATAAATGAGTTACGGAAAGGCATTCTTTACGTAGCTGGACATGTTTTGGCAATATTTTTATTGATGGTTCTAGTCCGAGTTTAACAAGCATAGGTGTGCAACGACTAACACTAATCCAAACAGTAAATAAACAAAACAAAAAAAGTCGCAATTTTACGGTAAGTCAAATTCGATTCAACAGGATGTAAGTATTGTGTGTACCTTACAACGCAGATTCATCGTTGTTACCTCGACAAAGTTGAAACACGTATGACAGTAAATGAACACTTGCTTTTGCGTTCATCAATAATTTTTCATTTTGTATAAACATCACACCGTCATCATTAAGATTAATTGAAACGGAATTTGACTTGTACTCCATAATAACCAATTATTACAAGTTATCTTATGTACAGTGTAATGACATTGTTACCTTTGCCAGCCATGCAATGGTATGTGCAAGTTCTAAGACGGTCTACACTGACAGTTATAAAATTTAGATAGAAAGCTTGAGATCAAACCAGCTTTATATCTTATTTAAAAACTTCCTTTTAACTTAATATAAACTCATATAAACTCATTATTGCAAAAGTTCAGAATATTTGTCATGAACGTACATTCATAACAGACAACGACTTGGCAACTACGATGGAAAGATGTACTAAGATCTCAAAATAAAAAAATTGGACAAAATTTGTATGCACTACCGATGAATTATAATCTCTCAGGATTCTTACCGAGCCGGAGTTTCTCTGGAAAACGGAAAGGTTTTTCTTCCTATCGTGTTGTTTGTGTGTGGTGGAATGAGTATGAACGTGAAACAAGAGGACGATTCTAAAGATCATTTCCGAAATGAGGCCACATTAACAGTCTGATCCCGACGGACGAATCATGAGGGTTGTATGTCCTCAGTCTAATAGTGATGGAGCACATGACCTTGTGGGAATTTCCATACACACACGCTTTTCTATTTCATTGCTTTCTTTTAATTTCAAAATTTATTGACTACAGTATCACCACCCAATTACTTTTGCCCTTTGCGAATTTTAATTTTAAATTCTTTCAGTGTTTTTGGTAATTTGTTAATCATTTCTCTTGGATATTTGTTCCAATACCCGAGTCATCAGATGTACCACATGCAAGACATGGTGAAAAGGAGTATTATTTACAATTGCAGTTAATACATGAAATGAACAGTGCTTGGTGGGAGATGAATATTCATTTTTATTAAATTAACGAGCCACATCAATATGGACCTTGGAAATCGAAGTGGTGCAATTTGCATAATTATTTCTTGTAATCCAAGCTTCATAGATTCGATCTACATTTTAGATACAGGCATTGCAAGCGTTGTGGTTGGATTAGATTAGATATGCTCACTTTGATCGTATTTGAAAATAGTCTCGGGGATGTGGGATAGTAATAGTAAATAAATAATATTACCAGCTACTGATTACCAGTTAGTTACTTAACATTAGTATACGCAATTTCCAATGGTAACCAGTAATAAATAATATCCCATGTTGATTACTATATATTATTGCTGTTTCTAGATACTATAATTATTGCATTTGTAAACAGTTAGACCAAAAAGAAAATCATTTACTATCTCAGTGAATGTGAATAACTTTGTCACTTTCCCATTCTGCACCCCATGGGTGTTTATCATTTCGTCAGTCATTTTTAGTTACGAAATCCTAAGAAGAAAACCCTTTCACGGAGTGAAATGGGTACTGAAGGAAAGCTCTTTAGGTATGGATTTAAATCTATTAGGTTTTAGCATTGAGACTAAAATGTTCAGGAGTTTCCGCTAGTGGTAGGAGGGAGTATATGCAATGTGCTGGCATTGTAAGTACACCTAGATTTTTAAACAGATTTCTGCACGATGTCCGTGGACATGTTCCGCAATTAAGCTGCGTATCGACTATGCGCGGCTGCCACGCGAGCCATGTACGAGCGCGCCAAACAGTTTATTTGCCGCGCGAGCTGTTTCTAATGACGAGCGCGGCAACTCAACCCAGCTGGGATTGCACGGCAAACTATCCAGGCACGGTCTTCTCGTCAGTACCAGATTAACCACGTAGCAGGAGGTAGCAAATGCTACGGGCCTCGCGCCTAGGCTAGCCGGCGACCTTTTTTTTTTTATTTTAGCTCTACAATTTTTCCCCAGACGGCAAAATTCAAGGGCCTTTTCTTCACATTTGCTACGGGCCTCGCGCTGTCTTAATCCGGCCCTGCTTCTCGTGGCTTACATTTCACATGCACGAGCAGCTACAACGTTCACTGTGATGCATCACATTGTTTACTAGAAACCTAAACGAAAAGTGCATCGGTGGGTATTGAAATTGTATTAATAGAATGTAGTTTGGTGTGAAACTTAAGGAAAACATGAGATATGAATCCATCGAGGATACAATTAACAAATTTTACGAGAGTGACAACGTTTGAGTTCTTAAAATCATATTGAGCAAGTGTTAATAAAGTGAAAACTCAATTTTGGGAGGCGATTTCAGTTATTGGAAGATGCTGTAGATTTCTAGCAATTTGAAACTCGTGTACTAGTCTGTAATAACTTTTTCGAGTGTCAAAATAATCATTTTAGAGAATAGTTCCAGATGTTTTTAACTCATTATGCGAATCTCTGAAAGAATGGGTAAATATAACGAAATAATATCCATTTATATTAAAGTTTTATTGTTATTCAATTTTCTGTTGCCATTCTTCATTTGGCGATTCTATAGTTTCGCTCACTGGAGTTTCAAGTGATGGTTGTAGTAGTAATGGAAGTGATACCATCGGAGTCTGATTAGGCTGCATATTTGCAATTCCAAACCAAAAAAAATCTTTGACACGGTACAATTGTATTAATAGGCGAAACTTTTAGTTATCCATGGTAGCAAACTGTCGCTGCACCGCGCGACCCAACTCTTAACAAAGACACCGCTGTTAACTGCGCGCGAGCTAAGGGAGCGTGCATAAACCACGTAGCTCCATTTTGGCCTCCTGTGAACCCCCCTCCACCCCACGTGGCTTTTGCCTGTAACCCCCCCCCCTCCCCCACGTAGCACGTAGCTTTTTTCCACTTTTGAATCCATACGACATTTTGTACTGTTTCCTCTTGTGAGACAATTGTAAATGATACATGGAGATAATTAACTGAGGGAAATAAATATTCACATGCTGTTGTGAGTTCTGTTCCTCATTTTAACTATGAAAAATGTTATGAAAGTAAGGCTACGTGGCCTAGCTAGGAACCACCCCCCCTCCCCCCAGCGTAGCCCAGCGTAGCCTTCCAGCCAACCCCTCCCCCCCATGGACCGAGCCACGTAGTTTGGGCACGGTCCCTAAGTGGTGCGCCTAAATACCGACAGAGAATGGCTCGCAGCTGGGCATGTTTGACCGCGCAAATGTCCGAGTCGCCTCGCGAGCCAACAGCGCATCCATTTTGCGCGGCATACCACCTGTGAGTCTTTCCACAGAGGGAAATGCGGGCGTTGCTTTATGTAAAGCTACATGCTTCTTCAAAGACATACGTACGTCTACTTCCTTTTTTTAACTATTAAGAATTTTTCATTCGTAGATAGCTTGGGTAATGGTTTCGTCTATCGCCAAGGCGTATCTTTTTCAGTTATCTTAATTACTGGCTTCCAAAGCAGATGATAGATTAGTACCGAGGGATAGGTATTTTACAATACAAGGAACTAAAAATGGTAAAGAAATACATCTTCCATATTTACTTGGTATCCTGGCTTTTTTTCAATCACTCAAATCAGTTTTTCTGGATCCATAATGTTATAACATAAATTAACAACAGATTGGTTGTCAGACAGATTTCTCAGCAGTAGATACAACTGGATGGACGTTAATTCCTGTCAACGAAAGCTATTATTATTTGCGACAATCGCGTCGCTTGAAAAATTGGTCTGTTTGCATATTTTTAGTTGCTGATATTTTTCGTCACATGTACGCTGTTTCTAAACGAAAACAGTGTGTTCCATTTGTGTGACTAAATAATAATCGCCAGTGCGTATTTAGCCTTTAGACGCCGTCAGGGCTCGAATGCGCGCCTTTGTTTGTTGACACCGACCTTCCGAGAAGATAGAGGATTAAAGCCCCCTTTTCCGTTTATGTCACCTGTGCGCTTCTAGCCGAACACCTGGTCATCTACAAAAGAATTTAACATTCCCTTATGCCTGAAATCAAGTGCCTGCTTGTAGTCACTGTCAACTTTCGTTCTTCTGTAGATATTCTTCAGAGATCCATCACCGATAAACGCCTTGTACACCCCAGCACTCTCTTCATCCTCCTCCTGTCTTCAAATAAATACAACTTCTTCCATATTTACATGGTAGCTTGGCCGTTTTCCAATCACTCAAATCAGTTTTTTCTGGATTCATAACTATCTCACATAAATTAATCGTTGTCAGACAGGATTTCTCAGCAGCAGACACAAGTGGATGGAGGTTCCCGTACTCGATAGCCAAAATTTGGGTCCCATACTACTCACCACTATAATCAACCAATGGTTTGATCATTTCTCTGGGACGTTCCTTCATTATTCTCTCCAATAAAAGGAGGACTTTGAAACTTCTCTGTACCATCTGTTAAACTGCATTTACTATCGAATGTAATGTCACGATATTTGCACTCGACCATTACGAATAGGTTTGGAATTGAATCTAGGGGAGCGTGCATAAACCACGTAGCTCCATTTTGGCCTCCTGTGAACCCCCCTCCCCCCCACGTAGCCCGACGTAGCTTCTTGCCTCTAACCCCCCCCCCCCCCCCCACGTAGCACGTAGCTTTTTTCCCTTTTGATTCCAGAAGACATTTTGTTGTACTGTTTTCTCTTGTCAGACTATTGTAAATTACATACGGAGATAATTAACTGAGGAAAATAAATATTCACATGCTGTTGAGTGTTCTGTTCCTCATTTTAACTGTGAAAAATGTTATGAAAGGAAAGCTGCGTGGCCTGGCTCGGAACCCCTCCCCCCACGTAGCCCAGCGTAGCCTTTCAGCCAACCCCTCCCCCTCCATCCCTGGACCGAGCCACGTAGTTTGTGCACGGTCCCTAGCTTTCTGTATACAATTAGGAGAATACGATCTGTGTACCTCCACTTCCTTCCCTGATGGACAAGAAACAGATGGCGAAAATATGTTCCATCACTGAGACACAAACCATGTCGGGTCATTCTAAGTATTTCCAAACCTCGAGGCTGTTCCTCTCGTATAGCAGAGAAGTAAAAGCTGGGCTCATACTCAATCGTGAACGATTGGGTTAAAAATTATCGACATGGCGCAGCTAAATTTCCCCGCTTGCTTGACTAGGTAACACTGTAAATATGGGCTCAGCTCTAAAGGAAATGAGAGTCACTACATCAGAACTGCTAACCCATGCATGTACACACTTTATCATTATTCTTGGCGGCCGCTGGAAAATTCTATCCCTCTTTTCTTGCACAATCCTACATCAATGTCATCCCAGGAAACAGTAACGCAATACTGACGAGCCAGTATTGCGTTACTGTTTCTTAGGATGACATTGATGTAGCATTGTGCAAGATAAGAGGGATAGAATTTTTCAGAGGCGGCCAAGAATAGTGATTAAGTGTGTACAATGTTATCTGTTTGTGAAACATGTATATTTTAAGTCAAACTAGGGTGGATGAAAGAAATTTCCTGTTTCACAGAAAACCGTCCATCGTCGGTGCTATGGCATGAACACTCTCTTTCCGTGAACGTTCCTGCCCGTAAGTCCTCCGAAGTTCTCACCCGGCAAGAGTTTACTCGTCTATTCCTTTCGACAAGCAGCATGGTATTCATATATACACAGCTGCAACATTAATTCAAAATATGTCTGTTGTAAACAGGTACATACAATTATTAAAGTAATGTTATTATAAACATAACTACGCTGCCGAAATTGCGAAAACAATATAAATTAATAAGTACTAGAAGAAGGAATTACTCACAAACTGAACTAACATTTAGGGCTAAGGTAACAGAATGTATGTTAATTATTTAAGCATTAAATTTCACGTAAATGAAAAGTTGTGTTAGACCCAAAACTCTTGGTGACTTTTAGCCAACTGAATCACAGTATGTATCATTTCTGCCATCACCATTACAACTTTTGAACGAAAATATTAGACTGCTGTCTAAATTGCGATAAATAATAGTATAATGTCAGACAAACTGTGTACGGCTACGGCAATACTGGCTAAGGCCTGGTGGGAGATACGCCATATGACGTGTTTCTCCTGCGTCCTGTAATGCTGCTCGTTAGCTGGCAGATTCCATCTAGATTTCACTCTGAGGAACATTGGGAAATCTAGCGGCTGTAAACCAATACCGTGCACATTTACGGATGTCGAGGAAAAGCGGAACGGGAAGGCATGATCGCTGGAGAGTGAACAGCGATAAAGTACAGGCCTGGAAAGTTCATTACCGCTGTCCAGACGAAAAATCAGTGTAAGGGTTGAATGAATAATATGTACAACCTTGAATAAGCGCTTTTCTCCTTTGAAAGATCAATCTTAAGGTTTTTTAGTCTTCCCGCCTTCCGCTACCGCCTCTCGCCTTCTCTTTTGGGGCTGATGATATTTCAGAGGAAACAAAAGAAGAAACTTTAAATTTCGACAGCTGGGCCACATTGGAACTAGATCCGACACTAGTAATTGTGCAACTTTGACGAGTTACGGAAGGACTGTATGCGCTTTCGACTGATTCAGTATTTTTGTTGGAAGTGAAGTAACACAGGAAGGCCAAGTACGCAGATATGTATTCTCTTATGTAATAGTCAAGATGCTATTTCAATACATTTCACAGTACATAACAGTGTGAGCTTTAAAAATACATTACTCAATTTTATAATGTGTACCCGCATCAACGTAAGGAAATTATCCAGGATTCTACTAGATTTAACATCCAAAGTTCGAGAGAGGCTATCTTCATGGGTCAAGACCCCAGTTTCATTATGCTCAATGTCTTAGAATGATACCCCAAGGTCGCTCACTAGTTTGAATAGCTGGCTTTGTAATGTCTTTTAAATAATAAAGTACAGTGTTGTCTATTAAGCTTGCATCTGCAGCAAGACCTATTGCTACTGGGAATTTCTATAATTAGTAAATGCATTAATTTAAACAACTTAATATGTGTCGATAAATTAAATATTTTGTATTCTTGATCACAAATACTGCCAACAATTCTGGAAGTACAATTTGTACTGCAAACAAGTACAGTTAAAATGCAGAAAGCAAAACTTAAGGTAAATATTAAGAAATTAAAGCACCATCTGTCATCGATAGTTGAGGGAAAGTGATATTTTAATTTTTTTTTAAGCTTCACGCTCTCTCGACGTCGACATCATAAGAGGCGAGAAAGGACTGGGAGCAAGGAACGGGAAGGAATTTGGCTATGTATTGAAGGTAGCAACTCGGTTGGAGTGACTTCGGATAGCCATGAAAGATCAGAATGGCCGGCCGGCGATTTGAATCCGTGTTTTCCCGCATAATAGGCCCCAGTTTAAATAATCTAAATGTTCTTTGACTAGTTTCAACTCCACAGGTCTTGATATTGTAACTATTAACTAACGTCAAGGAATAAAATAAAACTTTCAAGTTTTTTTTCTTTTTGTTTGCAGCGAATGTTTGAACTGCTGAATATATCAAATGGAAATTCAGTCTTTTCACGGGGGAAAAAAAAAATAAACACCAATGTTGGATTCTTTGCGTTTAAGAGTTTGATTTGAGACTCGGTTTGCTCAACATTCGACAAGTATTAAAGTAGCAACACCAGATAAATTTGTGTGTGGATCACAAACAGCATTCTGTGCAGAAACTTGACAAAAAATGAATAAACTACTATATACACAACAGACAAAATTTATACACAACTACGTGTTAAGGTTTTAAAACAAATATTCGCCTAGGTCGAGTATGTCTGGAATTGCACAGACCAATCGTCGTACTGAAGACGAGGCCGCTCACGAGAGGCACTTCATGAATTGCGCAGTACTCTTTGAAAGCGTCGAGTGTAACGGTTAGCGTTCTCGCCTCGCATTCGCGAGGACGGCGGTTCGAATCCCCGTCCGGGCATCCAGATTTGGGTTTTCCATGGTTTCCCCAAATCACTCCAGGCAAATGCCGGGATGCTTCCTTCAAAAGACCATGGCCGAATTCCTTCCCATTCCTTGCCCCCCATCCTTTCCCGTCTCTAAAGACCTCGATGTTAAAAAGAAACGTAAAGCAGTTACAAAAAAAAAAAAAAAAAATGAAAGCGTCGAAGAAGAGCTATCTGAAAATCTCGCGATGTCAGTATCCGTTACGAAAGGAGTCACATATAGGGAAATCTCGTCAAAACCAAAGAATTAAGACTTCCATCTATTTAACAAACAAGCTGTAAGAAAAATGTGGGTATTATTGGGAAAATCCACCTGGAATCCAACTCAACACCGAAATATCTAAAAGCATCTACAGGTCAAACAGTAACCTCTTTTTTTTTTCTTTTTCTTTTTTTTTGATACTGGTAGACATAGCGCGTGATATCGTGGATACTGAATACTGGTGCGGCAGCTGTTCCTCGGCGGTGAAATATGTGTGTATTGTGATTAATTTTGCACGCCGAGCCATAATACAGGACTGACAGATGTATCACAACGTGCCTTCTCAGACAGGGTACAAACCTCGCAAGGAAAGGGGCCATCATTCGTAAGGCAATTGAAAGCAAGGGGAAAAAGTCCAAAATGCGAGTCGAGTATAGCGCGATTTGTGTTCCGTACTCTTATGGCCCACACAGATATGAATGCGGTAGGTCAGATGCAATCGCTTGGCGCACAAGTCAATGTTTAACATAATATCTTTGAAGCAGGGTAGCAGATTCAGCTGCACGGATCACCAACGTCACATCTCGTTGCCGCTCAGCTAGTGCTAGTGCAAATTTACTATAGGTACTATTTATCCCACTAACTAAAATTCAATTAAATCTCAACTAATAGTAACTTGAAAATAAAACGTTCGCTTGTTTTCCTCGCAACTTAAAAATACTTGTTACATAATTTTGTAACATATATTGTTCAATACGTCCAATATTGGGGAGTTCTTGGGTAAAAATATCTGAAAAATATCTTATTCTACTTGATAAGCTCTATAAACATCTATATCCCAAACGCAGAGATACAGAAAAAAAAATCGACCAATTTATTTCTAGTTCTTACCATTGTATTTACAGGAAATGGTCGTAAATAATGGCTAATGGGCTAATAGGAGATTCAACGAGAATTTTGAGAAAATTAAAACATGAAAGATGGTTATGGGAAACATCTTAAACTCGGAGGATAGTGCTAATCGATGGAAGGAATACAGAGCTAAATTGTACGACGGATACGGTATAAACAACAGTGTGCTGGAAAGATAAGACAATATGGATACCCATGATTTAGGACATACTGACAATTTGGCAAATTTAAACACGATATTTATGTCGACGCGTTAATTATATATTCAGTTTTCATTGCATCTTTCATACAGGTACTGTTCAATGTATCTTTCTAGTGCCAAAATCGTACAATACATTTAGATAACCCAAGTGACTGGCATTCATTTCCATGCATTACAAATCAAAATATACAAACCAATAAATTAATTTCCTCTATCAAAAAATACAAGAATAAACAGTAGAATATTGTAGCATAACCAGTTAAACGTTTGGATAGACTGAGAATAAAAATAATCGCTACACACAGAAATCTGTAACTGGCTGTGTCTGTTTCTTTGATCTAGCATCACGCGAAAACAATTCAACCCATTTGAATGGGGCCTTCACAGTTTGAAAGGTAAAGGTCTAACTTAAAATCTGCGGTATGCCACTATGCTCCTGAACAATAAAAATAAATCTGTTCTTAATCTCAACATTATTATTGCCATATTTCAATATTTATGAATAATTGTCACGCAAATACAATTAAATTTATTTTATTTCCCGAACGCGTTTCACTTCATTCTCTGCAACATCTTCAGCGGTTCTGTATTTTTCATTTCGCTGAAGATGCTTCAGAGAATGAAGTGAAACGCGTTGTGGAAATAAAGTAACAAATTCAATTGCATTGGCGTGGCAATTATTCATAAATATTAATCCTATCGCAAATGAGGAAATGGTCCACAATATCCAGATTAAGTTCTCAAGGAGAGTTATACAGTATGACGATTAGAATAGTTTAACATTTCTGGTATCTGGCGCTAATACCATTCGTTTATGAGAAATCAAGACTTAAAAATTGTAATTTAAAAATTGCCGGCAGCATTTCACTAGAAAAGTCATTCAACTATTGCGGCTATACTTAGCTATGCATGTTGAAGCATCGCACTGTATCGTATACCTATGCTTAGGGTTGCAGTTTCGACCCCCACCTACAATAATTTTTTTCTGTCGAGCTTTCTTTTTCGTTGCTATTTGTTGTTTGTAGCATTAAAAATTCGTTTAGATACTAATTTATTTTTCATACCGAGAACATATGATGAAAATCATTTCTCCATTCCGGTTTTTCTTCCACTAATTTTGAATCATACCAGACATTTTAAATTAATCCACACAGGAAGGACCACGCTGACGAAGCTGCGGCAATGTCAGGCTACCCACATAAAAAGTCAACATGTGTGTGTGCCTGTTTAAGAATCACATCCGAATAGTGGGGCGATTTTTACGAAACTTTGTACATTTCTCACTGGGCCTACGGTTGTTGTTTCGTTAGAATGTTCCTGGTTCAGGGTACAAAATTTACCGATAGGCAAAAGACATGGTTCTCTGTGTGTTACTGAACAAATGAAAGGGCTGATTTGCCTGGGTGAAATTACTAGTGTTGATGGTTTCATTGTGAAAAGTGTTTACCGTAAAGTTGCATGCTGCGGAGGAGATGGTGATTGCCACTAATGTCTTCGTAGTGGTTTGCGAAATCGTCTACCTCCCTGGACTCCAGTTCAGGCTATGACACCTCAACAAAACAGATGCGCGTCGCGGTAAAATACTAAATTGTGACTGAAGTCATCACTGATAATCCTGTAAGCAGTAGCTAGAAATATTTGCTGCATTTTAAGCACGTGGAGCACTGTTTAGCAAAACTTGTTTCGATGGTATTAGCTCGTAAGCTATGCCGAAAGACTGAAGCTTGCCGTAATACATATCTCTCTCCATCTAAGAAAACTCGATTTGTAGTGTTTCTTCTTGCGTCGGGGAACTTGGCCAATCAGATCGTAGAATCTTTCCAATGACGAATTTCGTTACTACAATGAAAATAATGAAATCTGTTATTTAACTCATATGAGAAGCAACAAAAACCATTGATAGTGTCTAATCACCATCAATATAAATTATACATTTTTACATATTTCGTTCGCCTTTGTCATTCTTTCTAGAGTAGCTATCATGCTTTGGAAGATACTGAAGTCTATCTCCGAAGGCACCAAGCTGAGAAGAGAGTATATGTAATTAACCACCGAAACTGATAGTACCAACATTTGAAATTAAAATTGCTGCTAAGTGCTTAGCGGAGGTAAGTGTCCTCTGATATGACGCTCGTCCTCACCAACTATATCCAGCTATTAACACTTGACTTAGCAGCGGGCTCATAAAATGCTAAGCTGATAACACGACAGATCGCCTGCTGGCTGCCTAGCAAAGGCCACACAACTCCAAAACGACTACTACGCCAACACGTTTATCAAGTTATTACCAAACAGAACGAAATAACGGCTCTCGGACAATGTCACTGAACGCATAAGGAAATGCCTATAGGTCTGAAATTTTGTACACACGTTGCTTAGGCGGTACTGTTCTAAAAGAAAGTGTGCATTTAAGTCATCAAATATATACTGATGAAAATAAAGTAATACAAAACGTGGGTGAATGCAAGAAAATATTAACGGAGGTCGTGGTTAGGTCGAAATCAGCCTGGATCAGAATGAAAACTCCCGCACTTTGCTATAACATATGTTTTTGATTGAAAACTTCAGGTCGTTTAATTTTCGGGTATCACTAACTTATTCGCTCATATTCGCTGCTGCTAATTCATGTCAAAGATATTTGACGACTTTTGTAAAACGACGTGAGAAAGGAGGAGGTACTCAACTAATAGTATCAAAGGACTATTTTCTGAGAGTTTCCCTCTCTGTTACAACTGGTGTATCGGGAACGTCGGTTTCTACGACCTGACTGGCCAAGTTCCCCGACGCAAGAAGAAAAACTGCAAACAGTTTTCTTGGATGGAGAGATATATACAACAGCAGACTTCAATCTTTTGGCATAGCTTACGAGCACGAACCACCAAGGCAAGTTATGCTAAAGAGTGCTCCACGTGCTCAAAGTACAACAAATATTTATAGCCTAGAAACATCTACTGAGTCACACCTATTGGTCGATTGTATTGTAACATCCCATTTAATTAGCCATGAAAAGTTTTCATTGTTCATAATTGTAATTTTTTTCTTTAATTGTGGGTTGTACTGAGTGTGATAAGCTCCTGCCCTCTCCTTATTGAATGTTATTTAATTCTCGCTATCTAGAACAAATGGCGCCTGAATAGATTCGTTAACATGGATGATAATAATAAGAGTATGCAGACACAGATGATCATGCAAAGATTACATAAAAGATAAATTGATTTTACTTACAACTAATGAGGTAATTCACGTGGTAACAAACAAACGTACATTTGATCTAAAACGAACAGTACGCCCGTAAACAGAAGCTTCACGATTAGGATTTCACGTAAAACTAAGTCTGACAGCTCAGGTTAGGGTAGATATGTAAATAGGCACACGCGAGGCAAATGGAAAAAAACAACAACAAAAAACAAAAACTTGTCACTCGGTGGAGGAACGCATTTGCTTTTTTTCTTTTTTTTGTGGACAAGAGCACAACTGCAATGATGAGACTGTGCGGTAAGCCGGAGTAATGAATCGATTTTAGCTGCAAATGCATCGTGCTGCATTCATTCATCCCATTTCCGCGAATAACCGAGCAGCCGCCCCGCCAGGAGAGGTCGTAAGCACTAAAGAAAGGTAACACCATATCTGGAAGAGCTTCCTTGTATAATTGACAAGTCACTTCATTTATTTTTTTAAATAAACCATTCCGCTTGGCTCAGAACAAGAATTCTTACCTTTTTATCATTAAACAGCCACGAGATTTGTCCCAATTTTACAGTTGTTAGTTTTGTTGGGATCTGTATTACTTGCAGACTTGACAATCAAAACCGATTGCAAAATACTATCAAAACATAGCCTTTAATATAGTCAAAACGCTGATTTTTCTCAGGGTTTTACGTCAAGTCGACATCACGGTCATTAGAGGCGGAAACAGACCGGGGGCAATGAACGGGAAAGAATTCGGCTATGGCCTTCAAGGAACCATCATTGCAATAGACTGGAGTGATTTCAGGAAACCATGGAAAACCGAAATCTGGATAACTGGACTAGGATTCGAACTGGAACTCACCTCCTCCCGAATGCGAAATACAAGTGAATATTTAATTCGTGGATTAAGCGTTGGAGCGAAAGTACAAATATGTTTAGTTCTACATTCATAACATACAGAGGATGACAACCCACTGATATTAAAACACGTTTCACAGCAAACTTGCAACACTGAAACAGGTTCTGACAGGCAATATGAGCTTGCTAATGCTGCTGTAAAAGATAAAGTTGCAGGTAACGATGAGTCAGGCCCACGGTCCGTTATGATCAACGCGGAAATCGTGCTCAAGGAGCACAGCCAATTTCGTGGTGGTTGTGTTTATCCATGTACGAAGGATATGCCGACTTCTAGGTCACCGCAGCAGAATAGACAGACATCTCGTTACACTTTCTTACTGAATCGCTCGAGTTGTGGCCTTACTGCATTTTCGACGCTAATGCAGGAATAAAGCCAAATGCCCACCAAGAATAGAGGTTTTGCAAAAGAATAAAATTATCACAAAGCTTATACGGTTTACAAACAGGCGACACTTCCAATGCCTAGCATAGATCGCCTGGAATGTCGAAAAAAATTAAAGAAACGTCTGTAACCTAGTTCGAAGATTTTGTCTGTAGCCACACTCGGCATGATCTGAGGCTTCGATTTTCAATCGAATAGCTTGCGTTAGAGGAAAAATCCCAAGTGCAACATACACGTATTTAATAAAAAAATGTTACCAGTCATTAAATCAGTAATTTTAAGAAATAATGGTCACTATGCTCAGAAAATTTAATGCTAAGATAAGGAAATTCTACACGGTATTTGAATACAAGCGAGATTAACATTTAGCCGCTAAAAAAAATATGCGAAATGATATGGACGAAAAACACGAGCTTAGTGATACAGCGATAACAAACATCACTTTACCTATTTGTGAACATTATTTATTCTTCGGGCGTTTTATAATTTAGAAGTAATAAGTGCAAATTGTTGCTAGTAATTGATAAAACGTCCGTTCCAAAAGATTAATTTGCAATCTGGAGACATGAAAAATTAATGAAACCAACTTTTTGTACCATTTATAACCAAAATAATGAAAATGTACAAACATTTGTCGGAGCTTGTTCATGCTTCGTATAAAATTTGAATTTGTTAATTCAGAGGGCAAGGTAACATATATAGGTAAATTCCGAAGTCATAAAATTTTATCTATGGATGTGGAAAAGAATATCTTTGTCAAAAGAAATGGTTTATGGAGGAAAAAGAAAAAACTATTTTATTTGGATACAATCTCGTACTTGGGCAAAAATCGGAGTCAGTCACCAACTGGTTAAAACTAGACTTGCAACGAACAGTATAGTTGGCCATACGTGGAATACCGAATATTCTGCAGACAAGCCGGCCTCGGTAGCGTAGGGGCTAGAGTGCCGCCGGTTCGAATCCGGCCGCGGGCATGGATGTTAAGTGTTGTGTGTCTGTGTGAATGTTCTGTCCGTCCTGTGGCGTCCATACACTGAAAGCAATTATAATTACATTGAGCTGGCTGTATGGCCTCCGTTGCCAAATGCCATTAAAAAAAAAAAAAATTCTGCAGACTTCCTGGCCGAGCAGCCGAATATTCGGCCGGCTTGGCGCCAGAATCTGTGTTTCTGCGCTGATCTCTCGTCGTCCTGTTCAAGTATAGTTACTTTCCATCAGTAAGTGTCTGATTTGACATGCTTGAAGTATGGACATTGAGTTATTTGTCTCAGATTCTTTTTTTCTTTTAAGAATATCGGTTACTTGCGCTAGAACCCTTTCCACGTGGCGTGAAGATGAAAAAGCTTTCTTGTGATAGTTCATAATACAGGATAAGCAACAAGTATATCTTTCTGAAACCCGAACTGCTGAATTGCGCCGTAAGTTGTTCGATAGTGACTATTTCGATCATTTCTTCTTGTAGTACGACATGCCATTCTTCAACGGCACCATCTGGATCGATAACCGAGCGCGGTACTTTCATAGACAACCCAGTTTTTAAGTTTTTAAACCCAGTTTTTAAGTCTGTGAGAAGGGCCTTTATGCTAAAGGTTGAACATAGCCCTAAACGTCGTCATCCTCGAAGTTTCTCAGCGAAAAGTTGGGGAACCGGAAAAATTCGTGTCTTACACTGTTTTGCTTGACTAGATTAATCATCTCAAGAAAAGCTTAAATTATGGTCTTCATTTTATTAAATTCAGACTGTCACCATGCAACTACTGCTACTGACTGAAAGTTCAGAAAAAATAGTTTTTCTGCATCACAATCTTCCACTACTAAATTTCAATGACGATTCAAGTGAATAGATATTTAATACGTTTGTTAGTTTTGCTTTGACATGGTGGAAGTTGATTATGCACCATTATTTTTTTGACTATAAGTAAAATACATTATCATATAATGAGTCAGTCGTTTTATTTCAGGCAATTACACAACGGTAAAAAATTCGAAGTATGCGATATTCGGCCAAATAGTACCTAGATATTAGACATTCCACCAAATAGAATAAAAGTGGACGAATACCGCATAGTTGCCGCGTTTTCGTTGCAACCCTAGTCAAGATTGATTTGTCCAGGCACGAGTTCGTTCCGAAACCTGAATAATTTCGTGAGCGGAAAAGACTTTCCCTTAAAATTTTATTTGTCACATATTCCAGACAGGACCCTACGATTCGAAAATATTTTTAAAATATTGTTATCAAATAAAATGAACAAATGGTTAAAATTTTATACAGGACTTTCCTATTTACATTCTCTCTGAACCTTCGGAAACCATGAACGTACCAAGATGCCAATATTAGTCTGCTTCCATACTAAACGCGAGATGAACGGTAACGCTTACGGCGGAATGTAGGTTTCGATTTGGGGAGGGCAACCTTAGAAATAACTGGTCTCTCGCTTCCTCCAGCCCAAAGCAAAATACCACTGCTAAGCATGACGAGCACTTGTAGAACCTGCCGCAGCCGCTTGAGGACAACTATAGGAAGGTAACTCGTCCTACTTTTCCGTGTAGCGGTTGATCGCATCTGGAACACCTGCTACGTAGAACAGCAGTAAAACGCGAAATCCAAAGGGCCAAGACGGAAGAAAGGGCTGACGGCAGCGCAACACTGGAGCCCAGGCGCTCCCTCCCCCTCAACAAAAGGAGGGGAAGGCGTGCCGGATGTGTAAGTCTAGCCAGGCGGGTGAATGGCTACCCGATACACGAGGGACAGAAGCCCAGCCGTCTCGCCTCAACATATGGCCGGCAGGGGGAGAGCCCCCAACTGTCAAAAGAGGGCACCTCTCGATAAGGAGAAGACTCACGAATTGTAGTAGTAAGAAGGCAATTACGACTCAAAAGGCAGAGACCTTCATATTGAAAGATGCATTACCTTAATTCAACAAAGTTCAGTACTAACTAGAGATAAATCTGTTTCCACCTACTGCTATAACATCGTAGCAAATGTTCAAAGAAAGAATTTTTTGTAAGCATTCGAGATAAGATTACATAACATTGTAAAATTTACGTAGCAGCTAGACGTAAAAAGTTTGAAGAGAAATGTAAAATGAGAACAGGCGCAGATAGGTAACCAACAGAAAGTTTGAATCAAAACGCAGGAAGATAAAAGATCCGAACAGAGAAAAATATACTATAAAATTACCCGGGGTAATTCATCCAAAAATGGTGCAGTTTGTCTTCACTTACAGAAATTTAATGTCTGTGATTGCTATCACGGCCGTTTAATTGCGATAGAGCAGTTACTCAAAGCGGAGTACGCGAATCACTTAGGGGTTCGCCAGTTGATCGTAAGGGGTTCGAGACAAGATTTACATAATGGCGAACTGGTTATCTCAAGCGTATAGCACGCACAATGGTGAATATTGCTCATTGTTGCCAGTAGTGGAGCTATAAAAGGCCGCAGTTTTTTGTTAAGTGGGTTCGCCATTGCCTGGAAAATTTTATATAAGTACGTGGAGCTAAAAGTTTGAGAAACACTGCGTAGAGCACATGCTCCGGTGACAATTTCCCTGGTCATCTATTTAACTCTTTTTTTTTATTGTCATATATCCTTCGAGTGTAAATCCCACCACCCATCTACTTTCACCCTTTACGAATTTTAATTTTAAAATCATTCAGCGTTTTGGATAAATTATTAATTTCTTCCCTTGATAATTTATTTCAATTGCCGACTCCCTTACCTACAAAAGAAAATTTTCCCACTCCGTTTCGAAAGTATTTATAACGATTGTTTGAACCGACGATTGTTAAATGTTGATTTGATTTCAGAAGAATACAAAATCATAAAATTCTTTGTCTTATTTCAACAAGCATCACGTAAAGAAGGCGGCAGCTAGAAGACTGTATGGCAGGAAGGGTGGGACGGAAGATGTCCTCAAAGCAGTGGAGCGAGAAAATAATGTCGTTCAGTGCCCTGACAACCACACTCAGAAAACGACTCTACAACTACATAGTTATATAAACGCTTTAAATCTGAAACGCTGGTGTTACTTTCGCGAAGTAAAGGCATAAAGGTAAAATAAATTACAATGAAAAAACATCAGGGAAGTGAATTACAAAAACTTAGGTCACTCCTCTTTCTTTTTCCTTACAGGTTTGTACCTCTCCGACGTCATTGGAGGATTTAAGACCAGGGAAGGAAAGAAATTTGGCCACGGCTCTTTGAAAGAACAATTCGGACATTCCGCAAATTATGGAAAACATCTGAATGGCTGGACGTGGATTTGAACCCGCATCCTTGAGAATGCCAGGCCCGAGCGTTAGTCACTCTTTGCTGGAACGCCGAGATACGGTATCGGCTGCAAAATACAATATAGGTACTGCAGTGATACCAAAATTAGCACTTCCTGTGGAATTTAGAATTAAAAACTTTTGTTAATAAAGTTTTAAGGAAGATATAGGCATGTATTTGTTGTGAGGTTTGAGTGGATATCAAGGAAAGAATTAAGGGGGAAGAGAACTACAACCATTAATTTGAGATTTAGGTCAGACATAATGAAATGGTTAAATTTTCTTTTGCGGGTAAGGAGGTAGGAATTAGAAAATGCGACAGAAGGAGATTATGAGCATTAAGCTGCAAATAAAAAAAAAACGAAGCACATGCGAATGGATAAATAGCCTCTTCATTTTAATTAGAAGTTGTTACTATTAATTACAACAATAATGGAAAGGCAATATAATGTAAACCCATAGCTTAATATAAGAGATGGAGGTGTTGTGATAAAATGAAAAAAGAACAAATTTCCGAACATATAATAGGCTATCAGTTAAATGCTTAATAAGCCAAGAGGGAAACGAAATATAAGGCCTAGATGTATGCTAAAGAAAAACTTTTCCTAATTATGATTTATGAATGAAACACTGTTAAGGACTGAAGAATTTGGCAAATATGATTAAATCACAATAGTCATCTGCTGGGCAAATTGTTTGATATGTTAGAGAGAACTGAGAATATTAAGCAAATGCTCCAAATTTACTCCCAAGGAGTAACACATATCGGAACCAAGGTTTTGAGGATGCTTTTGATAGCTTAAGAACTTTCATTCTAAATAAAATATATCCCGACTGTTTATATGGAACATGCCAACAGATAAATCTGGCCTCTAAGGTTTCAAGAAGCCTTGGCTTAAATAGCTTCAACTAAAAAAACATCAGCAGCATATCTCACTAAATTTTTTAGTGTCTCTCCTGCACTAGTATGAAAATTTTTGACACAATTCAGGACATGAGGAACAAAAGTGTTAGAATAACAGAATTCCAGTTGTGTTTGCAATTGCTTAATGCCCGTGGAATTAAGATATTTACTGCATCAAGGATGTTTCCACTCCCATCCAATGCTTACAACTTTCAGATAAATAAGTTTTAAAACATTCCATAAAACACTATGAAATAGTTCAGGTAACATGCATAATATATCTGAAAGGAACAAGTTTTTCCATCACAAAATGGCTTTATGGTGACAGCAGAGCAAAGCAAAATCTGTAAGATCTTGTTTTTAACTTGTAAAGGAAGTAATTGGTCAAATAAATCTCTTATATGGTAACCAAAAATCATAAGACATTACAACTACATAATGAGAAAATGATATAGTATAAAGGAAAAATAAACACTGCCTTTCAAATTCCATATCATACCGACATATATCATCATTACTCAGGATGATAATTTAAAACATGTAACAACTGAATAAAATAAATGTAGACTTATTAGTTATTCCAAAGGAAATAGCCATTTTTAAAATATTAATGCAGGATAGTCAAAAGTGGTACATAGAAAGATGAACTCTGTGGTAGGAAACAAATATATATATTCATCAGGAAATTGATGCAGTACACAGACATGTGACATTAACTATCTTCCATCTACAGACTGAATGCTATTGGAACGAAAAAAACTTTTTTTTTTTTTTAAAGCAGCTGGTACAAAATTAATTATACATCAGTAATATGTTACTGAGACATGCGAACCACCATATAACATCGAAAAGTTGTAAACCAGTTTAGCAACATGATAATTCAGCAATGCAAATAAACTGGTCCAGATCATACAAAGCGGCTGGTAATAGTGGTATGACAACCAGCAAACAAGTCTTCCAATATTTCTTGGCCAAACTAGTTATCACCAAAACTTTTGTCATCCTCAAAACGAGAAGTCTAAATAAAATTATTGGATATAAACTAAATTCTAATAAAAGAAACACATAAATCAATCAACAGAGACAAACATGAGATATTTATTCACACTAGCATACACTGACAAAAAAATTCGAACTACAAATCTTTATTAATACTTGACATTCAAGACTCATTCATTTCACAAACAACTATTACAGTAACATGGTGCATGGTAGTCATATTAACCATATACATGAAAGAAACAGGAAGACAACAATTTTACTAACAGCAAAGAGATGTTAATGGCAAGGACGAGAGAAATTTCTGCACCACAAGAATGATGTTTGACATACGTTCAGAGAATCAGTCACAAATGAATACAATAGTCCATGTTATCATAAATATATTTTCTCAAGAGAAAAATTAAATTTGGTTAGTGTTTGACAGACAGTACCTTTGGCTTGTAGAACCATTTCCTTATGGATTCCATCTTCTAAACGTTTTTCAAGTATATCTTGCGTAAATACCTCACCGAAAGAGCAAGGAAATGCACAACAACATTATTCACACTAGCATGTCTTCCTCACTCCATCACATAACTGTAAAACACTCAACTTATTCATAATACAACGTAAAACTAGAAAACATCCGCAAACGAAAACTGTCATGAAAAGAAATTAACAAACAAGTGCCAAACTAGTCATCTGCGCATGCGTAAGACGTCACGTTCCATGGTTCCTTGAACACACGGCTGGTCGTGGCACAACCTTTCTGCTTCTTATAATTTCTTTGACCAGTGATTGTGTATATACACAATCGAACTGCAGATGGAATAAATCATATCGAGAAAAAAATCTTAGAGACCAGTTGTGATATTTATCAGATATTAATGGGTAATTACTGCTTATTAAAAAAAACTGCTGTACAGTAAAGCAGCGACTATAGAACAACAAAATAATCTTGGCAGTTTCAAATGCGTACGCGCAGGCCAACCCTGTTAGCTTGAAGAGTGGGGAGAAGGGTGGGCGAGGGGTGTTATTAGAAATACGTCAAAATCTCCTTCGGAGGATTAGTATAAAATGCTGCGCTGTGCCTCTGCAGGATCAGATAGTTGAAATCTTTAGGAGGGGTATCATCGTGAAGGCTTTTCTCTTCGTCTACAATCATCAGCATCTGACGAAAGCAGAAAAAACGTGAGCAATTTGTTGTTTAGTTCCTTAATTCGCCATGCGATGGTTATTTTTATCGATGTTTGTCCCTATTTTTTTTTAAATCTGAAAATTATGATTTTTTATAGCTTTTTTTGTCAGCCTATATCAAATAGAATGTTTCTATGTTTCATTCTTTTTAGATAAAGTTCTTATTTATAAGACCACTGTATCATTGAGGCTAGAAAAACCTACAGCTCAGATTTTGCTCACATTTTTTAATCCAAAATTTCATCTATACAGTTTTTCATCTTTCTCCTCCCTATCGGTTTTGTCATGATTTACATTGTTTCCACGTCATTTTTCTGATTTTTAAAATTAATCAGATGAGAAACCGCAGTAGTAGTTTCTATTTGATTTTTATTTGATCTCTCATCACAAGAAAGAAGAGCAATATTTGTTTGCGGAAAATCTTCAATTTATGTGCTGAGAAATTATTTCTTTGAAAATCAGTTTGTATGTGACTACATTTTCCTAGAAAATCTTTTAATTTTGTATTTTTTAATCACGTAGGATAGTGGAAAAACTCTTCCAAAATTCCAATGTTACTTAAAATAAATTCTTAAAAATAGCAAATAAATACGGCATATTGCTAACACATTCTGCAGCGTAGTAACTTTGGAAAAAAAAGTAAGGAACAAGCGAGGTTTTTTTTTTTTTTTTTTAGTTTTTTTTTTAAATGTAGTCTTGGTCATATTTAGTTTTAGTTTGCTATCTATTTCAGTATTTCGTAAACTTCATATTAACACGACATATATTTATATATTTCAGTTACGAAATATGGTATCATTTTATAGAAACGGTCATTATTTGTGTCTTCTTATCAATATTCCTAACAATCTTTACAAATAATGGCTTCTTTAGAATTAAAACTATTTTCTTTGTATGTGTGAATGTTTTAAATAACTTCTTATGATTTTAAAAGCTAGCTTAGAGTTATTATTTTTTATTCATTTTATTCGATTCTTATGACATTATCTACATTCAGAATAGATTTTTCTTTAATAAAAGTATGTTGGAGGTTTTTGATCACCTCTGGGTAAGATATCGACCCAAAAGAAATTTTTCAAATGTTATCAGTATGCAATGTAGTCTTCACGGGTGTACCGTCTTCGTTCTTACGTTATCAGTATGCTTAGAGGAGAAGATAATTGGCTTCCATCAGGAATATATAAGCTATAACTTATATACAGCTTATATATTCCATGAAAGTGATACTCTGTATGCTCAAAGTTTAATGTTACGCAGTTGTGGGAGATATCAAAGTTGGAATGGGGGGTGATATGAGGAAATTTTCAACAAGCACTAAGCACGTAGCAACAGATTAACATTAAATACTGCTGTTTGTTGCAGTTATATTAATTTAAAGCCGATAGATCGAATATAGTTTCCAATAATGGAAAAGCATTCTTCGCGGGATATATTAAGGATTTTGTACTGGTCTTTAATGCTAGCAAAGTTCCTCTTCTTGCAAAATATTGAACGTTTGTGTAACAAACACCATTGTTAAATGTTATGTTTGCACTGTCTGTAAACAAGTTCAGTCAGGAACATTTACAACGATTCTGATGTTATAATAAAAGGAGTTTCTCTATTATTCGAAGTTTTGATTTAGTGATTTTGAAATTCTTTAATGATTTTATTGTGGTTTGCTGTTTTCAAATTCTTACAGTGCCTCGATTATCATAAAATATCAATTGAGGTTTTTGATTATTAAAAAACGTCATCGTTTTCCAGGAATTAGCAAGACCACTTTTGAACATCTCTTTACAAATATGAAATATGTTTCTTCAATATTTTTCGCTGCTTTACATATGACGAGCCAGTGAAGTTTAACCCTCAAAATTCCTTGTTCAGATGTATCCCAAAAATTTCTGCATTGCTTGAAGTGATCGCTTTGTTATTTTCCTTGGTTCACTCTTTAAAGCCTTTAAAAATTTTCTGAATGAATATTGATTTACTTGCCAATAAAGTACTTGTGTAATAACATGAGTTAATCCATTCTATAATTTATTTATTGTATTTACATAATCGATATGATCATTATAACAGATATTATAAACATCACTGTTTAAAATTAAAAATTCGGTAATTCGTATCTAGTATTTTAATTTAGTTAACCTTGTTCCAGTGCTATGAACAGTATTGCTAAATTCTATACAAAGTAAAACCTGCGAATGTGATGATGTTATAAATTTGTTTATATTTTTCGCAAGTGTTACTTCAGTCTATGATATACTGGGAAAAAGTTCAATTTACGTTCATATAATGCATGTTTTATGAATCGGTTCCACTTCATAATCTTTAAAAGAAAAAACGAAACAAATTTAGTCTGGAATGTATGTTGCAAAAATAATAAAACACGCTTTCAGATGTATCGACTTAAGGAATTGCCATCAGAATCTACTCAAGGCCTAGTGAATGTTTCTATAAACCAACTGTACTGGTAGCTCAAAAATGAAATATATTAGTATGTATTCTTAATGAGCAAGAACGTGATGTTGGATTTCAGCAGACATATCCATTTCGAAATTTTGGAACATGGTGTTCAGAAATTTTTAGTTTCGTTTTTAATCTCTTCTATCGCGACTAGCAGTTACTTTTTTGTGGCTAAATCTGAAAAGCACTACATTCCAAATAAAAAATAGAGTAACTGCTATAAATATCATCTAAATTTCTATAAAATTTCACTCATTTTGCTTATTTTTTTCCTTTCAAATCAGCCATGTTATCTTCATTCTGCTAACGCATGGATCTCACGAGACCTATAGCTGATCTTGTTGCATGTTCTAAGAAGAAAAAAAAAGGGAGCCATACAATAATTTTTAAAATTACACCACCTAGAATTGCATGTTGGTCACATATTTTCTACAAGCAAATATTAAATTGATTTCAGAATTAAAATTTTAGAAAATTGTGAAACAAGAGAAACTATTACAAGTTTGCGCATTTGACAGGAGTCACCTCCCTTTCGAACAGCAAGCTTGACTCACAAACTAGTCCGTAACGCTGGCATTCCTATGAATTTCTTTATACGGTGTCATACCCACTAACCATGTTATTTTTTCCGAATAGACAATACTGATGTCTAGAAATAGACAGACAAAAACAAATACACAAAGTAAACAGATCTTCACATGCAAAGTAGCCGCCTTGGTCACGTTCAGTATCAGCTCCTGGTACAGTGCGCTCTATGTTTTGGTTATTTATATTTGTTGTGGGCTTAGAGATTAATGTATTCACGTATGACCAATAAGGCAATTACCCTCTTACTAATATATTGTATTAAACAATAGAAACAGAAACTTACACAAGTTCGTACTTTTTAAATTACAATTGAACAGTAGAAATATAATTGCAGCTTTCGTTGGAAACGGAAGACCATTGGTCGGTATTTTCATTGACTTCAGGAAACCATGGAAAACTAAAATGTAAATGGCCGGGCAGGAATTCAAACCCGGATCCTTCCGAATGCCAGGCTTGAAAGTTTGCAGTCACCCATGAGTCCTATTTTATAAGTACCGAATCACAACATTGAGGACGACTGCTTGATTCAGTCTGTTTTACAGTATAATATGAAATCGGAAAGTCCAAGAAATTTATGTTTTTATCAGTAGCGTAGCTAGGTCAACAAGGGCCCCGGTGAAAAAAAAATTATTTTGGGCCCTCAGGCCAGATAGGCGACCTTTTTTGTTGCTTTGTGTTGCTGATAGGGGCCCTCTGAGCTGAGGCTGGGAGCCCCTGAGTTGTGCTTGGGGGCCCCCTGAGCAGTGAGGGCCTCTTAGTGAGGGGGCTCCCCTTACACGACGGTAGATCTAAAAAAAAGTTGCCAGTTTGCCGTGAAGGCCCGTGGGCCCTCTGAACTGCGCTTGGGGGTCCCCAGAGGTGCGCTTGGGGGCCCCCTGAGGTATGCTTGGGGGCCTCTGAGCGTAGAGGCCCCGATGCACTGCACCGCTTAGCCCCATAGTAGCTACGCCCCTGGTTTTTATTATACTGATGTTTTGACAATAGACCTGTATTAAAAAATTAAAAAATCTACAGCAGCATCGTAGCTTTTGATTAGTGAGATGTTGAGGCGTGAGGCAGCTTAACGTTTAAAGTGCGCCTAGAAAATTCTTGGTTCCAGGGTTGAATCCCGCTGCGGACAAGAATTCTGACGCGAACCGCGCTGCGTATTCCACGTTAAACTACAGGTCCAACCAAAGCAGTAGCGAAATGCGCGACAAATCGAAACTCGGTGATTCGGGGGCCGAACGACCTTTCAGGGTCTCCCGACCAACAATTTCATACAAAATTATGTAATTCAGTAGTCATCAGGGCCGTCGCTAGGAATTTCGAGCCCGGGGTAAAATGGCCGACTTTTTTTTTTTTTAGCTCTACAAACTAGCCGGGCGACAATGAGCGGATTCTTGGCTTCGAGGCCTGGGGGCCCCCCATCAGCCGGTGGGGCCGAGTACATTTGATCCGCTTACCCCTCCCTAACTCCGGCCCTGGTACTCATGGAACTACAAACTGATATTTATGTCTTGCCATATGTTATCTAAATAACTAAAAAAAACTAAAATTATAATGAAAATTTAATCAAATACATTAATACTCCACGTATTTAACCGTGTGGTCTGCACTAGCAGAGTGAATAAAATCACAGAAATAGGACGTCATACCGCTCCTTACAGATAATCATATTTGCACGATCAATTATAAATTTTAGATTTGAATTTACAGATGAAATGTAAATGTACTTTTACACCAGGTATTCTCTGCGATCACTTCTGGTTAAGTGATATATCGAAACTTTTCGAGGATGATAGATTCTATGTGATATTTTGGCATTATCACCAATCGAATTGCCTTTTTTGGCTTTACATCTCACCGGCGTCTAGCTAATTAGATGCGGGAAAGAACTGGCCGCAAGGAACGGGAAGGAATTCAGCCATAACCTTTTTTTGAAGGAACGACTCCAACATTCGCCTGGATTGATTTGGGGAAACCATGGGAAATCCAAATCTGGATGCCCGGACGGAGATTCTAACTCGCGTCCTACCGAATGCGAGACCAGAGCGTTACCACTCATCCACCAAGTTCGGTATCCAATTCCGACATTGAAGAAAGCGCTTTCGAAGCTTTGCTGATTACATCTTAGGTTCATAGAATTCATGATACTTGCAATAGAAAAGAAGCGAATAGTAATTATATATAAGAACTGCTATAATACCTATAAGAGTTGATTTCTGGGATCAAGTGTCTGCGTACAAACTGAGCTGATGCACTTAGCAGAGGCGAATCGGTAGCGTCTTCTCTTACACAAAGCACCTCTCGCAATCTGAGTAGAAAGATCGACAGCGAAGAGCTCGCAGCCTAATTTCCATTCCACTCCCCCATCCCCCGATCGTTTGCGAGCTGGCCAGCCCGATGGTATTAACCTGGTCGGCTGAAACGTTTCCTCAGGTTGTGGTGAGCTCTGCGAGGAGGCACTAGCTCTCTTACAGCTGCGCCAGAAAATTGGTTAGTGTATAAATGTTCCCACAAGCCTCAAGTATGTTTGCTGAGATTAATTAAACACATTATTTTGTAATTCATAAGGTCAAATTTCTTAGCCTCTGTTTACAGTAGGATAGAAACAAAATTAATTTGAAAATTAAAATTATGGTATTCAAAAATATTAAAACCATTAGGAGATAAAATCATAACTGGTTATATAATCTTTTTACCACAAAGTATAAGTCAACAACACTTTTTACCAACAAGCGGTTGCAATTTATAGTGGTCTGTTGTGGGAATCAAACAAAGCGGAAATCAAGTCTTGCTTTATTCCACAATAAGAAGGAATGAAATGTTTTTAATTTCGGTGACGGTATTTCTTGTTCTGTCTGCAGCTATTGTAATTGCCAGATAAGTCCTGAAATAGTATTAATTTATCATTTCCAGTTCTTCTGTTATTTATCCAACACTTTTCTTATTTCCTCTTTTGCCGGAAAATATCTATGCAAAAATGTTCCTAAAAAGTATGGTTTCCATTAAAAACTGTTATTATTTACTTTCTCTGCAACACTGTATCAAGTACTTTGAAGATGATACATTCCATCAAATTGAGGGATTTCTTTAGGAATGGAAATGAAATAATTAATATGTGGGCTTTTTTTAGGAAGTTATTGGATTATTTCTCTGGAACGATTGAGGAATATTGTTGAAAACGTTTAGCAGGATAACAGTGAAATATTATATCATTTATCCAAGTAGTATATATACAAACTTCTCTTTTTTCTTACGTCAGATACAAAATGTTGATGAGATAACGCAGCCAGAGCTTTCACCATAACTAAACAGAGGATTTTTTAAAAAAATATTCAGTTGACTTCAATGAACAGTGAAATATAATTTGTATTTCAAGGAAACTAATCCTCATTTACAGGAAAATGAATCAGAGAAACAGGTCAACACGACACTTTCACCCTGTTAGGGTAAGCAAAAGATATTTCTAAAAGCAGTTTACTGTTGTGAATCCTTTTAGGAGGAATCTGTTCGTTGAACCTGAAGAACGTTGCAAGCAGGTAACACAAACACTTGTCACGGACGTACGATCCCAGTTCGAAACAAGTGGCGCGTGAGAAGGGCAGGCACCCTGTTAGCCGGGGCGGTCAGCCGTGGATCCCGCCCGCGAGCTGTCTTGCATGTCAGTAAAATCTTTCTACCATTTTCAAAATCGTATAAACGTGTTTATTCCTTAACATAACAATTCTAGTGCTGCTGTAAATATTTTAAAAAATTCAATGGATTTTTTAATAGAATGTAACATTTTGCCAACAAGTTTACTTATACCTTTATCGTAAGCCCATACATTCATTACCATAGATTGATAAGCGAGAAAGTTAGTGTAATATAGAACAAACATATAGTTCTAAAAATTATTAAAAACTAATGACTATATTACAAATGTAATTTATTACACTTTAAGTAGCATCCAGGAAGTTTCTTATTTTCCCCGCATTTGATCGGAGAGGACATCATCACACTCTGGGGAGTTAGTCCCTCACAGTTTGAAAAGCGAGTACTGCGAATCTGCTGCTGTTACAGCAAATCAGATTTACGGAGATCCAAGTCTTGCGTGGCGGCTAGAAATCATAGTGGTTTTTAATCGATTCAAAGAAAATCATGTCGGTAACAGGTGATTTATGAATACAATGTTCCTTTTAAGTTACGTCAAAATCCCCTATGGAGGAGGGATCTCGCAGTTAATAGTGAAGGATGTTTGGAGTGAAGACTGTCACTTAGAATATCATCTAAGTCTTTACAAATGTTATTTTTTTCCTCCGACAGGTGAAAACATTTAATACAATATATGCTACGGGAGGAGTGAGGGGGGGTGGAGTTGTCGGTGAAAAGAGTAAAGTTATGGTTAATGTGTTTCGCCTTGCTTCTAGAACTTTTTTATGGCGAAAATTTACCTTAGCTCAAAACTGCAGTGAGGACAGTTCATTCGCAAGCATTAGTTGGAAACAATCTTCTCTGATCTTACCAAGTCCTCCTCATCAGTATCTTGCACCCGCTATCAGAAATGCTGTGTGCTTATTGCAGCTTCATAGATTTTAATAAGTAAACGGAATAAACAAACCCAACCATTTCAAATAGTGCCATAATTATTACAACGTTTTCCTATTCAAAACCATACAACTTTCATCTAACATTATGGTTAGAATTGGAGTTATAAAGGATACAAAAACCTATCATATAACGAACGAAATGCCGAATGCGGGAAACAATTAAAAAAAAAAAAAAAAGATCCACTCAAATCTCGGAATAATTGATTAGCATTGTGTAGGCAATACAAGAGAGTTTGGGTTGTGTGGTATTAACGGGGGTGTGCTGCTCGCCAAGTCTTGGTGCTGGCTAAGGGTTCACGGCCTTTGGGCAGGTGACAGTGACAGCTCCTACAAAGCACAAGCTCTCTCCACGCCGTCACACAACCACCGCCACTGCTACCTTTTAACAAAGTGGCTGCTAAATAAAAAAAGTGACGCCCTAACTGCTGTAAAGTGGCTAGAACAAAATGTTTTAAGACTGTTACCAAGAACAATTTTCTCCGTGGATATCGAAACACCTAAATTCGAAGGAGATGAACTGCTAACAGACGCGAATAGCTATTTTAAATCTGTCTTTTTGCATTGAGGAGATATAGTCAGTGTCAGAACACAAGCTATTGATAAAATATTATTCAGGATGCTCCAATGTATCTGTTTACGGTTTGTGTCATTTATTATAAATCTGTGTATGTCCTCTTTCAGTTCAATTTTAATGTTGTAATGTTTTTATTTATCTGCTTTAAACAGCACAAATTTTGAATTAATACATGTTAAGAACAAACATAAGTTTTGATAGACGATTGCTCTAACATCAGAAATGTGCCAAACTGATGTCACTTTAGCTGAATAACAGAGAAGGGTAATAACAGATCGTGTTATATGAAACATGCTTCACGGAGAACAGCGAGAACGTTTAGATGTGCTGCAATATTCTAGAAGTTGTGACCCATGTTGAAGAAGTTAAATGAAGGAAACTCAAAAGATTAAAATAATATACCGTTCTATATCAGTGAATGATACACGGGTTTGAATTTTTAGTTTTATTTGCTGCGAGGTAAAAAGTAGTGAGTATCGCTTGCAGTGACATCCAGAAGAAAATCAGACATATTTATTTTTGCTGGAACAATAATGCTATTCAATGAAAGGAGAGGGCTGAAACAATGATGCTCTTCTTTTGAAGCAATGAAACAGAGAAAGCTTATAACTGCTGTTCTGATGTCAAAGTATAAATTTTTATTATACCTTTCTCGGCTGCCATTCTATTACAGTGTTTTACAAGTTAATAAAGGAATACCGTTAGGTAGAGGAATAGGAATAGTGATACATTTATATGCTAGTGGGGAATCCAACCTTCGATTAATATCGATCGAGAATTGCATTGAGACTACTACTCTACCTGAAAAGTTATCTATCATACCGATTATTCTAAATCACAAAAAGGAATAAATTTTGAAAGCGCGTTGGGAAACTTATATTTGTGTTCCACGTTTCGTAATTTGCCGTTAGAATTGCAGTCTTTGACTGATGCCGAGAAATAACAATTTATACTTTCCATACTACATCAGGAATAAAGAGGAAGTAATATAACATAAGGAGTGTTTTCAAAATTTTTATGACAGTTAAATAAACATTTTAAAAGACTATTAAGTGAAGATAGGGTAGTTTATCCAGTAGTAGTAGCAAAAAACTTTACAATTTCATATAAATTACATTTTGCATGATAAGCGGAATCTCAGTGTAAGTACAGTTGGCGTGGCCGCTCTGTCGGCTAAGAAGTTTTCAATAAATTGAATATACGTTTATCGCATTAACAATGCATATTAATGTTTTCTGAAGAAATGATTACATACGGCTTTGATAGCCGAAACAATAAGTGCGCAATTCTACTCCGTTTCCGCAATGTTAAACAAAATATTGATTTAAAATCACCTACGCTTTAAGTAGGAAGCGGTGTTACTTTATAGCTAAACCAAGCGTGGTGGGTGAGTGGTAACGCTCTGGCCCCACATTTGGGAGAATGCGGGTTCGAGTTTCCGTCCGGTCATTCAGATTTCAGTTTTCCAAAGTGTACCGAAATCATTCCAGGCGAATGCCGGGATGGTTCCTTCGAAAAGTCAAGGCCGAATTCCTTTCCGTTCCTTGTCCGCAGTCCTTTCTCACCTCTACTGACCTCTAAGTCGACGAGGTGTAAAACCATTACCGAAAAAAAAGCGCTTAGCACTACGCTACCGAACTAATTCATAATAAAATCTCTTTAAAAGTACAGACGACAAGAGATGAACACTTCATCATAATCGTAAATCGCCCACGCTTGAGGTCAGACTCGAGATGTCGATTCGTTGCAAGTGAGCGTTATTGAACCCATGGAACATATGCGTAGCTGTCATGGTAGTTTGGCTGAATATGTTGAGATGACGCCAAACTGGACTTGATAATTATGAATGGCAAGAGTTCTAATTCAGTAATCACTAGCAAGTCGGCTAACCTATCCGCTTTCTATACAAAACGAATTTTTGGCTGGTCTCTAACTTCTACACCACAAATTATGTATTTGGTAAACTAAGTTTACAATGATAGCAGACAGATAGAAACATTCTCTTGGCTCTAAATTTTTAATATCAGATGATAAGTCACAGCAAAGCTACAGCATCTACTGGTAAATTCACTGATTTAGAAGTTTGAGGATGTGCTGGTGCTGTTAACAGGATGCGGCCCTGGTTGTGCGCCCTGTTTCTGATGGCTGCGTGCTGGTGCTACGGACAGGCTCAAACGTTCCAGTACTCGCACGGCTGGACAAACGGGCGCAAGAGGGGCGGGCCCGCCTCTGCTGCCGCCGCCCCCGCCGCCGCACTCGACGACGGACCTGAACCACCCTGCCACGTGCGCCGCCTCCGGCTCATGCTGCAAGGAAGGCCCGTCTCAGAGGTGAGCGCCCCGTCAAACCAATGGTCTACTTTCCTCTTTACTGCAACCTTCGTTTTCGTACTGACACCCGACTTTTTGGGCGCCTCTTTATTAACACAAAATGTACCGTTCTGCAGTCGGCTTAGTTCTCGAGATATTTCATCTCAAAAGTGAAGAGATTAGGGTGAGATCCGGCCTGAACCAGAAAAAAATACACCAAAACCACTATGTTTACATGGTGAAAATGTACTATAGATGTTTTATTTTCTTCCTAGGGGTTGTTGTTAGTTTGAAATACGGCCTGGACCAGAAGAAACGTCACCAAAAGCACAAGGAACTATACCTATAACTAATTTTTGACATGCTATATCTCGAAAACCAAGCGAGATATCAAAAAATATTATTCTTTATTTTAGATTTTTTCGTCTTCTATAAAAATGCATTATCAGATTGTGGGAGAACTGCCGTAATTCACTTAGACAAGAACATCATCAGTGCTAAATTCATTCACTCCGATAAAACAATGCTCATATCTCGCAGTAACCTCACATCTTCTGACGAACCGTGCCTTTCCAAATAATAAGAAAACAATTCCCAAAAGAAGTAACCTTCGTTATAAACATTAATAAAGCACAAGGTCAGACGCTTTCAAAGGCAGGATTGTATTTTTCAGAACCTGTTTGTTCGTATATACACCCGTCCGCGGTTTTTTCAGGAGTTTGTGGATTCATTAATACTTACTTTTGTGTTAAAGACACATACGGTCAAAAAGACAACGATGACCGTATTCTAAATAAACGATCTATAACACCGAGAGAAACCATTCTGTTTCACAAAGTGAAATGAATGCACACTGTAAAGCGTAGACCTGGCTCAGAAGAAGATCTCTTAACTTTTTGTCACTACACGAGCACGAGACTTGGCCTATTTTTACAATAATTGTATTGTGGGATCTCATTTCTTTTTGTAAGTTTATCATTTATACTGAATCGTCGCTGAAATGTAATGATTCCATTTGAAAATCGGCGAGTAAGAACATTTCAGATTTGATGACATCAATATACTTTACCAGTAATGCACCACTCCGTAAACCACTGGTGTGCGCCGTAGTCGAGCAATGCAGATTACGTCTGGTTTAACTACCACCATAAATAAATAACTAGTAACTTCCAAACTAAGCACAGGAACAAAGTAAAATTTAAGATATTAGTTAAACTTTCCGATATCTATGTATTAGAACATTCTTAGGCATATAACTACAACCGAAGCAAAGCAATTAAGCCGCAAATATGTTCCAGAAGTTTTCATGTTTGGGATTGTAATTATATAAATACGGGGAAAAACTCCAGTATTAGACTTTTCTTATGATTTAGGGATGAAATCATATATGTGTACCAAATTGTTTGTTTCTAGGATTACTGGAAGTACAGAGGAAATTTGATGTAGGGGTGTCTTGTTCGAAATAAAATTTTGAATTTCAATAACTTCCAAAGTAAGGAAAGGAAAGAAGTAAAATTTAACACATTAGTTAAACGTAGTAAGCTCACACTATGACGAAAATCTTCGGTTATAGAGTTATTAGGGTAGAAAGCGATTTCACTTTAGGGGTAGGTAAGGGGTAGATATATCGAAATTTACAAGTTTCAGACTTTCATCATAGTACGTGGGTGAAATGTTATCTGTATGCTAAATTTCAGCTTTCTACAACTACGGGAAGTAGCTTAGAGTTTTGATGATCATCAGTCAGTAAGTGAGTGAGTGACAAAATCTCTGAAGTTTGCATCGGAATAACATCCTAACGAAGAACAGTAACGAAATAAAATTTAGCATGTTTGTTAAGATTGCTGATATCTATGCATACGTAACAACAATACGAGCGAAGAGATTCAGGTTAAAATATGGCACGAATCCCTTCCAGAAAAACGTAGTATACAGTGCCACCGTTGACCCGACTTGGCTGGTGCACTACCGTGCACCCAAATGCTCTCATAATATTGGTGGAAAGTAGACTCGAGAACGTGATGCATTATTTGAATGACTGAGTTGGAACTTTTCCTAGAATCTTCATGTATTTCTTATTCAGCAACGAATAGTTGACACAGAAACAATATTTTATTGAAAATCAGCATTAAGTTACGTGATAAACGGGATATACAGACTAACGGAAACGTTGGGAAAAAATCAAGTTTGTAGTGAACCAAAAAAAAAACACTGAAACACAGACAGCCTAAACATTTCTGCCTGCTTCAATAATTAATACCCTGGCAAAAACAAGTAGTATCAGACCGACTACTTATTGTTTACTCCTCGCACCAAACATGAAATTTTCCTTTGTCTTTTCCTCATTTCTTTTACATTGCGCAGTTACGTCCTGCCTACGTTAAAGTCATTAAGAACGTAATCTTTGGAAGCATCGAGAGTATTGCAGCCTGTCTGCGAGTCATGAAAGTTTTTGAACAACTGTGTTTTGTATTAGTTGTATTATTGAGTTTCCGTAATGTGTAATTTCTGAGGCAGATAGTGGGCACCATTTGCCTAGGACGTTGGCAAATCTAGTGGAATATGAAAACGCGTTACCGGAAGTCCGGAATGGCCAGTACGCCGAGACCTAAATTTGGCCCCATTGCACTACATCACGCGTAGCCAAACTGCCATGTGTGGTCCATTCTCCAGGTCAATGGTCATGGTAGGATATCTACAACCTGTTATTTTGAAATTAATAATCGACTTCCTCCGAGAATCATAGGCCGCGTTTTAACGTCTTCTACCTTGCCTGTCTTGGGCGTTGTTTGCTAACATCGACTTGCGTCCTCGGCAGTTCCGACAACATCATAATGCCGAAGCCAAACAAAGAATTACCAACCAAGCAGTCCTTTGGGTTGAAGTTAGAGTTTTTCAGCATTCCAAGGACAGACACCTGACGTCTGGAAATTCATAGCGCCGCTTATAGCATCCTATGGAGCTGATTACAACACTAATGACTCACGATGTATTACTGGTTGCTTTAGTGTCTATGATCTGAATAATAGTAACGCTTTAAAATGTCAGTGGATATGTCCCAACCACACAGTTATCTAAAGGAAAATCGTTGTACGACGTTATTATGAATTTTGCTTACATTTGAAGGGTTTGTTTGTGATTACAGCTACTTGTTGTGAAAATAACTGTCGCAACTCTGTGTTGTGTTCCATAATGGCATACACGTTACTCATACATACGTTTAAGTTTTATCGAATATTGCTTTAGTAAGTAAAGGTCATAGAGATTAGAATGGGCCCTTCTGTATTAAGTCAGAAAGTCACTGCTATTTTTAACTTAATGTTCTTGTCTAATAATCTGACAGAATTTGCGCAATCATTAACTAATGTATTCATTTGTTATTTTGCTGCCCGAGTGCGGCGTCTTTAAATAATTGTATGTAACTAATTAAATTATTTCATTACGATCCTTCATTTAGTTTATTTCTCTCTAAACATCCGAAGATATAATTTTCAAAAAGTGCCACAATTAAAGTTCTAAAACAAGTTATTCCTGATCGACATAAATAATAGTGGTGTTTCGTTGCATGCAAAAAACTGTATTCTGATTCTGTGGTGTAGCGCAACTTCGTGTGAAACGAGTATACAAGAAAACTGGGGTAAATGCTACATATTTTCAACTTTATTATATGGTAGAGCAATTATTACTCCAAGACGTCCTAGTTTGTCACAAGATTTATTTAGTAGTGTTGTCTAATAATGCTGTTCACAGCAATGAGCATGTATTTCCACTATTGCATGACAAAAATTGCCGTTTACACAAGAGCATAACACTGTATGAAATTGTATTGTTGATGACATAATTGTGCGCAAATTCCTTATGTGTTTATACAAATCTGTGCCAAGTGTCGACTCAAATATTGCCCAACACGTCAAACGATAACTGTGGTAATATGACTCCTGAGCATCAATTTTACCGTTAAACTTGTTCACGTGCTGTGATTAATGATCAGCTTGATTCGTTTTTAAGGTATGGATCGCTAATTACTTTGGATGATTTTCTTATCTCATCAGCCAATAGCACTTTAAATAATCACCCGATCTAAAAAGTTGGCACTCTTTTCCTCACGAACTGTTTCCATCTAATAGATTTGTTCCAACGGGGACGGTACCGCCGATCGGTGGGCGTTGAAGAGATTAAAAGGGTTCTTTCCGATATAGTAAGGCAAATTTAGGGGGCGTTGAAGAACAACAGCCGCCTTTTGCTTTCCAGTATTATAGTCGGCTTTAAAGGTTGCATCAAAAATGTTTTTAATTGCATTCCCACAATCGTCTGTAGCCAGTAGAGTATTTAGCGTAGTCAGCAGTTAATTAGCTTAGAAAATAAACAGATTTTCAGTAATAGAATGTGGGGATTTAAGATTGCTGATAACAAATAAGGCATCTAACATCGAAAAATTATTGTTAATACACCGAGCTCAGCTTTCTAATTAATAATATTTTTTCGTAATATCTATTTGTTAATCAAACTGTGAATTGTTAATATGTTTTAATAGAGCAATAGAGAAATCGGTTTTTGTTTTTTTGTTCACTTCACCTAAGAGAGACTCCATCGAATCACTGTTTTTAACAACCAAAAAAGTTGGAGTACTGTGAGTCACATTATTTATTACAAGAAGGGGAGACGGTGTACTTTTTTCAAAAAAGGGGGGGGGGCAGTAGTTTTTTTTCGAAAAGAGAGCGATAGACCACGAAAGTTTGGGAATCTATGCAATAGACCAGAGTTTCTCAACTTTTTTCATCCAGAGGACTAGTAAATTGGTAAAAGTAGTGCTTCGAACTACTAACTTCTGTAGGTCTAATTTTTTAAACTTTTTGTATATTATTAACATCTGGGACGTATTGTATTGTACCATTATAACATAATAAATCCAAAAGCATGTTATGAATTTCTACTGAAAGAAAGTTATGTAACTGGAGGAGAACTGTTAAAGTTAATTGCATTTTTACCAGTCTCTTAATCTTTAATCTCCAAATGGATAACAATCTTACTTTAGGCTGGATTCTATATTATACCACTGATCTACAAGCACAAACTAAATGAAACGAGACCTGATAAGTTTTATTGTTGTTTACTTCACCACTTTTACGTTACCAACCCTACCACATTCCGCGGTCCATAACACCTACCACATAACATAACGTAACGTAACATAATCCCAGTACCGGATTAGCCACGAAGAAGGAGTTAGCAAATGCTACGGGCCCCGCGCCAAGGAGTCTCTAGAGCCTCCACGTCAGGCTAGATGGCCATTTTTTTATTTTATTTTTTAAGCTCTACAACTCCCCCTGACTGCGAAAACCAAGGCGTACGGCGCTGCCTTTGATACTGGAAACGTATTTATTGAATAAGATATTGTAAGAACAATGCTGTCGTAATGCTGGTAATGTCAAATTTTTGCATGGTAATTGAAGTCCCGGTAGTCATATCTTTTAAATATCTTATATTTGCTTATAGCCTTACACAGTAAGAGTATGGTATATAAGTTTTTAATATTCTGCCTGCGGACCACCTTTTCACGGACCACTATTTTCATGTGAGTGCCTTGTTGTGATTTCAGCTGTACTTGCCGTGCGACGCGTGGCAACAGATGGAGGAGGACGAGGTTCCGTCGGGGGCTGTGGGCCGGGGGCAGCGAGGTGGAGGTGGCAGCATGGCCCACCTGAGACACCTGCTGCCACCCCAGGCGGAGGAAGACATGTGAGGTGCTCAGCCCGCAGTATAACCACAACCGAGTTAGCCAGTTCGACGGAGAGCTTCTCAAGTACAATAAATAAAAATACTAATTATAAGTGTTTATCATGTTACTCACTTCATCTTCTAGTAAATGAAGCCTCAACTTGTTCTCCTGACCTTGAGGTTGTAAGATAATAAAAAATAAAGAACCAATAAATTATTTCTAGTTATTAAATAAAACTCATTTCCATATCCTTAAATATATATAAAAATCCTTACCTGTAGGGATTATCGGATATACTGATCTGCATTCCTATTCATTCACTGTATGGAAGAAAGGAATCAACACAACTCTCTGGCTACTTGGACTAAATAGCTGGTTGAATCTTCCTTGATTGTGAGTATTCAGTTTCACCACTGCTATCTACAAAACAGCAGTTGATCCTAGAGACAATGTGTTTGTTACATGCACTGAAGCACTGGAAGAAATGTTAATTGCTCAAATATTCTTTACGCGCAACTAATAAGGTCGAATATCACTTGCAACCGCCAGCATAGTTTAACTGATGTCCTATGACTGAAAATATCGACCAGTTTAAAGTTAGTCTGAGGAGTGGAAATATCTCAAAGATGGTTACGGCAGTTCATTCGATTTAGGCTCCTTCCCCCTGATGAATCAATAGGAAAAATTGTCTCAAGATTGACTCGAGTAATACAAGCTTAAATTTTCAGAAAATAGTATAATGATTGCAAAAACTTCGTAAAACTTGAGAGACTGTAGCACATTATTCGCCTAAACTAAAGAGGACTACCTAGTTAGATAAATATAACTAATGTTAATTAAAAATGTCAGTAATGTCGATCTCTCATATAAATTTTCAACTTCAATACTGCTACCTGATTTCAGAGTCATGAAATTGAACTCAAACACAAACATTTTGATTGTGAAGTCGTAAAAGAACGTTAAGGATATAATTAAAAATACTGTACTAATAAACGAAAAATGACATACACTTTCATATACATAGTTTCCTGTAGCACGAAGTAAAAAAAACCCTCATGAATTAAGATATTTAATAACAAAATAATTTTTACGAAATTTGACCCAATGATTCGGTTTTTGAGAGCATTTGACAAATACTGACCTTTGGTTGAAACCTAGTATATTTAGTAATGCGAACTTTATATATTTAACAGAAAGAAGTTCCTATCCGGAAACAGCGCTTTATGTGGCTTGGAATTTTAAAATATACACTCCTGTTAATTTTTAACATACTAATACTATGAAGGTATTAAATGTATCGGCGAGGACTATAAACGGCGATGTTGCTTGTAACCCACGAAAACAAAAAATTTTACGAATCATTAGTGACCATCATTGCGCGAGTAATGTAAGATTCTTACTACATTATGAAAAATCGTAGCAACCTATAACAATGTATATTTTTGTAAAGATTGAACCCCTGTGTAGTTCTCTAATAAAGTCTCATTTCTCTTTTGTTACAAAAGTGATTACAGGAAAAACTTATCATCTTTCGCAAGATAATTCATAGATGACAAAGATAAAAAAATTTAACAGGTTAAGAAATAATTAGTATCTTAGTCCAAGGAAAAGAATAGATCAGGAAAAGAAATTAAGAATAATTTTAAAAAAAAAACACTCACTATAGGAATTTTTCATGAATTTCATATGCGATGTTTATATGGTGACCTCACAAGACCTAAAGAAAGTTTTGGTCATTTGAATCACTTTTTGCTTTCAGAGTTCGTGATTTGTTTACGGACATCATGGTGTTAGTCTAGAAACCAAATATAACCCTTCAAAGTGTAACCACAGTACCGCCAAACTGTCACGAAAATATACGATTCCCTGTTCGTCACAGAGATAAAGCAATTGTTACTACACTTCGCTGACATAAATTTTTGTTTCTGTATTAAAATACGTTGAAGTTATCCATAGTCCCTACAAATGACGATTAATTTCTTGACGACGTTTATAACAACACAAGTTGCGCCCGCGACTTTGTCACGCAGGATTTCAGATTTGTGCTGTTAATTCACAGATATGAATCGGTTAAAAAATATTGTGTGGGTAGGTAAACGCAGAAGAACAGTCCTGTTTTCCAGTTTTCTTGGTTTTTTGTTATAGTTTTATACCTCATTGACGTAGAGGTCATTAGAGGCCGGAAAAGACTGGGCGCAAGGAACTGGAATGAATTCGGCCATGGCCTTTCGAAGAAACCATCCCATAACTCACCTGAAGTGATTTAGGGATACCATGGAAAACCGAAATCTGGTCAGGGATTCTTGGATCTTCTTCCCTCCTTCTGAATTTATACTGTACAGAATGCTTTAATAACGTGTGAGCGCATTATTTATTTCTGCGTTTCCTTGAAACTACCACCCATCGGGAAAGTTCATGTTTGTTGATGACCCCAAGGAACACTTCAGTCATGCTCACATGGCTTCCCTATAATCAAAATTTGAATTGGTGCTGTCCGGTGTGGGTATGAACAGATTGCTTTATTTGTATTTATCTAAACTGTGATATACCTAGCTTAGTCCACAACCCGAAGGTTGATTGGATCCTCCCGGAGGACGCATACTAAGCCATTGTGTCAGAGATAGGACGGCCAGTTAATTTCATCTGGGACCTACAGTTTAACGTGGAAGCCGAACCATCAAAAAATTTCTCGTATGATCAAACAAATTGCTCGTATGATCAAACACAACTCTTGCAAATTCCTGCGCTCACCGGGATTTGAAGCCGAGACAGGAGCAGTGAACTTTTGAAAGCAAGCGCTTTGACCACTGAGCTACCAGGTCGCTCAACTGTGATTTTAAACTCTATAATATATATAAACCTTTCGTACAACCTCAGTAAATATGGCCTGAACTGGTCCAGTGGTTTGTGCGTGATTATGCGGTTTACGCACGCCTACGATTTTATTATAAAGATATCTTAGTGTTTGATCGTGAAAAATAATTACCGACATACACATACATCGGTATAGATTTAAAAGTAACTCTAATAATAAAAAAAAGTCTATACTTAAAGTTTGTTTATCAATACTTCTGTAATTTCTACTCCGTTCATATTCCAAAAGCACGGCGTTAGAATAAATATTTTTCTTCCAAAATTCGGCCAGTTTTTTTTTCTGAAATACTCTTCAGAGCTTTATGAATAGGTAGCGTATAAGAAATGGTTCTGAGATTTACGATGTTATCTTGACAAATGACAGTTATCGTTGACAGGTTTGACTTTGATGTCATTTTCTAGCTGATAACGATTTATTGGATTAATACTTTTTTTTTTTTTTACAAAAAATGTGAAACGAAGCAACAAAATATAAACAAATTCTTACTGCCCTCAAAATATCTTATATATATATATATAAATAGACTTGTGTGTCCCTATATTTCACTCTGCTGCCATCACTATCTAGCCCAAACCACTGGTGTTTCTGTGTGGTAGTAGCATGGAGTTTCCCATCGTGCACAACGTTGGTCGGATTCCGGTCGCTGTAAGGGTGTGGGAGGTATGGTGGTTGAAAGTAGTCGACCTGGGGCATTTTCATATTTCGACCAAAGACTATATTTCACTTTTCAGCCACAACTACCTATCGTAGACCACTGGTGTTTGTGTGTGGTAGTAGCATCGAGTCTCCCATCGTGAACTATTGTAGTTGAATGTTGGTAGCTATGGGAGTTTGGGAGATATGGTGGTTGAAAATGGTCGACAGAGGGTGTTTTGTTATTTCGACCAAAGACGTGAGTTTCCTTATATTTCACATTGCAAACACAACGACATAGCACAGATCACTGGCGTTTGTGTGTAACAGTAGTCTCGAGTCTCCCATCGTTCCTATGGAGGTTGAATGTAGGTAGCTGGGGGAGGGGGGATATGGGCAGCGTCGGCCTTAGTCATTGCGAGTCCCCGGGCGGCAGATCTTTGCGAGGCCCTTGTCCTTTGTACAAAATATCTTAATCGTAGGTATTTCTGATGATCAACGAAAAGTGCAAACATCATAAAAATTAAAATATTATATTAGAAGAGTTATTAAAAGTTAACAAACATAAAGATGACAAATTATTAAGATTAAATTGAAGTACATTAAGGCCTTGGAAGATATACGCAGGGATTTAAAAATGATGTTTGCGCCTTTTCCTGAAACTAAAATATTTAATAAAAGCACAAGAATCTAATGAATGAGCTATTTATTTTTCAATTCAAAGAATAGAAAGAGCTGAAAATTAATCTTAGGTCATCGAATTCCTCAAATTTGTTTCAATATTTTTTAACCATGAAAAACTTCTTTCTGCGGACACAACTGTATTACGTGTGGCGATAATAATTCTCACTCAAGATTTCTTTGATAGTGGGTTACACTTCAGTAATTCAGTTAATTTTGTTTCTATTCTTTATGTCATTACTGTGACACCGCCGTCGTTTTCTTCATACAGTTCTTGTCCATCAATATCAGATGTTTCTCCTGCTATTATACGAATGTGACAGTCAATAAATCTAATTGAGAAATTTTGATTAGTTAGTAATTAATATATACTTTACCATCAATTAATCAACTTTACAGTTACACTAACAGCTGAAGATAAAATAATTATTTTTAACATGAACTTTGATCAACTCGGGAAGCTGCGCGAGGCCCCTCCAAGAGCGAGGCCCTGGGCGATTGCCCTGTTCGCCACCCCCAAAGGCCGCCTCTGGATATGGGAAATATGAAGGTTGAAAGTAGTCGATGGAAGGCATTATCATATTTCGAACAAAGACATGTGTGTACCCATATTTAATTTCGTAGCCATAAATACCCTGCGCAGATCACCTGCTTTTTTATGTGGTATTATCCTCGAGTCTCCCATCGTGCACTAAGTTCGGTAGCTATCTATCAATCAAAATTCTTTACAAACACGAATGAAGTCGTGGGCACCAGCCAGTTATTAGTAAAATATCTGCTGTACGTTACTGCTAACACAACGCGGCAAGTCATTACTTGTTCCAAAAGATTTTAATCAGAATATTTTCTTGCTTTGTCAACACACGAATTTCCTTAATTAAAAGAGAAATAATTTAAACATTAATCTATCTGAATGTGTTAAGAGCTCAACACTTATTATAGAGTTAATTTAGTTATTTAGGGGAAAAATATTACCTATCGGTGAGGCAAAAAAGAAAAGAAAAAACGTTCATCAACACAAGAACTCTACTATTAAACCTTCGCCTCAAGAAGAACTTTGTAAAAGTGCACATCTGGGCTAAATTTACGGAAGCCTGGCTTGAAAATATGGAGGCAAACAAAATTGAAATGGAAGCAATTGGAATGAGTCGTCCCAATAGTATTTTGAGGAGTTACTGATACAGTACGAAATTAATTCCTGAAATGGTAGGATAATAAATAAATTTATGCAGTATCAGTACAATAAGAAGAGATACCGTTCAAATTACTACACAAAATGGCCATTGAATTATTTTTGTTAGACGTGGGCCTCTAAGGAAAAACAAAATTTGGATTTACATTAATTATTTCGATGCATGTTTGAAGACCGAAATGTCCGCAATGTAGTCGTCACAAAATTTCAAAGCGCATACACGTCACAGTTAACTTGTTTCTGTAATGTCATATTAACTGAAGACTTAGATAGATTCCGGATATTGTTACTCCAGTCATAAAGCATTTAATTAAATCACAGTTTCCTTTGATTGTACTGAAAAAAAATGTAATCGATCAAATGTTTCATTTACAATTTTTAACAGTTCTTCACAGTTTTAGACGTTACCGACAGATTTCAGTCACATATCTGCAGGTGAAAGACTCATTTGACCTCGGAGTGACATATGTGGTCATTTTCCAAAAACCTTTATTAAGACATTTTTAATACACATTTTTTCTTTTATAACTTGGCTGAAAAGTAATATATTTGTATGAAATTACATCGATAAGTTTGATAGTAAAACTTAATAAAACTGCTAACTTTGAAAATAACTGAAAATTAAGTTTATTATTGCAGTTTACTGGCAGCTCAGGTTCTATGTACTATTTCGCTGAAATTTATCATTTACGAATTTTTAGTTTTGATTTTATTTGGTTGGAGATTAAAGTTAGGTTTTCTTTCTAACACTGTTAATTTGTAGATAGATAGATATGTTCACTTTGATCCCATGTGAGAATAATCTCGGGGATGTGGAACAGTACATACACTTATTAGTAATGTCAATATTACTATATAATTGATAATATTATTATATATTGACAACAAGTTAGCAACAACCCATTAGTATAACCAATATCTCCTGTAATCTACAAATACAATCCCGAGTTAATTAATACTTATTATGTGGAACAGTGTATACACTTGTTACCAGCATCTAATAAACAGTTATTTTCTTACCAACCAGTTACCATGTAAGGTTTCACTGTAATTTGTGACTACATATTATATTATGTTAGTTGCTATTTATGTGGAACAGTACACACACCTATTAGCATTATCAATTATAATAACGCTCCCTTCTTAAATGCATTAGTAACAGAAATGGAAAAAATATTACTCTCACGACAACTGGCGAAAAGAAATGCATAGCTTATGGTGACAAAGATCCCTGTAGTTAACCATTCGCGATTAAATCTTTGAAGACGAGGCTATTAAGTGCAATGTATGCTAAGGGAGGTAGAGAGTGCTGACAATTACTCACTAGTCTTATAAATTTGGCAACTCGTGGATACTAGAAATTGGAAGCTAAGTGTATATTCAATTAGGTATTCTCTTCTTCTTATGATGCCAAGTTCGATTCCAGGTGTATGCAGTTACCATGGAAGATGATGACTCCATGAGAACTTTCTTGGGAAGATGAAATGTAGTGGATTCGCGCTGCCTTGCCCAGTGTGAGTTCGTATGTGTTTTGTAGGTGTGGATGTCTGTGATAGTACGTGTGTTCAGTGGAGTGTTGTTTGTGTTGTATGAAATGAGAGATGAATAAGAGATGGTGAAACCCAGTGCCGGCCCATTCAGGCCTACTCTTTCGAAAGATATTAGGAGCCGCCAGTCTTAAAATCCCCATCCGAAGGATGGATCAACGCATTATGCCTTATGCCCTCACATCATACGCACTGCGTAGAGGTTTGGGATTTAACTCAGAAATAGGGCGCACAATCTGGTGATCAGAAATTGTGCACCACCACTTCTACCCTGCTGACCAAGTTCTGATGATGAAAATTTCTCCTACCAGCAGGACTCGAGCAGCTAAACTCGTGTCAGCGCTGAACACCAACACGTGATGCAACCAACTAAGCCAATGAGGCAGGCTAGTCAGATATTACAATAGATTTTTTTTTTCCCCTAGCTTTAAGTTAGTCAATGTACGTTCGGTTTTATCAGCTGGGAATGCTTACAAAATAACAGACAAACTATTAATACCACAGAGTATCAAACCACTCGAAAGTTAGTTTTGGTGGATGTTTCTGTTCGCTCCTATTTTCTGGCTGCTACAAACACGCTTGAACGATAACATACAGGTAACACGTGGTAGTCCAGATCCATCCTGAAGAAACCGACCATCACCTCCATCAACCACTAGGTCAACTTATCTCAACGTCAGCTGCTAGTTAAGAAAATGCCAAGAAAGCAGGACCAACACAATGAGTGGTTTCATGGTTTTCTTTCCTACCTGAGGCCACAACACCTTTTACCAGGAATGATGACAACGATACACTGAACTTACATAGCGGCGTGATTACTGACAATCTAAATCGAGGAGAGGTGGTCTTAGTGGCCTTTTAGAGGATACGAGCTCAATTTCGGTTAATATTTAATATGATTATTGCAGATGTTTAATATAATCAAAGAATTACATTTGATTTTAATTATTCATAATATAAATATTATTATTAAAATGAAATTAATGTGGAGATTATAACCATAACACTCCATTTGATTTTCAACTATATGTTAAAGTAACTCTCCATGTTATGAGATATTGTTTTATTTGTTAATAATAAAGTAAATAAAGCCCTGAGCTTCGATTTGTAATTCCATCAAATGAGATTTTTGTGTTCTTCCCAGAAAAATTCGCATCAATTTAATTTTCACAATAATATTTATATCATTTATATAATTAAGAGCAAACGGAATTTCTTGATTAATATCAATCACCTGCAATAAAAATTAAATATTAAATATTTTAAGGCTATCCCGGTCTTTAATTTTCCGAATTTAGTTCTAGAGAATATCGGGATGTTTCTTCATCTACGTAATAGTTGTTGCGCCTGAAATTTCTCTCTCTCGACTATAATGCTGATTCATGTCGACAAACTGGAATCAAATTTCAACAGATTTTCGCATGATTACTTCCTACAATTAAATATACGTCAGGCACGAGACCTTTTTCAGATCATCCACGTACAACTGGGCAGGACACATTGGGTATGTGGTAGGAAAAGATTACTGAAGAGGGTGATGAGAGGCTGTACCAGAGAAATGAGGGAATAAGGTTACTGAACTGTAATCAGACCATTGCTTAAATATGGTGGTAAAGTATGGGACCAGAATTTTGGGTATCAAATACAGGATTTGGGGAGCGTGTTAGATTTGTTTGTGGAAATTACCGCAGCACTCAATCAGTAAATGACACGATAAAGGAGCTGAATTTGGAATTCCCCGTGATTACTGGCCATCTGTGTCGGCCAGTGTCCACGTATTCCTTGGTGGTCGAATAGGAGAAAACGTGAAAGGGTTTAATAGATGACTAGAGAAATTGCCGCCGGAGCATGTGCTCTAGCGCAGTTCAATTCAATTACGTTATTATTTTTCACTTAACAAAATTATGGTTGACAGAACCTTCACAATAGTTCACCCAGTGTAGCAGTCAGACCGTAATGTCTTCAAAGAAGTAAAAATATGTACAACTCCTCACACTCCTCATCTTATTCATTTCATTATTGTGATCTTAATGCTTAGCTGGGAGAAAAAAATACTGTATCAGCTTTTGACATTCCTGTAACGTATGTAGCATCCAGTCACAAAATTCATAGTCTCTCTCTGCATCTTTTCCTTACCTTTAAGCAATCTCTTGCAATTCTGATTCCATACATAGTTACAATGTTCTGGAGATTTTCTGCAAGATTTTTGTGTTATCAACTTATACTTTTGTTGCAGTTACGCCTACGTCCTTGGCTTTGTATTACAAACCTGAAGAAAGAATAGATTTACAGCGACCAGTAGTAACATGGATTTCAGGTCAGAACAGATTAAAACGTCTACACCTTGACAGATATTTCATGTGATTAAAACAAGTACAGCACAATTGCTTAATATGAATCTATTGTGCATCTTCCATTGATAGCAATAATGTCTTATAGTCTGAAAATACAAATTTACATTCTAAGTAAATTAGCATTGAAAACATAGTTTCCAGGCGGACTGGAAACTTAATGTTGTTCGTTTTGTGTAGACTATAGATTCACAATCTAAAAAACTTGTCACATTTTCCTAAACTGCCGGTACTCGCGTACAAAACCTTTTACAAAGAGACCTGCAATTTTTTCGACATTGCAGACACACAACGGCTCAAGTTTGTTTGTGACATCGCATTAGGCCAAACGACCGTGTGAGGTACATCTAAACTTTATGCCTACTAAGAAGCATGATAAAACCTACGTGTGGCACAGCATTAATTCATTTCTGGTAAAGAGGAATGAGATTCTTTATCATCTTTCCATCCAACATCAGGCATAATATCTTGTTACCGTCTCCCTCGATTTCTTACATGATGAAGCTGTTAATCGTTTCTTCTCTCTCTCTCTATATCTCTCGATATATATATATATTGATTTTTGCCTCGTTGGCTTTGAGGTCATTAGAGGCGGCAGGGACTGGGAGCAAGAAAAGGAAAGGAATTCCTCAATGGCCTTTTGAAGAAACCATCCCGGCATTCTCCTAGAGTGATTTGGAGAAACCTTGGAAAACCCTACATCTGGATGGCTGGACAGGGTTCGAACCCACGTCCTCCTGAATGCGAGGCCAGTGCGTTTCCACTCATCCACCACGATCGGTAGATATATATAGGAACATTTTTCTTCCTATTCTGCATCTGTGCATGTGCTGACAGCACTGTTTCCATACTGCTTGATACAGTTGATTATATTTCTAATCTATTTGCTATTGTTTATTCCTGGTACGGTCTAGCAGCGTGTACCCTGTGATTCTTCTTGGAAATCTAATTTCCACAGCAATCAGTTACTGCTTATTTTGAGATTTTACTGACCATTGCTCAAAGACGTGACTAAGAATTGCTCGCTCTTACCTCAATTTTGTTCGCTTTAATTCCTTTATACATTCTGATTTTATTTCAATTACTAGTGTAAGCCCATGACCGTTTTTTGCATATCGTCACGGGTCTAGAATAGTTTCAGTATTTTTGGCCATGTATAATAACAGGTTGACCTGATTTGACCAAATACGAACTTGACTGTGTTTCATCCTTACTCTCTTGAGCTTGAAGAACTCAGAAGTATTAATAGACGTAGGAATTAAACATGGACAGAAACTATCGCGCTATCGTATAATTTTTTTCAAATATCGTAGAGCCGAACTTGCTGAAATACAAACTTGACTTGTATTTGACACTTAAAGTTTACTTTACAACATTTGAAGAATTCCTGGTTTCTTCGAAAGCATCACGTTGTTTTTTTATTAAGGCTGTGCAAACATTCATAATGTAATTTTTGGTCATAGTTTCTGTAACAGCCAGAGAACGTAATACAGATTCCAGATTATTAAACAGGTGAGCATCTCCAAAGAAATGAATTGCCAAAATACTCGATTCGGTAACATATTTGGCCTGATGTTCACTTTAAATACTCTAATAAGTTACGTACAGTGAACGTGAACGAAGACTATTAACGAAAGTGGACAGTAAAATACCTAAAAACCAAATAAACCGTATTGTATATACTTTGGGCAAGCAACAACATTAGTGAGAGTTTCAATTAAATTGAAATTTATCCTAAGCCGGTATGACAATTGGTATTCGTGGTTACAGCAGAGACCAAGAGTAATTTAATTTTTTTTAAAAAATAATTATGTTACTGAAATGCAGAATCACATTTTTTTCAGACGCAAAATTTATCATTTCTTTAAAAGTATGGAACGATACGAAAAGAAAACTTAATGAATGTATTATGGCAATTAATTTAGTATCAGTTGCTTAGCTATTAAATTGTGGACATAACCTCGAATTTCTTCTAAAGATATCTCTGGTCACTGTTTTGCGAACGAAGGGTGACACGTGATACCGTTCTCGAGCCAATAGCTATAGAGGTGAGTGATCCTATGAAATTATATAGTAGATTATTTGTCAGCCATTTTCAATCACAAAGGGTGAGACCTCGTACAGTCATCATGAATCTGCTTCAGTGGAAGAATGGTGACCCTCTTGCTTGCTGGAGGTGGTGTGGCTTTAGGGCGCGTCGATAGCGAGATCATTAGCGCTTGCTGGAAGGAACCTATTTTAAGACAAGTGGGACCTATGTGTTGCCTGCTTACTGTCTGCCCTTCGTATAATTTATTTTTCTATGATAGGTGTATTTTTGTTTGTGAAATATATAGTTTATTGTACGGAAATTGGGGACCGCCCCAGCATCGCCTAGGTGATTGCCGTGAACTGCCCGGTGCACACGAGCGTCATTTCATGTCGCGTGCACGCCGCGTGTACGCGACATCCGATGCACACGTAGCAGGCGGCAGTAGGCGTCGCACTGACAACGATGGACATGTATAATAAGAAGCGGGTAATTTTTGCATACTTTATCTTTAAAAATCATTTTTTAAGGACACAGCATAGACGTTACTGGTAGTATAGGACTATTCCAAAGAACTTATTTTTATAAGAAGCTTGAAAACAATTAAATAAACATTCCGAGAGGACAACCTTTGCCGGCACTGCAGTTCCAAAAATGCCCTTCTATTTTGTTGGTGATGAAGCATTTTCCCTTTCACCAAATATATGAGGCCTTACAGTGATAAAGTTTTATCAGAAAAAAACCCAAGAATTTTCAGCCACAGATTGTCACGCGGCAGGAGAAAAGTAGAAAGTACAATTGGCATTCTGTACAATAAATGGAAAATTTTTCATAAAACAATGTAAATTTTGATTTATCTATCCTATTGATAAAGACGTGTTGTTCTCACAAGTTTTTAAGAACGAGAGATGGGTACAACATTCAAGACGAAATGAGTATAGAAGGTTTTGTCGATATCGGAAAGGACGCCTCAGTTTCAACAAGAGGAACTACTTCAGTATATCCAAGTAAGGAACATGATAGCAATACATTTTGTTTCTGATTTTGCCACCTTAACCCGGTAAAGGAATTTTATTTAAGAACTTTTGTGTTTGCAACAGCAATTTACTATAAATTTTACAGGTATGATACATAAAATCTAGATTGTAAATACTTTACGTAAACCTGGAATTATAATAAACACGAAATATTTTTCTTAAATATTTCATTTTCGCTCTTGTCGTCCTTCTCCTCGAATCCCTCAATGAATATCCAACGTATACTGGTCCAAGATCTCCTCTTGATTCGATCATAATAATTTTTTGACGGATGTCCCAAATTTCTGGATAAGTCTTAATTACACCAATAAAATATTCGATGTCAATATTTTCTAAAACTTATAACTCGTCTGCCATGCTTGCCGCGCTAGCGTGTTCTGCCACCCGTGTGCACCGCTCCATTGGACACAATGTACTAGCAGACCGCACTAGCGTGCGCGGCGACCCTGCGGCGTGGTGGGCGAGAACAGGGAAAAACGACTGCTGGGTCGCCGCGGCGTGACCGCGGCGTTACCGCTTGTGCGTGTGCACTGCATCTCGGCGTGCATGCGACGTGTAATGACGCTCGTGTGCACCGTGCCTAAAAACAGCATTCAGGACGGCAGGACTCGAACATGGTTTCGTTGTACCTCCCCGATTCAGTATGCTGGCGCCTTAACGCGCACAGCCATACTGGCGGGTTTCAGTTGCACTACACATTTGAGTAATTATTATCAGTGTTCCGTTGGGATTCTGTACTTTGAAATATAAATTTCTCTTTTCTTTAAAAAAAAAAAAATATATAAGAAATATTCTTAATATTTGAGTGTGTTGATATCAATGATTATTTTGTTTCCAATTCATTCCTTCCATTAAAAAAAGGCTGCCACGTTTGGTTTCATTGTTTAAATTTCGTTTATTAAAGTTTTTTGCCGTGAGTGCAGTCGGAATAGTATATCATGTTAATTGCTACTTGTTAAAGCCTGGCCATCAGCATAAAATAAAGAATCAAGGCCATTATTCTTTAATAATACAATAGTTCCATATACGTTAATCTCTAGTTTCTGATTGAAGAATTCCTATAGATCTTTAAAAAAATAATGTAGATAAAGGACAACCATTTATATCATTGTATTGGTTAAGGTGAGGTAAAGGTCACGGGGGTTATACAGCTCCTGCCGCTTCCCCCAGGTTTTACGGAGGTAGAGTTCCCCATTCCCATTACAACCGTTGGCACTAGCATAGATGTGACGAGGTCAGCGCCACGCTCCGGCCGTTCTTTTATCTTCCCGCTGAGTTTCCTCCACGGTACTCATTAGATAGCAGGCTGAGTGGGCCTGGAGAGCCGTTCGGACGTTCAGCTTCAAGGTCCCAGTCTAATATTCCAGTTTCAAATTTCACTATATTATATACCATTAGTATTTTCAATTCAGAGCACAAAAGCTATTTTATCGGGGTCTTCCTGTTCCAAATTAGTTTTGTTCCTCACCAATCTTATTGTTAAAAGTTTCTACAATATCTTGTCTCAAGTTTTTTTTTTTAATTATTCTCCTTAGGTTGATACTACTGTCACTTTTACAGCATTCACTATTTTCTTTATTAAAAAGAGAGATACACCTCTATCTGCCATGATTCGAAGGGGTGTTTCTTTCGTTTTTTTTTTTTTTTCGGCTGATGTAGAATTACAATCTTAAGTGCCCTAATATCCGAGAAGTCGTATGACAGTTGTATTGCGCTTCTTTATTCTTCAGTTACAAAACTAATCTTTAGATTCAAATACGTCACTAATGAGTGATAGATATTCTTCGTTTAACATCAATTTTTTAATCAGAAGTTACACAGCACGGTACGGTGACATTTTGAAATTTTGTCAAAAACTAAATAAATGTAGTTAAATTAGGAATGCATCGGTTTCTACGAAGACTATATAGGAAATTAAGTGCAATTTTTGTGGTATTTAATACGTGCTTATTCGAAGATCCAAAAATTCTGTCCCTTAATTTTATTAAGTGAATTGAAAATATAGGAGCAAATAATAACCTGTGAGTGAGATCAGATAAAATTTGTTTGTATGCTTATTTTACTTTGTTGTTATTTGATAACGTAAGTTACAACAAGGTCGAATAAACTAATGTTTACTTTAGAAAATCCAACAGTTCTGTAGTTATTGGTTGTAGTCAATCGGTTTCTGGAGTGTTAGTAATTCTCGCATGGTCAATCTGAAGTTACCTATTTATTTAAATATTTAAAATAACCGATTTTGCTACCGGAAGTTTTGTTTTTCATGTCACTGATCTGGTCTGTTGGCGTGTATTGCAGACACTTTTTACTATCTTACTGTCTTATGGTTACTTCGGAAAAATTTTTAATACCCAATAAAAAATGAAACCGATTATAATTGCATTTAAATCGCTATTAATATGAGTCATCGCCTTCCGACAGTATCTTCATTTAAACCTCAGTTTTACAGTTCACAAAAAACTAAGCGTGAAACATGCCGGTAAGTAGTGCGTGATTTATATTAATCTATGACTGATTCGTACGGAAACAACATATAAAATACAAGAAAATAAAAACCTGACTTTTACTAAGAAGCATAAAGCGTTCCCTTCACCCTCTAAGGATTCCGTTATTCATTTAAAAATAGTGATCGAAAAGGTCATAAATCTTTACTATTTATAATATTTCTTCATTTATAAGTAATAATGAGGAGGTCATAAATCATTATCATCTACACCAGGGGTGGCCAACCCAAATGATCTTGTGGGCCACTTTGGAAATGCATCATAATTCCGCGGATCGCATATAAAATTATATATCCCCATATTAGATTTAGAACCACTATAGACATTTTTTTGGAGTGAAACATTGAAACATAATGAGTTATTATTATTGTGTTTACTATTATTCTTACATGTAAACATAGAAAATATAATAATAATAGTGATACCAAAAACACATTCTAAAGAAATATTTAACACTAAAAATGATATATAAATATATATAAATAAATAAATGAAATAAATTTTCAAAATATGTATGCACAAATAATGTATTTTTTAATACATTGGTTTTCTCTACTTTGCCCATTATAAAATAAATATATTTTCTAAAAGTGTGATGAATCTCGCGGGCCGGAAAAATATTCAAGGCAGGTTGGCCACCCCTGATCTACACGATATTTCTTTGTTTTTTAAATAATGTTTATTTACTTTGAACAAATGAGTTGGATCCAAAAGAGATGCTTGCAATTCATATAAACCATGTTGTAATTAAACGATTTTCTGGACGATCGTACTGCCATGGTATTGACTAAAAGCATTAAAGCTATCGTCGTATCACTTCACTCTATCCTAATTCCTTAGGTTGAGGAATAAAAATCAATAATAAAACATTATGAATAATCATATTAAATAACTTACGCCCACAGTTGACTAATGTGAGATTCACATATTTTATTTTACTGTGTTAGGTAAATGTTCCTTAAATGTACTGCTATTTTTAAGCTTATTGAAAACCAGCTTTTACCCGCAACTTCGTACGCATGGACTTAAAATTTTATTTCTAGAATTGGATATAATCCTCATCTATACTAAATAATAAGTTGTATCCGTGCATGAAGTTTATTAACAAATTATACTCAACTGCGAGTGAAACAAAACCTGAGGGACCGATAGTAACATTACGGAGACTTACACACACTATACGTCTGTCGCCATTCTGTTGGTTAAAATTTCATGACAAATTATGTTATTTATACAGAAAAAAGTGTCCTTTGTCGGTCCTAATGATACATAGCATTTCCTAGGTTTAGCCGTTTAGTTGTGAAAACGTAACAAAGATACAGAGAGACAGAATTACTTTCGCATTTATCAGATTTATTGGTACCAAAATATGTGTCGATCTAGGCCCCTATCCAAAAGCCACGTAATTCCAAAAACAGAATAGCTTACTTAAGCTGCTCCGTCAAGAGTTCGACTTTGTAAAAATCAGAGTGATATTCCACTGGGATGGTATGATATTTTTAGCTGACAAATTCCTTAAAAATGGCACGACTAGAGACGAATGTCCATTTTTCTTCATAAATTAGGCTGGTTCCGCCGGTAACTTGCTTATCAGAAATCTAAAAACAGCGATCATGTCTCAGGTAACGGTGCAATAATAAGCGGGGGTTGCTAATGAAGAAAGATAATTGGTGACAGAGATAATGGCGTCCGACATTGGAGAAGCTAGATATTTTTAAAGTTAGTAAGCATTTTTTTCGTAGTGCCAATTATCCGAAAGCTATTATCATTCATTTTCCAGTCTAGATATATACGCTGTAATTCATAATTAAGTGGTTGCCAGAAGAAGATTCACTTTACTCTTATTCCACGAATTCAAATTAAGGAAATCTGTTCATATCGTCTAAAGTTTTTGACTTTATAAACAAATAAATGATAAATACTTCACTTCCATTAATCATAAACGTCACCAAACGCTCCCCCCCCCCCCCCAGCAAAACCAATACGGATTTTATATCCTCTGTCGTTTATGTTATCCCTTGGTAGCAGAATAAAATTTTTAGAATGTTCTGTCGTTTTATTTGTAAGTTTGTGAAATTGTGCTTTGAAGCAATCCTACACCTTTACGTATGTTATATAATGATTTTATAACTGCATATCCAAGCTACATCCTCAGTACCCTGTATTCCATACTCTTTTGTTCTCATTTTCAAACAAATTAACTAATGCTGTATGTCTCAAAATATAATATAGTAGGTTTTTTCCTTTTTTTAAAAAAAAAAAAGAAAAAAAAGGGAAAAGCTTTAGCACAATTTCCCTTCTACGTCAATCAATCTCAGAATGTGTTCGTAGTTTATCGGCCCACTTGATTTTCCTTCTCAAACACTTAATATCCTTCATCGTTGACTATCTAACCTATAAGATGCAACCTTTATGGTACTTCAACAAGTCGCTTAGTCCTGAAATTTTCTATTTTCAAATTTTTTTTATAGTGACGGTAGGATTTTTCTTAATTCGTTAATTGATTGTTATTTAATTAACTAAATAACACTTTCTCAGTTCTGATATTTAGCAGTCACTGTCGTAACTTCTATTACTCTTCATGATCTCAATTTTCGCTTCATCAGTATTTTATCAAAATGCCTCCCCAAATATTTGATTGATTCCAGTCCTTACTAATTATACAAACCTGCAAAACTCCGTGCCTCCTTGCACAATCTGGTTAATAACACTTCCGGCGTGCTTGGCTACGAATGTTCGTTTTCATTAAATTACAACTGTTATTTGTGATAGCCGTAATAAACATTCACAGGAAGTTTCACAGCAGATACCTTCAACAGAAAACGAGTGTGGTGGAAGAGCCATAACTCCTTGGCCTTGCATCCCGACGACACGGGTTCGAATACCCGACCGGCCATCCAGATTTGGGGTTTTCCATTGTTTTACTAAATCACTCCAGGCCAATTCCGAGATGGTTCCTTCAAAAGGTCATGGTCAAATTCATTTCTTGCCCCCAGTCCTTTCCCGTATCTAATAAGTTCAAGTCGACGAGATGTAAAGCAAATAATAATAATAAAAAAATCAGGAACTAATAATTAGACATTGCCTTTAATGTCACATGCTGCGGCACTGAAATTTTCCTCCCTATTGTCTAAGATGTAATTCCGGAAATTATTTCCTCCTTCTTCCACAGTGGCAATAAACTGGAACTATATGTTTTTCATATAAGTAAATAATCTAAATTATAAAAAGTTGAACTGTCTATCTACAAATCGTTCACAAATTTCATTGTCTCTCACTGCAAACAGTGTTCTAAGAACCAATTTTTTGTTCCTACTTTAAATATGTTGTGTATGTTATAAATATCACTACAGATTCTTTGCTCCGCTGTAATTAAGTTTAGTTACTAAAGAATCTAATTAAACTGGAACAACATAAGGCCATGTAATTACTTTTCTTAGGTCATTTAAAAAAAAAAAAAAAAAAAACAAACAAAAAAATCTATGTAGCTTTTGGTATGTACTGGTTTATTTCGTACATGAAATAACATCATCTCTCATCTGCAAACATTAAAACGTTAGCAGCAGATGATAGCTTATTTATTTTTCTACTGGTACCTATGTTTCAAAATGAAGATTTTATTTTACGTCGTTGACTGCTTTACGTGTCTAAAAATTGAATTTAAGAGCTAAACTTGAGGACTTGGTTTCTGCAGCTGTCGGTCCCAATCTTCAGTATTTCACCAGCAGAGATGCTGGCTAGTATTGTGTGATTGATGTTCTTGCGTGTTGGCGCTCGCTGGTGTTTGTTTCCTCAGATACTCGCGTTTCTGACAACGTGCTCCCCTCCACCATGGAATCACAATAGCGCCTGTATCTCACAGATCAAATATGAATAGCTTGGAGATCGCGCCACCGGTGCATAATTACCGTACCACTTCCTCGTGTCCAGTACGGCTGCGCAGATTCCCATAGTACTTCAGGCAGTCTTCAAATTTACAGCAGTACCTATCACTAAAACAATGTCGGCTTGCTAAACAAACCGTCCACTCTTACCATTCTTTTATTGTATCTTTGTTCTCTAACTGCTCCCAACTTGGTGTAGTCAACAGCTTATTTAGTTTTACAGACTTCTAACCCCTGATCTTCTTATGACATATTTTTCTGATTCATTTTTCACGTCAGGTCTATACCGGGCAAATAAAAAAGTTAGTATGCAAAACCTTTGTCAAACTGTTGATTCACTTTTTTTAGAATTATGGAACTCATTTTAATGGTAACAAATACAGGACTTGGGAGGGTGAAGGTGTAAACGAGGGCAGAGAGATTTATTTGTTTGTGGAAATTACCATCAGTAACGTTAAAGGAGTTGGGTATGGTGTCATTGGTAGACAGGAGAGGGTAAAAGAGTGCTGGGAGTATATGAGACATACATTAGATGGATACTGGAAAAATAATTAATAGTAATACATGGAAGGAAAAAAGTAACCATCACCATAAACTAGCACTAACGGAGTGAGAAAATTTTCTTTTTGATAAGGAAGTCAATGACGGAAAAAAGCTGTCGAAGGATATGCTGAACAATTTGCCTCAACCAATGCAAAATTTAAAGTAAAAATTTATGAAAAGAAAAAGTAAATGTTCAGTGAAACTGGTACATTTGAACCATTTTAATTAAATTAATTAATTAATCGTTTCTCTATAACCTCTCCTTTTTTACTCCTTTCGCTATTGAGAGTTAAATTCTTATTGCAATGATTTCACACAGCTAATGTTAATAAAAATATTTAGCTGCTTAAATATTTATGGCAGTACCCTACTTCCCTTCAACTGAAGAATACTCAGCGTGTTAATTACACCATTTTTTTAAATTAAAAAATATGGCTTAATTTTTTTTAAAATTTTATTTAATTGCAATGGAGCACACGCTCCGGTGGCAACTTCCCCCTATCCTACACTCACCTGCACTTGTCCTCTACAAATTTTAACTTTAAATTCTTTTAACGTTTTCGGTAGGTTATTCATCATTCTCCTTGGTAACTCATTCCAATCCCTGAAACCCTTACCTAAAAAAGAAAATCTTTAGTCCTTTGGTAATACCAAGCCACAAAAAACTTTATTTTAATTTTATGAAATCGATAAAACAGCATTTGAATCTCAGATTTTAAACTTCCGTGCGAAAACGCCAGCCGCCATACAGCTTTGGTAGGTAGTAAACAACAACTGTTAACCGTAAAACAACTTCGAGAGCGGAGACGAGAGCGATTTAGAAAACGAACTAATCTAAGTATTTTGTAATTTGAAATGCACCAAAAGTAGAAGCAACAAAAGTCCCATCAACGGCTCCGTAAAATTTGGATGCTGTTATTTTTCCTTATATGAGTTAATTTAGGGTTACCAGACGTCCCCGTTTGCCGGGGACAATCCCCGTATTTAGCTCTCTGTTCCCAGACAGATCTCATCTCCGCAATGTCCCCGGATTTTTACTGTTGTCCTCAGAATTTTTTATTTATTTAATCAAGCGAGAACTCTTTAAAAGCCCTGATTTCCTAATGCATTCGTTTAAAGCAAGATATATGAAGCGCACTTCTTTCCTTGTACAGTCGGGGACAGAATTCGCGAGACACGAATACCGCATGGGACAGCATAACTAGTAGGTAGTACACTAAATTCATGACAAAATAAACCTCTCATACCCAGCACTTTACCCAAGACTAAAAAAAATGAGCCCGCGCAGCAAGAAACTCGCAGACGCTCAGATACAAAGTTCGGAGTTATATAGTTAAAATAACCACAAATATCGCCATTTTAGTCATAATAATGATTGAAATAACCAAATCGATTGATTATAGAGGAATTATAAAACTTTTTTCGGAATTTTGATAACCATTGTGTATTTTTCCCCCTCCTCGAGTAAACAATTGACAATTCGCTAGAAACGCAATTATTTGAAGAATACCGAAAAGAATAATTAAATTAAACGGGGAAAACCAATAAGAGAGTCCGAATGGACTTAGTTACACTTTCTAGCGCTGCAATGTTATAGAACTGTATGTGACAAATACACACAAACGTTGAGGGTAAGTAGAAAGAGAATTTGCGAAAGAACTCTAATGGTAAACTATTTCTAGAAAATTAAAAGGTTCGGAATGTTAACACATTAATTTCGTTTTCACCATACCATATTTAGAAGATAAGCTTACCTTGATCGCAGTAGAACAGTTTTAGTAGTAATGATAATAATTCAGAACAGTAAATAAATAAATAAATCCGTCTGCAATGTGAATTAGCGGTTCCACATTTTAAATCTGGAAGATGGAAGTAGGAAAACTTTCATATATCTCTTTGTTTCTAACTAACACTGATACTTCTATAAAATTTTCTGCCTTTCAATCCTGATGGGTTATAGTTAACACTGTTGCCTGGCATTCGGGAGGACGCGAATTCAAACCCCGTCGGGCATCCAATTTCAGTATTCCATGGTTTTCGTAAATCTCTTCAGCTGAACTTAGGAAAAGTTCCTACAAAAAGCCGTGGCTGAATTTCTTACCCGATACTAGCTTCAAATACTATCAGGATTCATATCACATTGGGGTCGAAGAAATGAAGGAGAAAAAAAGAGCGTGGTGCATATGTGATAACACTCTAATCCGATTTTCGGGAGGTCGTGGGTTCGGAACCCCATCTGGCATCCAGGTAAGCGTTTTAGATGGTTACCCGAAATCACTCCAGGCGAATGCCGGGATGATTACTTCAAAAGTCCATCGCCGGATTCCTCCGCATTACATGCCCCCAGTCCTTAACTGCCTCTAATGACCTCGATGAGATGTAAAGCTAGAAGAAAAAGTAATTTCTCAAATAAAAATAATTACATCTCTTTGGTGTGTTTTGGACCTTTTCCTTGTTGGATTTATCTTATTCAACGGCCATACATGGTAGCGAAGGGACTAAAGTGCTATTTCCACATGTGGGAGTCTCTAGTTCGGTGTTGTTTTAGGGCTGGTTGACGTCAAAATCATTGTAGAGGAAAAAGGACTAGGGTAATATTTCGGGAAGGAATTTAGACATTCCATTCCACAGAATCATCCTGAGTGATTTCGGTTAATCATGCAATATCGTAATACGGATGGATGCACGAAGATTTCAACCCCTCTCCTTACGAATGGGATGGCTAGAGCGTTACCGGGACTCTCAGTCACTGGTGCGATTCCTGTCAGGGGCATGGGTGTTAAAGTAGATGTTGTTGTATGTCTTGTGTCGTCTTTCAATTGTATGAGCAAAAAGCGTTTGAAAATACAAGAGGACACAAGATAATCACACAAAACGGCTATCGGGAGGAATGTCATTAAAAATTTGAAGACAATTTTATTGAACCAATAGGCAATTGGTCGCCTTCAAAAATATCTCACTGGTCCACCTCATCTCACAAAAAGTCTTCTTTGTTTGGTGCCGACTAGCAAAATGGCTGAGTTCTAAAAAGGTATTAGTATAAAAAATTAGGAAAGTAGGCGGACTGTAGTGAAGCTCTTTAGTGCACAGGGAAGGGTAATTAATTTCAGTTGATTACATAGGATTTAATCTCTAAAATACTCTGCGTTCGTGCTGGCTCAAGGAAATTACAGTTCAAACGTAGGGAACAGTTCCTCCCGAGCAGCCGAGGAAGTAACTTCCTCAAACAGCGGCCCGCGAGTGCGATTGCTAGTCGAGTTGTTTACTTAGTGAGTCTACGAGGAGTGTGAATCCCGGAGTGAAACAGTTATATTTTAGAATCTAACGAGAAACCTAACAGAAAACAAATAGACAAATCAGTGGTGCAACCGAAAATGTCTGTCCCGCTAGACACGGGGCAGACAATTAAGACAGCCTTAGAGACAATATATTCCAGTAACGTAACCTTGCAAACGCAACCGGTGAATCTTACTACCAACGAAGTAACACAGTTTCAGGCAGCCAACAGCATGGGGGAGCCAATACATACCCCAGTCACCGTAGCGAAGGAACAACAACAGCAACCCCAGCAACAGCACATACAACAGCAGTACATACAGCATCTGCAACAACAACAGCAGCAACAACAGCAGCAGCAACAACAACATCAACAACAAACGCAGCAGCAGCAACATCAGATACCGGAGACGGGCGAGGGGCCGTGTAGTACTTCGCCGCTCGACCCCACGACGACTCCCGGTATAAACACCCACCAGACGACAGGTAGAGCAGAAGCAACTGTAGTTAAAACAAATCAGCTGATGGATGAAACGGTGGTCATGGACATCGCAGAGGATGGCAGATTGGAAGAGGATGAGGCTACAAGAACTCCCAGGAAGCGAGCTTGCGAATCCACGTCCGAAGCAGCAGAGAAAAGATTTGCAGTAGAAGAAGAGGCCAACCGGACCGTCGTAGATATGGAGATGACAGCACCACCCCTGATCAATGCAGCCTCCCATCAAGCATCAACCAGCCAGACGGAATCAACACATGACACGAGTAAGCCTCCAGTTATTTCTAAATCAGTAAATTATTTCAAGCCTTCCGATCCGGGTCCTTATGACCTGTATGTCGAAAGTAAAGATCGTAATTTAGGCAAGCTACACCCAATGAGTATTGGAAAGCTGGTGCATACCAACATTCCGGAAGCAAAGGGGCATGTTGTAAACATTACCCCGTCAGGGAAGAATAGAATTAAAATCGAAGTAGATGACTACTCAGTAGCCAATAAGTTAGTTCAGTCGGCAGTATTTAAAAATAGAAACCTAGAAGCATATATCCCCACATTTCTAGTCAAAAAGCAGGGTGTTATCCGAGGAGTAGACATGACTCTAAACGAAGCAGAGATTATGGCAGACATTGAATCCCCAGTAAAAGTAACCAGTGTTAAAAGAATAACAAAGCGCGTTGTACGAAACGACTCATTATCAATTGTGAAATTACAGACATGCATATTAACATTTGATAGTCAAAAAATACCGCAATATGTATACCTATACGGCACGAGATGTGAAGTAAGCCCATACGTCCCAGCGGTCAAACAATGTTATAAATGCTTAAGATTCAATCACATAAGTACCCAGTGTAGAAGCGGGCAACGCTGCGGTAGATGTGGAGGTCCACATTCCGTGCAACAGTGTGAATCCAATGAAATAGTATGTGTTAACTGTAAGGGTCAACACGAGACCACAGATCGGACCTGCCCAGAATATTTATTTAGAAGAAAGGTACACGAAATGGCTACATTTCACAACATGTCCCTTAAAGAAGCCGAAGGCCAACTAAAGGAAATGTCTTATGCAAACTGTGTATCGAAAGTTTCCCCCAGTCATCCCCGACAGCCACCCTATATACCATTACTACAAAGCAGAATAGAATTCCCACCACTGTATAAAAGGAATACGCCAGTAGACGAAAACGTAGATCAACAACATAGCCATTCTCTAAATCACAATTCTGCAAAAGCATTCCAGGAAGAGATACAGGAAGGTCCGACCGAAATACTGTCAAATAACAGAGAGCAACCACCTCATCCAACACAGAACATCGCGGTCACTGCGATACACAACAACAACCGTGGGATAACGGTGAACAGGCAGAAACGCAGCGTAACTCAGCAACGTAGTAGGACAAACGACTATCGACAACATTGGTATTATCCAACACAAATGTCGGCAACACCAATTGGCCACAACCCCTATACTCCTAAAGCACAATACCTAGTGAACCCTACCCTCATGGTAAATGGGAAAAACAGGATAGTAGAAGAAATTTTCAATCTAATACTAACAGTGGCGAGATACATGAAAGACAGTGGAACTGAGGACTTACAATTAGATGAAATTAGAAAATCTATTGAGACATTAGTAGAGCCTAATCTTCCTAACTTTAAACCCAACTTTAACTAAGGAAGATAGCGAATACTATATTACAGTGGAATTCACGCTCCCTCACTGCAAATCAAGAATCATTTATGAGAACACTGAGTACACGAAACATATCGGTTGCAACTTTATCAGAGACTTGGCTGAAGATGGACAGGAATATTTCCTTCCCATCATATACCTTATACCGCAATGACCGCGAAGATGGCTGGGGAGGTGTCGCGATCCTAATCGGGAACTCAATACCTCATACAGCGATCAGCATAGATCACACCCATATAGAAGCCTTTCAAGCAATAGCAGCCAGAGTGAAGATAAACCGGCAGGAAATTACCATAGTCTCACTGTACTGTCCACCAAGGAACAACATTCCAGAGCACGAATGGCGCAACCTTATGCAACAGCTGGAGCACCCGCTAATAATCTGCGGCGATTTTAATGCGCACAATACAGTATGGGGCTGTGAGATAACAGATACCAAAGGAAGGATTCTATTGGACCTAATAGAAGAACAAGAGCTATTTATCCTAAACGACGGATCGGCAACGGTACTCCCGCTGCCAGGACAACGTAAGTCTGCTATAGACCTTACCCTCTGTTCATCTTCACTTTCCTCGGAGTTCAGCTGGCGAGTTCTTTCATGCACATTGGGTTCCAACCATTTTCCCATAGAGATATCTGCCATAAACCCAACTAACCTTCCGCCATACAAACCTTGCTCCAAATGGAACTTAAATAAAGCGGATTGGGGAAGATACAAGGAAATCATGGAAAAGGAAACTAATGATATTCCAAGCTCTCTCCCAGAAATAGAGAAATATAACACTTTTATTAATTGCATCAATAAAGCTGCCCATCTCGCCATCCCGCAAAAGAAAGCTGTAAATCACCCAAGAGGAATAATAGTTCCATGGTGGAACCCTGAATGTGGAAGGATGATAGCAAAGCGAAAACTGGCGTTGAAATATTATAAGCAGTCTCCAACCTGGGAAAATTTTATTGGTTACAAAAAGGTCGACGCTGCTGTAAAACGGACATTAAAACACCAGAAAAAGGAAAGTTGGAAAAATTACTGTTCCAAAATCTCAAAAGAAACGCCACTATCAAAAGTATGGGCAACCATAAACAAATTTAAAAAGAAACAAATTCCGACACACTCCCTATATTGCTGGACCGAAGAATTTGCAGATATTATTGCTCCACCTTCGGTAGCATCGCCTCCAGCGCCACTACAAGAGCCTTTCACTGGAGCGCTTCCTCCATGCTTCCTGCTACCCTTCAAAGCAAACGAATTAGAAATTGCCCTCAAAAAATCAACAAATACAGCACCAGGGTACGACGGAATCCACTATAGTATGATTGCAAATTTGCCATGTAATGCTAAACAACTGCTCCTCCAGCTCTTTAACACAATTGGGATGTCAGGAAATATTCCCGAAGATTGGACTACGCATATTATTGTACCCATTTTAAAGCCGGGGAAAAACCCCAATGAGGCTACGTCATATCGTCCTATAACTCTAACATCCTGTGTCGCCAAAACGTTTGAACGCATAGTAAAACAACGACTAGAATGGTGGCTGGAACACAATAATCTCCTACCTAAGACTCAATTTGGTTTCCGTAAGGGATATTGCACATTAGATAACCTTACCCTCCTAACCACAGACATAGAAAAGGCTTTCACAGGAAAAGGATATTTAACAGCTATATTCCTAGATATATCAGGTGCGTACGATAATGTAACACCAACAATACTGCTCAAAAAGCTGCAGGAATTGGGAATTCCCACATTATACTGTCAAAGTATCTACAACATGCTCCGTCAACGCACGATATTTATACGAAAACAAGATAATACCCTTTTCGGGCCTAGGAAACAAACTAAAGGAATACCTCAAGGATCTATTCTCAGCCCACTGTTATACGCCATATACACCGCTTATCTTGAAAAAATCTTTGGCATTCACATTAAAATAGTGCAATACGCCGACGATATATGCATTTACACCATGTCGCCTTCGCTGCAATTAACGTTTCGTTGGTTAAATGAGGCGGCAACAGCGTTATCCAACTGGATATCCGAACACGGACTTAAGCTCTCACTAGCCAAATCGTCAGTGGTGGTATTCACAAAGAAACGGTATGCTCCCGAGGAACCAGTCATTCGCCTGGGACCGTATACCTTCCACATTGAAGCTTCAGCCAAAATACTCGGTCTTTATTTGGACAGCAAATTAACATGGAGCCGTCACATAAATTACATTCTAATGAAAGTGGGGAAAGCACTAAACATAATGCGATCTATCACTCGAACGTGGTGGGGAGCAGATCCCACAACTTTACTGACCTTATATCGCTCCCTAATACGCCCAGTACTAGACTATGGAAGTATATTATTTGGGAATGCACCAAAATATGTTCTAGAAAAACTGGATAGAGTACAATTCAGAGCTATAAGATTATGTCTAGGAACAATGATGTCAAGCCCGACAAACGCACTTCTGGTAGAAGCAAAAGAAATGCCCCTCCACCTTCGCCGAGAATTCCTTACAAGCAAATACCTTATCCGTACAAGTGCTCTAAAGGAACATCCAGTACAAAAGAAGCTGTCACAAGTGTACAGCGGAAATAAAGATAATGGTCCATCTTTAGTGAGGAGAATGCCCCTATTAGCAGAAGGACATAAGGAATATAAAAAGATCATACCACTGATACTAAAAAGCCGCATCATCCCAGGCTTCCTAAATCCATACGAGTTTATGTTTATAAAACTTCATATATATTACTTGCCAGAATATATCATCCGGAATAAAAACATTAATACAGCACTTTCACACTTCCTAAAAGTAACTTGGCCTAATTACACCCACATATACACCGATGGATCTAAAACCATGGAAGGAGTTGGATACGGCTATTATTGTCCTTCCACCAATGACTACGGACAAACAGCATTACCTGCACCTTTTTTTTTTTTTTTTTTTTTAGCTCTACTATAATTTACGGACGCCCCCTAGCAAATTAAGTTTAGTTTACTGAAGTTTTCTCATTTTATGTTGGTTTTGGCCCTCGGAACTTACTGGAGTAATCAGTATGGCCCTAAGGCTGAAAAGTTTGGAGACCCCTGGGTTAGACAAACAATTTGCTAGAATCCTAATACTCACTGACGCCAAGAGTGTGCTCCAAAAATTACAAAACCCAGTACGCAATACGAAGATGCACCAGTACCTATATGAAATTATCAAACTCGTCTCAGAAGCATATTCAACAAGTATACAAGTCCATTTCCTTTGGATCAAAGGTCACACAGGAATACTGTACAACGAAGCCGTCGATCAGCTGGCGAAACAGAGTATTAATGAGGGGAACTTCTTAGGCATTCAGTTACCTTGGACCGATTTTATACAACTCGTTACCAGGAAGGCATACAGTAAGTGGAATGAAGACTGGGCCCAGACACAGCTACTAAAAGGGAAACATTATGCAGCAGTTCAACCAACAATACCAAGGACACCGTGGTTTAAAAATTTCAATATAGCAAGAAGACACATAACAACAATCATTAGAATGAGATTAGGACACGGGTGCTATCCACAACATTTATGCCGCCTCCGAATAATTAACTCCCCGACATGCACTTTTGATCAAGAGACCTCAGATCTTAACCACATCATACTTTCATGTTCGCAATACCAAGCTCAACGTAAGCGACTATACAAACAATTACAACAGCTATCCGTTAGTTTCCCAGCGAACCTAATTACCATTCTACAATCAAAAAATATACAGGTCTACAATGCAATCATCCGCTTCTTGCAAGACACAAACATAAAGATCTAAAGCCCATAAAATGTAATGTATAAGAAATTTGTTACCTCAATGATATCCTGTAAAGTTACCTTTGTAATGTTGCTATTATAATGTTATCGCACTATTGTTACAATGTTTTTATTGCAATGTTATTATAAAGGTCTTATTACCATGTTGCCATTGTAAAATTGTTATTGTAACATAGTTAATGTAAACTGTTGTAGTTGCAAGATGGCTAAATGGTCACAGACCAAAGGCCAATAAATAAAATTAAAAAAAAAAAAAAAAAAAAACGTAGGGAAGGAGGAAGTGACCAATCTGACAAACGTTTCGAGGAAGTATTTATTTACCAGTGGCCATTCCCCCTTTCCCCTGTTTTCTGTGATTCCACTCTATATTTTCATAGTTCAATTTAGTGGGAGATTAATCCTCAAGCTTGATTAATCCGGAAGCGGTGGTTACCCCTGAGTAGACGCTGCCCAATGGGGTGAAATGTCCCCTCTTTCTGCAATAGCGTTGGAGGGGATCATTGAAGCTGCGCGTCGTTTGCCTTCGATGAAACAATAAAAACGGCAATGACAGTATACATTGATGCTCTCAGGAATTCGGTGGCCTCTGCCGCTGGGATGCAAACTGTTCCGATGCTTCAACTGTACCGACCCTACGGTCCTTGGACCTCGGGTCGGTTGGTGTTCAAGGAAGTGGCGAGAACTTGCAGAACGGAATCACACGAACCGGTATATCCTGGTTAATCTGAAGACTGGGATTATAGTCAGGTTAAGTAGTGCCCCTTGCTACTGCTATATTTTCTGTGACGCAGCTTCCGGCGGGGCGGGTGGACTGAGAAGTCCAGTTGGCCGGCCTAAGCGAGTAAGTTATTTCAAGTGACGTTGCTGGAACGTGCAGAACAGAGAAACTGCAGTACCGAGGTCATGAGTACGGACCCAGTGTGGCTCCATTCAGTGGCGTGTAGTAGCGACTCTGCTGCGTTCGGTGTACACGGTTCTGGAGTCAATGTTCGTGGTTGAATAAAGGACTGTGTTCAAAACAGTTTGCGATTCGGTGCCCTTGACTCCGACACCCATTCCGTTCAAATGCCAATGGCATTGAGACCGTTGGAGTGGAGAAAGGCGACACTCGTCCCTTTTTCTGCTGATCCCGACAGTAAGACCTTGGGTGCAGGGGGAGACTTACGGAACCGGTAAGCCAATGTATGCCTTTGAAGGTGACGATCACACTCCTGTTTGCCGAATGGCTTCTTTTACGGGGTGCGTTTCATTGATCTAGTAAAATGGTGCCCTAGCCACTGGTACTTAATAGCCTCTTGCTGCCATAATAAATTCTCTATAAATGTGGGGATACTATAACATAAGGGGCGCAACATCTGATCAGGAGCCATGCGGCGGCCTTCAGACTGCGGCGACGTGTTCATGCGGTACGATAGAGCTGTGTATGGACGAGCTCGCTGGAATTCGTACCCTTCGGTGGTGTGTCAACGTGTCGGCTGGTCGGCTGTGTGCGGGAGAAAGTTTGCTAGGAGCGTGCCCCGTTAGGCGTTCAGTCGCTTCAGCTTTCGCCGCGTCTCCACCTTAGCGCTGATGGTTCCGAGAGCTGTTGGCACCGGTCGCTGGTGGGACTAGCGGAGAGGTTTGCTATACGCCTAGATTTTGGAAAGGTCTTCAGTCTGATTTCTGGTGGTGATACGTCCTCTTCGTTTCCCGATTGCACCCTTAGTGAATGGCGAGCGCCATTTCTCACTAACCCCGCTATAATGGTGGGTAATGCTTCGAGAGGCCTAATTCCGCCGCGGGGGCGGCTTTTGGGTGGTGGACAGTTCGGTTGGGGTCAGTGAGGAGGATATGAGTATCAGATCGGGTGCGCTGTTTGATCAGCATCAAACACTCCCAGGAATGATGATGACGTAATAGTGCGGCCAATACTGAGTTGAATTGTGTCAAAGTGTTGGCAGGCTTCGGTTTTATCAAAATGTCCAGGAATGGAAGACACCTAATCTCATTGGCGTATCCAGCGAGGGGCAGGGGCTAAAAGAAAAATCAGGTTGCCTTCAGTACGCTTCGACGAGTGAAGAACTGGCTCAGGAGCACTATAGGAGAGGAAAGATTGACGGGATTATGCCTGATGAGTGTGCATCGAAATTTCATGAAAGTACACCTTGAGATATTGACAAAGTTATTGATTTTTTTTGTTGAGAATCCGAGATGATTAATGTTTACATAAAAAACTATAATTGAGTTACGATCTTGATTAATTGCATAGTAGGTCCTTGGACTACTATGTTAATCAATAATATAAATAGTTTCCTCAATAGGTTTGAGTTTTATTTTGAAAGAAATCGTCATGTTTCAGTACCCCACCCTACTTCCTCGAAAAAAATAGCAGTTGCCCCCACCCCCCTAAATCAGATCTTGCCCCCACCCCTTTAGATCTGATCCTGGATACGCCCTTGCCTAATCTACTTCTTTTTTAAAACGTTTATTGGGTTAGATTCCATTGAGATGGTGGCCAAGGAATTGATCTACCTACGCAAGAACGCGACAGTGAAAGTGTGTCCGAGGAGCCGATGGCGGAAGACGGCAACTTAAATAATGCCGTAATAATAGGACCAGGCAACAGTGAAATGACAAATAGATCGGTATTCAAAGAGGTGCGAAGGAAGAGGAAAATAAGACACAGAACGGTAAAACAAACACAAGTCGTCCAGGAAATTACAACAAGCAATAAATTTTCACCCTTAGAACAGGACAATGTGGAAATCTGAGAAAGAGGAAACGAGCCTCTCCCCGTAGAAACTGCGCCTGAGACCGAAAGTAAGAAAAACTCCGATTGTAATTGAAGTAGGAAGAGCTATCTCCAGACAAATAAAGTAATTAAGACAAACTTAAGGTGGTTTACAACGGAGATTGCCTTAAATGCCACGTAAAATATGATAGAGACAACAATGTTCTAAATAGCTTTTACTAGCTGCCAACAGACTGACATATGAAAGTACTGATTAAAGAAATGCTAACTACAGTTGAAGCATTAGACACTTAAAACGAATTAAGACACACAGGTACCCCATCCAAGGGATCCACCAATTTCAGAAGAAAAACACATCCACAAAGGAGCTCATACCAATAGCGATGTACCACATTACCCTGACACCCGTTCCAGTATCAGAGAAGAACTACAACGAACGAACGATTCTTTATACCAGAGTGATTATTGAAAGATACAGACATCATAAAGAACCACCGCATAGGGTGTCAAAGGTTTGAACATACCACTAACTATTGTCATCTACAATATCGGTGCATTAAATGTGCTCCAGTACCATCCTGGAAATGAGTGCAAAACTACCTGATCAAAAAAAGGTTAAATGTGTAATTTGCCATGGATTCAACACCATTTCTTGAAGGGTATGCCTCACACAGCAGGTTGCCATATGATCACCAAGAACCAACATATAGAAGGAAGAAGGAAAAATGAAGACACAAGAGGATGGTGCCATTAGGAAAGAGAGACCAACAACTAATAGAGAAAAACAATCTGCGTTCATATGCGAATGTAGGGGATGGAAGAAAATGGAAAGAGGAACTGCAAAATCTACGACGACGAGAAGAATTCGCCGAACGGTACCTGACCAACTGATCCAACGAACCGTTTGAACGATATATTTAACGTATGGCAGACTCTAATGATAAATCTAAAAGAACAAGAAATCAAAATGGGAAAAAACTAATGGTGGTGGCTGGCTGAAGCGATAATGGGTCTCTTTCCATAATGGTCCGTACACGGAAGGAAAAACTAGAAGACATTAAAATAGTAGTGTGGACTCCAAATGGATTTCGAATTAAAAATGTAGATATACTAGTTTTCTTACGTCAAGAACAAATTGATGTCATTCTTACTAATGAAACGCACATGAAACCAAAAGATAAATTCAACATGGCAGGAATGAACATCTACAGAACAGAGAGACCAAGAGGACGAGGAGGAGTTCTGACTCACCATCGCCTATCAACAAATACAAATTCCTCCTTTGAAAGTACTGGAGACCACGACCATCAAAATACAATCCCCGAGAAGGGCATATAGTACTGACTGCATTCTACTTAGCTGCTAACCGTGCAGTAGTTGAACAAGATTTTGACGCCATTCTTTCGTTGGAAGAGAAAATAATTATGTGAGGAGATTTATAAGCAAAGCACATGGCATGGAATGCAAGAATAAAAAATGCTAAAGCAGGAAGACTACTAGCACTGAAGAAAACAATGTAGAGGTGATAGCCGCCACAGAGTACACACATACCCCTTTCAACCACAGTCAGTATCTTGATCAGTCATCAAAAACATCGGACAAGTGGTAGATCTGCTAACCATAAATGACTTATCGTCAGTTATATCAATTTGATAACTTCAAAAAACGCAACAAAGAGTACTGTTGAAACTAATGTGACTACTAAATAATCTAATCCACAACAAAACGTGGACAAACAACCCAGTCACTTCATTTGAAGAAACTGATGCAGCAATACAACACGTGGAGAAAATTAAACAAGATCCAGCGTCGATAGTATCAGCAACGACAGTAGTAAAAGAAAGGAATAGAGAGGAATCACCTCTCCTACTGGAGGGCTTAAGAAACCTAAAACACCGGCACACGTAGCTATTGCAGAGATACAGAGACCCAAAAACTGCTGAGAATATCACCGCCTAGCTCATGAACTACAAAAATGGCTTTTTGAGCGTAAACAGAGAGATGGGAGAACAAAATGGGAGACCTTTTATTTCAAAATAACGAAGCATGGGAACTTATCCGATTATTAAAAACACGACGGACAAGTGCGATTGATAAAACCACCATGAACTGTATTCCTATCATTAGCGTAGGCAGACCTTCGCCGCACAGTATACATTGCCAAAGTTTCAACTAATATAGTATGAAAGGAGAGAAGAGGAGGCAATATAACAACAGGCAAACACGCTGGAAACGCGCTAGGAAATATGCTCCCTGAACTGACAACACCGAAGGAAATCAGGAGTATAATTAAGAACTTAACTTCTTCTAAGGCGCCAGGCACTGACAGCGTCAACAACCATCTACAGTACTCTAAAACATACCAACGAAAGGAATAGTGCTGTGGACTAAAATCACAAATGTCAAATTGATCCCAGGTCACTTTCCTGAGCCACTGAAAATAGAAAAGTCCGTTTAGTGAACTCCATATCAAAGAATATGGAAAAGACGGTATTGTGAAGGACTGATAATAATCTACAGAATGGAGAAATTTTGTTTCTAATCTGCAACAACACAACTTTTTCGGTTTATGGATGATAATCAAGAAGCATTCAGCAGTGAGAAATCAATAGCAGCTGTTTTCCTGGATGCCAAAATAGCTTACGACATAGTATGAGACGATAATTTGATACAAAAAATTCACACAAAACAACTATACGACCGGAATTTCCTCACAAAAAGAAAATTATTCATGAGTGTAGGAGGTCATAGGTCAACGAAGCTATCAACTTTAATGGGCAAACCATAAGGCTATACAAAATATATGTATACGAAATACCAACTACAGCACATGTTCATCTGGCGCAATTTACTGTTGATCCTACCTACTACTTACATTAAACCAAGATCAGATACCTGCAGGCAGTACATAATACAGGAAAAATAAAATTACAATAAAACCCAACAAAAAAAAGTGCTGCAGTACACTTCTCAAAGAAGAAATCAAACTGTAGCCACTTACCGCGCTACCTAGGAATACAACTAGATAATAAGCACGTTAGGGAGCGCTTCCAGAAAGGGTTAGCTGTCATCCTAATCCTGTATTAGATACTTCGAAGAAAAGAACCGCTGATAGCAATGAAAATGAAACTGTATACAATAGTCATCCATCCTTTCATATAGTATATGGTTGTCAAATATGGGGAACAGCGGCTAAAAGTAACATTTCTATTTTACAACGTCTTCAGAACAGATGCCTACATATGTTACTGAGAGTAAACTGCCTCCATTAGACTTCAACACAGTTAGCCATGAAATATTCAAGCAGCCTATATGAAAGAATAAATACATTCAGTCGTCACTAATCTACAGAACTTGGGAAGAGTTAAGACACATCATGGAACCGAAATAAGGTACCACCAAACTCATCCGAACAGATGGTTACTTAATTACAAAAGTATACACAGGGATTTTTCCATCAGGTCACTTCTTAAAAGTGCTAAAAACTTGTTTTCTTCTCACAGTGAACAAAAATGTGAACACAAAACTAACTAAACTTGCCACCAATCTGACATTCTACCAAACGCAATTGAGGAAGCAGAACTGGCCGCAGACCAGAGAAAATAAAAACTAAGCCACTCTATGCAGTTACAACAAGCTTGTAACATTTTGAAGAATCAGTTAAAAACTTCAATCAAATTTCTTGCTATTACTAATTTTTCTTCATTCTATCATTTAAAAATTAACTAAAAACTCATAGTGGAACGAGTGTCGACCGTTTCACGCAAAGAAATATCGCTGAAACCAATAAGCTGAAAACCTCAGAACTGATAGCACACTTTGAAATTAATGGAGGACAGAAAGAGTGTCACAATCAAGTGTATTGAGAGCTACAGCCACAGGTTTGGGGATAAACGCGGTTCTGGGTGTCCAACAATGTGGAAAATTGAACCATCTTGTCACTGATCCGTCTTTCTCTTTTTACTATTAGAGTTGTGATATTGAAAAATCTCGAGCATTGATAATATTAGCCAAAACTAAAGACGTGGCTTGTTATCCTGTCAAACCTGCACTAAAATTAGAAGCTGATGCATGCCCACCAATTGTCTTGTACGAGGGGAGGACTGCCCTGAGAGTGACGCAGTCGCAGGAGACTTTTTTCAGGCTATTATGGAGACAGCAGTAGAAGAACACCTATGCAGAGAAGAAAGTACCGGAAGCAGATGAAGGACTGAAGCTGTCAGTGGAGCATGTCATAACCGCGTTAGCTTTCATTAGCTGAGATGGATGGCTTGTGACATAGCACATCTTGCCGAAACCACAAGCGATCGATACATTAATATTTGAAGAAGCTAACATTTGATATACGATGCAAGAAAGCGCTATCCACCGAGACTTGCTGCCAAGATTTCCTGGAACCGCCTCTGAAAGAAATTTAATTTTTCAACAGTTTAAAAAAATACTGATAGAATGAAACAATAATTCTATGGTCCAGTAAACAAACACAGTTTGCTTTTTCATTTCTTCTCCCAAGAAGCAAGGAGCACATCAATATAAGCGTCAATGACGCCCTAAATTTTGACATCCCCTACGATGACGATAAAGTTTTGTATGACAGAAAAGCTAAATTTACTATCGATCAAAGATTTATTTCCACGATGGACCATCAAATCCATTGTTAAATAAAAATCAGCGACACCTCTGACATTGGTGGTATTCCAACTTTGGAGGAATCGTTCGGGAATTCACATCTTATTTATTGTGTACGAGATATTAAACGACAAGAAGTGAGAAAATTCCTTCTATACTTTACACTTAGGTGAGGTATGACCTGAATTTGCAGTAAAAACCAGAAGTTAAATCTTAAATCTCCCAAAGGCGTCTCAAAATATCAGAACCGGTTTTTTTACATTATGTAAAAAAAAATACAGTCAAATACTTTTAGTGAAGATTTTGCATTGTGATACCTCAATTTTGTCACTGTTACACTAAATGACCTCTGACATTTGCAGAAGTACGAAAACAGACACTTTTGAATCGGTTTGAACGGAATTTACCTGAAAATGGCATGTAGGAAAATAATGAAAACGCCTCTGGATAGTTCCCAAGTTACTGCCAAAACTATTCGTGTGATTCAAAACGGCCGCGGTCTGCTAGAACCAAGATCAAATGTCAAAACCGGAGTATTGAGGATATGGAAAAAAACCGTCATATAAATTGAGTTAAAATTTTTGTAGTGACCCGGGCTGCTAGCCACCACCAAGGAGAGAGAGATTGTGGGCAAGGGTAGATAGGAATGACTTCCGTGGACCCTCTTTTATTCTGCCACGCGGGTTCACAGTGTCATATCATCAGTGGAGGGCTATAGAAGTAATGGTATTAATAATAATACCATTAATAGCAATAATTTGAATTATCTACTAGCTATATACTGTAGTTTTAACACAACTATCATTTGAATATATTCTAGTGCTTCTCCACACAATTCGGTTAAGAGTAACCAAATCTGGTATCCACCGTCCCCTCGAATCAATTATTCTGCCCCACCTGTACTTAGTGGCGTTCAGTTGTATAACTGGCTGCATATGCATATGTACCTTGTTTGGGCTAGTGAGACATGACGATGTTGCACCGGTCTCTGCATGCTGTCTCGACTATCTCAGCGGAATCAACGCTCCAATCAGCAGCCCCTCTGGTGATGACAGGTCGGCTTAAATTGTTCTCGATCAGACCTCTCTTCCGGCTCCGTCCTCGAGCCTAAATCTCATCTACTTTTCTAACACCCTGGGTTTTCTCAGAAGTGGGAACAATTTCGTCCAATCCGAACCTACTGTCATGTGGCAATTGACCTTCTGTCAGAACTGTCACTGCACTGACTTTGGCTCCTCAGCATTCTACTTTGGGTACACTGCATCGGAAATTTTATAACCTACAGTAGCTCACTGTTGTTGGCGCGATTTCGACATCGGTGTGCGGTACAAGCAGCCGAGCTGCAACAATTTTCATAGTAACTAAGAACGTTATTCCTCTAGTTTTGATTTTCACTATTTAACCTAAATGATTCCTGAGACTGGCAGAAGGACGCAAACTAAAAAAATCTGAATCGCTTTATGTGGAAATTTTTCTAAAACTTTGAGGAGGAACATTTCGAAATATGATGCATAAGCCTTTGAATAGAACCCAAGTTGCTGCGATAGCTACTCGTACTTTACACTCCATCTGCCAGAAACAAGGTCTAAAGTCAACACCGGATTAATGAGGATCTGGGAAAACAATCAAATAAATTGAGTTATAATCTTCCAAAATGATTAAGCACGTTATGCCTCAATTTTTGTATATGCCACTTTAATCCTGAATTGTTGAGGTTATTAGTACAATGCGCAGAGGTTGGCAGTTGTGTAAACTGCGGAGCACTCTTGACATTGCATGTAAACTTTTAGTAAAACCAGAGGTTTTACTCGTGAAATTTACACATTTGTTTGGGTTGGGATCGAGGACAAGCGAGCAAGCAAAATTAAGCAACGTTACGAGTGCCACAACCTGCAAAGTAGAACAAGAGTCGGCGATTCGGCAATTGTCAGGTGCAGAAAAGAGAACGCAAACTGACATTATGACCTGATGCAGTTAGGTGATGTTAGGGTTTGCCCTCTCCAGACTGCTGGAGTGGAGTGGGGGTTATCATAGTAAAACCCTCATCGCATCTATGTCTGTCTGTCTGTCGGTCAATCTGATTGTAACTGCAGCCGGGAGTCGACGAGAGAAGCTATCAGTCTCCGATCTCGGAACGGAGCCATTGCATTCCAAGAGATGTTCTACAGCAAACCAGAAGGTAGGCTCTACTGAGAAGGAATTGGATATGGAAACGGGTTAGTTAGGCAGAAATTCCAGTGCATTGCAACAGTCCTGTCATTTTGGGTTAGAGGTGCCCATGTTGCAAAGCTCGCTCTCTCTTTTCGTTCCCATAATATTGGTGGTAGTTATCGAGGTGTCACTGCACCAGTTTTATCAGTTTCAGACAGTAATAGTAATAGTAAAGGTTATTCACAGATATTTTCATTTATGTGTAAATATATGTACAGTATCATGCCTTGAGAACCTGATGTAAATAAAAATATAAATATTCAGTAATTATTTGCCCTGAGTTTCCAAGTAATAATCCTATCACAAAACATATCTGAACAATTGTCGATTCCTATGTAGACGCTAATCCATGCCTCCCATATGGCAATCTGTCCATGTCTCACCACTCGGCTGGGCAGAGTGATTTCGAGGGTCACCCCGAAGGGTGGCAGTCAGGTCACTACAACCTCACTGGTATATACACTCCTGGAAATTGAAATAAGAACACATTGACGCCGGTGTGTAAGACCCACCATACTTGCTCCGGACACTACGAGAGGGCTGTACAAGCAATGATCAAACGCACGGCACAGCGGACACACCAGGAACAGCAGTGTTGGCAGTCGAAGGGCGCTAGCTGCGCAGCAGTTGGGCACCGCCGCAGTCAGTGTCAGCCAGTTTGCCGTGGCATACGGAGCTCCATCTCAGTCTTTAACACTGGTAGCATGCCGCGACAGCGTGTACGTGAACCGTATGTGCAGTTGACGGACTTTGAGCGAGGGCGTATAGTGGGCATGCGGGAGGCCGGGTGGACGTACCGCCAAATTGCTCAACATGTGGGGCGCGAGGTCTCCACAGTACATCGATGTTGTCGCCAGTGGTCGGTGGAAGGTGCACGTGCCCGTCGACCTGGGTCCGGACAGCAGCGACGCACGGACGCACGCCAAGACCGTCGCATCCTACGCAGTGCCGTAGGGGACAGCACCACCATTTCCCGGCAAATTAGGGACACTGTTGCTCCTGGGGTATCAGAGAGGATCATTCGCAACCGTCTCCATGAAGCTGGGCTACGGTCCCGCGCACCGTTAGGTCGTCTTCCGCTCACGCCCCAACATCGTGCAGCCCGCCTCCAGTGGTGTCGTGACAGGCGTGTATGGAGGGACGAATGGAGACGTGTCGTCTTCAGTGATGAGAGTCGCTTCTGCCTTGGTGCCAATTATGGTCGTATGCGTGTTTGGCGCCGTGCAGGTGAGCGCCACAATCAGGACTGCATACGACCGAGGCACACAGGGCCAACACCCGGCATCATGGTGTGGGGAGCGATCTCCTACACTGGCCGTACACCTCTGGTGATCGTCGAGGGGACACTGAACAGTGCACGGTACATTCAAACCTTCATCGAACCCATCGTTCTACCATTCCTAGACCGGTAAGGGAACATGCTGTTCCAACAGGACAATGCACGTCCACATGTAGCCCGTGCTACCCAACGTGCTCTAGAAGGTATAAGTCAACTACCCTGGCCAGCGAGATCTCCGGATCTGTCCCCCATTGAGCATGTTTGGCACTGGATGAAATGTCGACTCACGCGGTCTGCACGTCCAGCACGAACGCTGGTCCAGCTGAGGCGCCAGGTGGAAATGGCTTGGCATGCCGTTCCACAGGACTACATCCAGCACCTCTACGATCGTCTCCATGGGAGAATTGCAGCCTGCATTGCTGCGAAAGGAGGATATACATGGTACTAGTGCATGCTCTGTTGCCTGTGTCTATGTGCCTATGGTTCTGTCTGTGTGATCATGTGTTGTATCTGACCCCAGGAATGTGTATATAAAGTTTTCCATTCCTGGGACAATAAATTCACGGTGTTCTTATTTCAATTTCCAGGAGTGTATATTGTGCACGTAGTATTGCTCTTTAGTGCGTGAATGTTAATAAAGTATTGCTGCTCGTAATAACGCATTATTTACAGTTTATTTCATGCTGTACTCCACTATACGCTTAACAGCTAAAATTTAATGGATAACAACAATTTTTATGGGCCCAGTTACAGAGCATACGTGTTATAAACTGTTATTTATTTATTTTTATTGGCATTATAAAATTTAAAATTCATTGCGCAGTCGTCAACAGTTGTAGCGTCGATTAAAAAGCTAGTTAAGGGATCTTAACGTGAAAGTTACGGCAGACAGAAGTTGTTTAAATCAATTCAACATGTCTGATCATCGGTCTACGACGATATTTAAATGACATAAATTACGCATCGTGGAATTGAAAATGGTAATGATGGAAAGTGATTCATGGACTGTTGTTGAATCAGGTAAAGAAGACCTTAGAGCCGACGCAGATCCAACTGTAAAACATAATTATATATGAAGACAAAATAAAGCTTACCCGAAGATCGCCTTGCTGTGTGCGATGAACAGCAAACTCATATTCAACAATTAACAAATGCCAAGGAAGCATTGAACGAGCCGGAATGGTGGTGTGCACAACCTGACAGCGAATTTCGTATTGTGCGACTCAGCCGGAAACTGTATTCGCTGAAACTAACTGATTATAATTCAATCTAATTACATTTGGGACAGATAAACAGAACTGTTCTAGATCTTGCTAGTGTTGGCAACGCTGTAGAAGATGCAGATTTAGCTATTACAATTTTGTGCGGCGTATCCGAGAAAGGGGATTCTGTTGTAACAGCCTTGTGCAATTTACCAGAAAACGAGTTTACATGTGCTACAGTGAAAAGGAGTCTCCTTGCTGAAGCTTCAAGACAACAAGAAAACGAAGGCACAAAGCAGTCTGGATTATTTGTGAAGAAAGTGAGCATGCAAAGCACAAAGAACACGAAAACCAAGGAAGATGTCAAATTTAGTAGCGAAAATGGTAAACACTTTAAGAAAGGGATACAAAAAGGCAAAAATGGCAAAGAAAAGTGTTTTATTTGTAAACAAGATAGTCATTTTGCAAATTTATGTACCAATAAGTCACGTTTATCCAGTGCACTGACAACGAGTGCTTCATGTGGATCACCTATATTAAATAATGATGTTTGGGAAATATACTCAAGTGCTATTCATCACATGTCTCCAGATTATTATTATTATCGTATACCAAATACAACAAAAGACATATCAATCACATAACTATATCTAAGGATTCAAGCCATCTTCTGGCAGCTGATTCAGCTTGATGCAGTGTGAGATGTCCTCGAGATAGTTTTGTTGATGGGCAGTCCATCAGAATGTGGTCAGCAGTTTGTATACCACCAGTCACATAACGCATCTTCATGGAGACCCCACTTATGTGTGGTTGCTTTACACACTCCGCGACCTGCGTGAAATCTATTCAATTGACACCAAAGATGCCTAGGCAAGTCAAACACTGGAACACAGGTTGTCGGATCTTTTATAAACCCATAATTGTGTGGGATGTTGGCTTCCCACTACTTTCTACATTCTTCATACAAGTTAAAGTTATTAGTCTGAGATTGGTGCTTCCATGTAGGCAGGTATCCTCGATTTTAATCATGTGCGAGGCAGGTGAAGGTCACCATACAGAGAAATCATGTTGCTTTCCTCCACTCCTTCCAATTCTCTAAGCAATGCCGATTTTCTCCTCAAATGTGGTAGAGAAATGTTGGAAAGTACAGACAGCCAGGATACTTAGGCAGACCCAATGACACCACTCATTGTTCTCATAGCACCGTTAAGCTGGGTGTCAACTTTGGCAGTATGAGCACTACCAAGCATTGTAGAGCAACAGTATATTTGCAGATAAAAAGTATTTTGGCTCCACATTAATACGTCGGAACCTACAAAAATTGTCGTATCGGTTTGAAATTTGATACACACATTCCTTAGGCAATAATATTTGACTAAAAAGTGCTATATGAAGTAAGCTTCTAATTTGTAGAAATGAAGTAAAATCATTTAAAATGTGGGTAGAAGCATACATCTTATTATGCAAAAAATGCACGTTAATAGTTGTTGATATTTTATTCCGCGTGTTTTAAGTCTTAATTGTTGGATAAAAACTGCTTTCCACATGCAAATTGCAGATACTTAATAAGTGGAAAATCAGTAACATTTAAAATTTATCTGTGCATAGCTGACATATTGGGTTCCAATTGGAAAACTACTGTACATGCAAAGATTATAGGTAATAATGTCAGGCATATAGTGACATGTAAATTAAAGACACTCTTTTAGTGCAAGCATTAACCATGGAATTTTGTGAGTTAAACAGTTAACTGAAAATAATAAGAATGTTGTTTTTAATAAAAAATAGATATTGCATTTACAATGACAGTAGAAATTTATTACTGAAAGCGGAGAATAAGGGTCACTTATCTGTGGTAAGAACAAAACCTAATTTAAAGAATAATGTAGTAAGCTCATTACACTACGAAAATTAAAAACATTAGATTTTTGGCATCAAAGACTAATGCATGTTAGCAAGAATCAAATTATAAAAATGGTCAAAATGGTTTAAATTGTAAGTTGACAATTCCTACACCTAGTGATGATCCGATACAAGTAAATACGAGTAAGTACTCGATACTTTGTTTCGATACCGAGTACTTTTTGTATTCGAATTAATTCATTCGATTCTTACTCAGTATCGGAAGAAAAGTACTTGTATCGAATTGAAAGTATCGAAACGCAATCATCGCTGCTGCGCCTGCGAAATTAATTTCCAGCTGACGTCAAGTTTGTAGCATTGAAAATCAAACAAAATCAGTCTAAGAATAGGCAAGCTAATCTCAAAGAGTTGGTTTTAGGTCCCTATTTCATTGTAATAAAGTCGTACTTGGCGCGCATTTCGCTATGCCTGGCCAATGGTCGCTCCTGCGCAGCCCCACACAAAACTAAAAAATATGGTTCATAAGCAACTAAGAAGCCCGTGTGAATCTGAAGAAGAAGCTGCTTCAGCTAGCTTTTCACACGAACATCACTTCTGGAAACATCACAAAGAAAAAGAAAACGCACGGTAGTGACAAAGTCTCTCTCTACTTGTCAAACACTGTAATGACTCTAAAAAGCAATCCATTTACAGAATGGGTAGAAATGAAACTTAAATTTCCTTGTCTGTATAAATACGCACAACAGTATCTTATTGTTGTAGCAACGTCAGTATTGAGTGAATGTTTGTTTTCTAATGCGGGTGAAACAATGACAAACAAAAGAAACAAGCTACTCCTAAAATATTTGGAACAATTGCTTTTTTGGGAAACCTTCCAAAAGTGGACTTCTTAAAAGTGGTAAAACTATAATAAATAAATATTTAAAGATAATACAAACACCTTCAATGTTCGCTTAAAATGTGAGCTTTATTATAATTTTAATAAATAAAAATGTTTATTGAGTGTTATTTAATTTTATTACACCAGGCAAATAAAATAAATAATTTAGCAACATGTCAAGTATATTTTTATATTTCGAAATTAATTAAAAAGGTATCGATATGAGTAAGTATCGATACTTTTTCAGTACTCATATGAGTAAGTATCGTAAGTTATTTTGAGTACTACTCATTTAAGTAGGTATCGATACTTTGATGGTATCGGAACATCACTACCTACACCATGTAATGACTGTCTAGCAAGAAAAGCAACACCACAGCCATTTGTGACATATCCATCATGCAAATTAAACAGTGATGGAACAATTTTGAATCTTGTGCATGCTGATCTCACGAGAAAAGCTTTGTTGGCAACAAATATGTTCTTAGCATAATGGATGATGCTAGAAGATATGCTTTCATCAGGCTTCTTAAAACAAAGGGAAGTGAACTGGCTGAGTTTAAAGCATGGAAGATCCAGGTTGAAAAACAAACTAACAAATCTTTAAAGCGAGTTCGAACGGATAATGGACTTGAATAATGTTCAAAGAATTGGGATATGTTCTGTGAGAGTAACGGCATTGTACGTGAAAAGACAATGATTTACACACCACAGCAAAATGGTATAGCATAGACATTCAACAGAATTCTTATGGATCTAGCGAGAAGTAAAATCAGCAGCAGTAGGCTGCATAAAGCAGGTTGAGTAGAACTGATATATACTGTCTCATATATCAGAAACCGAGTCACTAACAGCCATAACGAAGTTAAATCTCTATATGAATTATGGGTTGGCAGGAAGTGTCGCTCATCTTCAGGCAATATGATGTGAAGTCTTTGTGCATATTCCTAAAGAAAAACGCCACTCAAAACTTTCAGCAAAGGCCAAGAAAGAAATTTTGGTCGGGTACGCAATATATGGACGTGAGTATAGGACCTGGATGCCAGATACTCGACAAGTAGTGCAGTCAGGCGACTGTATATTTAAAGAGAGCACAAGTAATGAAGCAAAAAACATCAATAAACCTGAAGACTCTAGCTTCAAACAGTTGAATCGAGAAGAAACTATCACCTTTGACTGCAGTGATAAGATTTCAGGTAGCAATTCTGAAGAAAATGTAATTATCAATGCCTGAGAAAATCTGTCAAGTGGAAGCGAAGAGGAAGACTTCAAAGGGTTTCCAGATAGAGAGAGTGAAGAAGAAAAAACTTCGGATAAAGGTTATCAGAGTGAAGAACAATCAACTGTTCAAGTAAAGAAGAGAGGATGAGAGCAAAGGGAAGTACTGCAAAACATAAAGCATACCAGCCAAAGTAACATAGTATGATTCTTCGAGACAGATGTTCTATAAAATCAAAAAAAGGTAATAATATAGAGCCTCAACCTCAAATAGTTCATACTACTGTAATAGAGTTGTGAAGCTATCTTCATTCAGTGAGGCAGTCAATTCCGCAGAAAGCAGTACAGTGGTTGGGAGCAACGAAATAAGAAACGGAATCAGTTGGTGGAGCAGGTCAAGGTAGTACAATCTCTAAAGTGTGGAACGAACATATACAAGTTAATAATCTTCTGAGGGTGGATTGTAGAGATAATATTGTAATGCACTGAGGTTAACAGTTGTGTAAACTGCGGAGTACTATCTGCATTGCATGTAACCTCTCTCATATACACATTGCGTACGTTGTATTGCCCATTAGTGTGTGAATATTTAATTTAATTTGATTGCAATGGAGCACACGCTCCGGTAGCAATTTCCCTATACACCCTGCACCCAACTACATTTGACCTCTACAAATTTCAACTTTAAATTCTTTTAACGTTTTCGGTAAGTTATTCATCATTCCCCTTGGTAACTCATTCCAATCCCTGACACCTTACCTAAAAAAGAAATTCTTCCTACACCCTTGTGCCTGAAATCGAGTGCCAACTTGGGGTCATTGTCATCTTTTCCCTTCCATGGGCTACTTTTCATACCTACTACAATGTCTTTCCATGCCTCATCGCCAGTATACGCCCTGTACACTCCCATGACCCTCCTCATCCTCCTCCTCTCTTGTAATGAATCCCATTCCAGCTCCTTTATCATATCTGTCACTGATTGCATTCTGCGGTAATTTCCAGAAACAAATCTATCAGCCCTTCTTTGCACCCTCTCCAACTCCTGTATTTGATACTCAAAATGTGGGTCCCATACTACACTACCATATTCGAGCAATGGTCTGACCAAAGTTTTGTAACCCAATTCCTTTAGTTCTCTCGTGCATCCCCTCATCACTCTCTCCAACAAGTGCAGAATTTTGAAACCTTTTCCTACCACCTGTCCAATATGTCCTGCCCAGTTAAGCTTGTTATCAAATGTAATGCCAAGATATTTACATTTCAAGTCTTCAGCAAGCAATTCCTTCCCCACCTTATATTCATAATTAACCTTTTTTTATTTTGGTATCTAATTAGCTGACTCTTCTTTGCATTTACCTTCATCCCATGTTTACCAACTCAACTAGATATCCTGTCCAGATCACCCTGCAACTGTTTACAGTCATCTATCGTTTTGATCCTTTTATACAGCATTATGTCATCTGCAAACAATCTAATTTCAGATAGAAACAATCAACACAATTATTCATTAGAATAATGAATACCAACGGTCCCAATACGCTACCCAGCGGCACTCCCATTTTTACTTCCACTTCCTTTGAAACTACATTTCCTACCCTAACTTTCTTAACACAGTATTGCTGTTCGTAATAACGCATTTCTTACAGTTAATTTTATGCTGCACTTTACTATGCGCTTAACTGCTAAGATTTAATTAATAATAGCACGAATCATTTCTGACACTGGGAGAACTACAACAACTAAAATTTTTGAATTGCTTGTATGGAAATTTTTCGAAAACGATGAGGTGTAACACCACACGAAATATGGTGGAAACACCTTTTTATGGATCCCTAGTTGCTGCAGAAACTGGTGAGGTCTGCCAGAAACAAGCTCATAGATCAGAACCGAATTATTTAGTTTTATTTTTATTATTTTTATTTTTTACCGTTTAATAGGGAGAGTTAAAATCATGCAAAGCAATTAACCACGTTATGCCTAAATTTTTATGTATCTCACTTTTACCGTGAATGTTCTCTGACATTGGAAGAACCACAAAAAATAAAAATTTTGAATCTCTTTGTATGGAAATTTTTTGAAAATAGTGAGTTGGAAAAACTCTAAACTTGGTATAAATGCCTTTTAATACATCAAAAGATTCTGCAAACACTACCAGTATGTAATAAAAATTGATTGGTCTACCAGATACAAAATCAACGGTCAAAACTGGATTACGGAATATTTGGAAAAAAAATCCCGGGGTAGCACTTATAATCAAATACAACTCGTAAAAATTCCTACTCACCGCAGGATTTGAAACCTCGACCGGAGAGAGAACTTTCAGAAGTAAGCGCCTTAACTACTGAGCTACCAGACCGCCTTGTTTTGAAGTATACCTTACTATCAAAATCGGATAAAAACTGTGGGCTTGTGTGAACAACGGTGACAGAAAATAAAATGAGGGGGGAAAGGGAGAAAAAGTTTAGGTTTCCGTAAATCAAACGTAGACAGTGTTTCTCTATTTGTTTTAAAGTATATGTATGCAAAGTTCCATCAAAATCGTGTAAAAACTGTATATTTGTATAAAGATTCTGTGAAAAGAGTCAACGCGCATTTCATACGCGTGACAGGTGGCATCTTGGTGACGGTGAAGTTACGACCTCACAGATTTACGCCCGTCCAAATATCGTGTAGAGTGCCTTTAGAAGTTATCATTTCTAAAAGTTCTAGATAGATTCATTTACATTTATGTATAGTTATGGTCAGAAGTTGCATCTTAAATTGGTCTTGATGGGCAGGAAAGGATCAATAGAGGCTGTTGATATAAGTTTTAAATGGATTCAATTAAAATTTTGTGTAGTGATTAAACATGTTATTATTCAGTAATTGTATATTCCACTTTGATTCTGAATGGTCTTTGACAGGTGCAAAAGGGTAGAGCTGGTAATATTGATCGTCTCCTGCATACATTTTTTGAAAACGGTGAAGAGGGACACCTCCAGAATTGTGAAAAAGACTTTCTATACCTCCCATGTTGTTGCGAAAAATTGACCATAGTGGTATTACTCAATACAAATTATTTGAATTGTGGATGAAAACCATCATATTTCTTGTTGTTAAATTTGCTATCATTCAAATCAGACATACCGTCTCATATTACAGTATTGTAACATGACGCGCTGTCGCCACGATACAAGGTACATTTTTTATTATATATGTCGTAATGTTAGAGTAATTTACATAAATCTTGGGCGACCACCTAAATAGATTTTTGTTGTAATTCTATAAAGTACGCAAGATTCCAAGTGAGGACTGTAATGAAATGGTGAATATACCGTGTATCTTGGTAAAGCGAATATTAAAGAATTATTGAGGTGTGTAGGCTTGAAGCTAATCTTGGTCTTCCTGAGCCATGGCGACAAGAAGTCGCGGATTTGGGGTTTGCCGGAGCACACACTCTGCTCCCTGGGGATGGGTGGTCAACAGAGTCACTCACCCGGCGGGAAATGCCTGCCGCCAGAACACAAGAGTCATCCCCGAACGCAGCCGAATATGTCCGACCTCTGTTAGATACGCTGGGCAAATCACATATCGGAGATATCACGTGACATTAGGTGCCGACCTGAAGATCCAATCCAAATGAGCGTATATCTTAAAATCCTGGAATTTCTGTTATATGTGAGCTTCGAGACTACAAGGGGCGGAGCGAGAAGTTTCCTCGCGAGAGAGAAGAGCGACGAGCTTCAATTCGATCTTCAAGTCCATGCTATGCGAGTCTAGTCTGAGGTTGACTTGGAAAGTTGGCTTCTCTCGCCAACTGCCGTTGTACGATTTCTGGCTGCCAGCTTGCCTTGCTGGAGCAGGCTTATCACGGCAACACAGCCGGTAATGCGATGATACGCATTGTCAGACCAGAGATGCCTGTAGCCGACTTGTGAGATAGTCACACACACCGTGGATCCGCTCCAGTCACCGCAGACATTAGACGCAGAACTACAATGGTAACTTATTACGACCAAGCCATCTGATTGTGCATTCCGTGAAACAGAACCCTTAAACGACTTTGAGAGGATAGATCCATGTTCTCACACTGTAATTGTAAAAACCCCTGAGCTAGCGGCATAATTTGCCAGAACTAGTTATTTTCGAATGATATATTGTTCATTCGTGGCGCCCATGATTGTCTTTTTAACTGTAAAGTCACAGTATTATGATGCCTTTGTCTGAGGTCGTCATAACTTGTAGTTTTCATTGTTTCCAGTTGTCATTATTTCTTGCATTTTGATTCTGAGATATATTTAAAAGTAAATATACAATTGTTTGCTTGCTCATGACGGCTAATTGTACCTCTGAGCGTTGCTTTTTTATGATTTTGCCAATTTGTGTTAATGTTAACGGTAAATTCGCTCAGACTTGTAATCGCCAGTGATAAGAAAATAAATGTCATATTGTGACAATTTTTCCTAAATTCCAACTAACGTCGAGATTCTTGCAAAATTCAATAAAATTTTCACTCCTTCATAAAAATAAAAATTAAAAATCCACAGTTATTAATCATAATTGTATGAAAGATAATTGTAACGTAGTTTGCCCACTAAGGCACCCACTACAGTATTACCGTCTAGATACCAATAAAGGTAAAAGCAAATACGATTTTGAAAAAAAATAAAGCAATTGTTTATTAAATTACTAGACAACAAATCTTCCATACACTGACTGAGCGTCCGATAGCTAGAATTCCAGTAGACAAAACAGTGGTGTTTGGAAGTACTTTAGAAGCGTCTGTTGGTAATGGAATTGATCGTAATCTTTATATCTACAACGAACGTTCTGAAAATCGCAAGAAATAATCTCTGTGCAAAGAACGGCTTTGTCAATGGAAATAAATGATAGATCGAACTACTAAATCACCTGCAAATTTAAAAACATTCGCAATAAGGGTTCAGTATCACAGTTCAACGATTTAGTTTCAGTTCCGCAGTCGAAAGCTTCATTGAATCAAAGTGATGTACTAGGACAGGGATGGCGAACCAACGGCCAATGATGGCACGAGACCAAATAATTTGGGCACGGCGTTAGTTAAGTAGGTACCTAATAGATATAAGTAATTTATTTTCTTGTCTACTTAATTTAAGAACATAGTAAAAAAGTTCACAGAGAAAAAAATCACCGCTGTCACAAAGACTACAGATGGCGCAAAAGATGTAGAGTTCGACCAAATTTTCTGACCGATTGGACTGAGGCGGCGCGGTGGCAGGAGTGGCGCTAATCTGACTTCTCTTTGTCAAAAAAACCCAACCAGTATTCATTGTGTGTGCAATTACGGAGAGAAATAAACAATCGACGCCTTGATTAAGTATGTTTGCAAGCATTGTCGTACAAGTGCCGGAAGTTTTTCGGCTGCAAATCTTATTGCTCGGAATGGTAAACCTTTGCGAGGAATAATTGTTTGAAAGAAGTTTGTTTAACATGCGCCTCTTCACTTTTTTAAGACTTCGAAAATAAACATAATTCAACATATCAAAGATTGACGTTTATTCAGAAACTCACTTAAATATAGAATACTAAAACTGGCGGAAAATGTAATAGAACAATCTACAACTGACATAAAGTCACATCCTTTTATATCGTTGTGTTGATTGTATTGATGTAAATAAATCTGCTCTTTTAGCTATTTTTGCTCGATATTGTGCAGTAAATGAATTCCAGGAAGAATTAATTGCGATAAAATCGTTACTAGCCACTACTACGGATACAAATATAATTTCAAAATTAATGTTTTTTTTATTGACATGTGCCAGCATTTCAGTGAGTTGAACATGAAGTTTCAAGGCGCAAACAAAACAATTATCGTTATGATAGATCTCATTCGCGCTTTTGAGGCAAGTTTTCTCTAACGATTTTATTTCCAATAATTACAAGTATTTCCCAAATTTAAAGAAAAAAATCACCAGGGATTTGGATGTACAAGAAAAACCAGGACAATTAAAACTCACTGAAGAGCTATCTTCAGTAATTAATTCTTCAATCGAAGAATTTTCATCTAGATTTTCTAAGTTCAAGAAATTATCGGAAAAAGTTTATTATGTATCCTGATGTGACTTCACCTGATAAACTGAACTTGTCTTAATTTGTCTGGTTGGAAAATGAAGAAATGGAAATACATCTGACGGAGTCTCAGTGCAGTTAAGTATGGTCTCAAAAATTCATCGAAACGGAGAAGCAGTTGGAATCAAATTAATTAGCAGGAATGTCAACAATAGGAGTAAAAATGCCAATACCATAATTATGGAAACTTGGAATTCGATTCCAGTCACTTAAGAAGCTGCCGTTTGCTATCTTAACAATATTTTATCTGCCGATACCTGTGAGTCATTATTTTCAGAAATGAATTACTTGAAAGCCTCACTTCGAAACCGTTTGTCAGATGATTCCACTTCAACATGCATTCTACTAAAAGTAACAAAGTATGAATGTAATTTAAGTTATTTTGCATCTAATTTGCAACGACAGTAGTCGCACTAAGTTTGTCTACTTAAATAAACACAAAATTGTTGATGTTATTAATACTATGTATGAAAACTGTATATTTCTGGATTCAGATATAAACTTTTATCTCTTTTCCCATTAATCACTACGTCATGATTGTTTGATGGCACTTCATGGCTTCATTCAACATTTCTTTAGAAAAAAGTGGCACGTATATCAGTAAAAGTTCGCCATCCCTGTACTAGGACGTAGTTTCGGAGTCCAGTTGTATTTGCAACCTGAATATACATTGGCCGACATTACAAATTTACAAACAAGTTGTAGCTAATACATGCGCTCAGGAATTCAATTTAGGATCTAAAACAAGATCTAGATTCTAGAACATGGGAAGGATTTGTTTTTGCACAACGATTTCACTGCCGCAGATCTGAGAAAATTAATCTGCATGCTGATTTTGGGGAAAAGTGAAGGTTTTTGTGTTCGATTCAAGATAGATACTTATCAAAAATTTCTACCAAACTCTTTTTTTAATTTTTTATAATACATGCCTCATAATAATACTAATATTTAGAATTAATTTATATTAAATTATATTTTAACAATATTTTTAATAATAAACAACAAAGAGTACAAAATTAAAGAAATTTTAGGATATTTAGTTAGATAGATATGTTTGCTTTGATTCCATGTGAGAACAGTCTCCGTAATGTGGAACAGTACATACACTTATTAATAATATCAATTATATTGCAAGCAACTGATAACAAGTTAGCTGCTTAACAACTCATTAATATAATCAGTATTCACTGTAATTTCCCATGTTAGTTACTACATATGTAGAACAGTGTATACACTTGTTACCAGCATCTAATAACCAGTTAATTTCGTACAGACCACTGTAATCTGCAACTACATATTATATCATGTTAGTTATTACACATGTGAAACAATACATACAATTATTAACAATATAATAATATTACCAGCAACTGATAACTAGCCAATTACTTAAAAACCTGTTAGTATTTCAATTTTCCACTGTAATTCGTAAATAAATATTATCCCATGTTAGTTAATATATATGAGTGAATTTTGCAAACAGTGTAATTACATTTGCCAATAGTTTCAATAGATAGAAAAACCAATACATCATTTTCGTAATTGTGGACAACTTTGTGACCTTATCCTTCCATACACCAAATATATAATATTTTCTCAGCCATTCTTAGTTACCAAATTTCAAGAAGAAAATTCCTTTACAGAGTATAATGGGTTCTGAAGGAAAAACTCTTTCAGTTTGGACTTAAAGTAGTTAGGTTTTCGTAGATAACATTTTATTTCTTTTGGTAAGACATTGAATAAGGAATCTCCAGTAAATGTTATCACTTTCTGTACTGTTGAAAGTGACTTGTAATGCTTGTTAATGTTATATTTATTCCTAGTACTAGTATTATGGCTATGTATGTCAGCATTAAGATTGAAGTGTTCAGGATTTTCCACTACAAATGATAGTAGGGAGTACACATACCGTGCTGGCATTGTAAGTACACCTAGATTTCTAAATAGATTTCTGCATTACGTCCGTGGGTTACTCGACAAATAATTCTTAAATCACGCTTTTGTGAATTAAATACCATATGTGCTTGTGAAGAGTTTCCCCAGAATAAGATGGCATAAGTGAGCAGGGAGTGAAAATATGCTAAATATATTAACTTTCTTGTTTCTGTATTAGCTATTCTAGATACTACCCTCAGTGAAAATGTTGCTGAATTCAGTATTTTAAGAAGTTGTTGAATATGTTGCTTTCAGTTCAATCTGTTATCTATATATACATCCAGGAATTTTGTGAAACTGCTTACATTGATTGATTTTTCATCTGCTATCACATTATAGCTGTCCTTTGTTTTATTTTTTTGTAACGAATTGAAGTTACTGTGTCTTTTCTATACTATTAATTTTTTAGCACTAAACAACCTGTTAATTTTCTTTAGAGAATCATTTATTGCCTTTTCAAGGTTTTGTACTATCGGTTTTTCAATGATCTGCTAGTATCATCTGCAAAGAGTACCATGTATTCAATATCACCTAATATTTGTGGGAGATCATTTACATAAATTATTAATAGGATAGGGACAAGAATTGAACCCTAAGGCACATCACATTTAACTATACCCCATTATGAATATATTACCTCTCCTGTATTAACATTTTTCAATGATATACATTGCTTTCTATTTTCCAGGTATGATTTAAACCAAAATCCTGGCTTACCACTACCTCCATATAATTCTAATTTACTTGTGAGAATCTCACGATCAACACAGGCGAAGGCCTTTGCAAGACCACAAAATACACAAAGGAAATTTAATTTTTAATGCATTGCTTTCAATATGCTGTTTACAAAAGAAAAAATTGTTAAATCTGTCGAAACACCTCGTTTAAAACCAAACTGTACTTTACTGAGCAGGTCATTCTTTTGTAGATGTGCATACATCCTTCTGCACATTGCTTTTTCGAGGATTTTTTGAAAATGCTGATAGAAGTAATATGGGTCTGAAATTCTCAGTCTTTGGGGTTTCACCCTTTTTATAAAGCGGTTTGATTATTGACTTCTTGAGTGAGTCAGGGAAGATATCGTCTTCAAAATAACTATTACATATATGACTAATAGCTCCACTAATACTGGTGCTACATTGTTTCAGTATATGGGTTGAAACCTCATCATATCCAAATGACTTTTTATTTTTGAGGGATTTAATATTATTTTCAATTTCATTTTGACTGAAATAGAGACATACCATAGATGCTGTTTTTGGTGACAATCTTATTATCTGAACTGCTAATTTTACTGTTTATAGTCAAATGTTTGGCTTCTCTAATTACTTTGGTTAAAATTATACAGTAAGTTTTGTAATGCTGTCTGGGAACCATATTATCAGTATTCCTAGCTTCTATATACAGTTCCCTTTTATGACTGCAAGATGTTTTAATACCAACTGTTATCCAGTTTATGTTTCCTCGTTTTTGAGCAATTGGAACTAGACTTGTAGGTTGACACCTCTCATAAATTTCCAAAAACCTTTGGTGAAAGTAATTGAATTTATTATTTACCACTTTTAATTTATAAGCAATCTTCCAGTTCTCATTGAGAAGTTAACTGTTTAATGTTTTATTGAATTACTTTTTAAGTAGCATCTAATTTTGTACATCATTAAATTGGCAGATTCAAAAATACATAAAGTCGTTGAAGCCAATATCTGATTATCTTATCTACAATAGAAAATTCTATGCCTGAAATGGGGAGCCATCGATAATCTCTTCGATTCCATGTAGTACTCATAATTCTGCTACCAATAGCCATCCAAGCCTCATCACGATAGTCAGGATGTTAAATACTGGAATTTTCGGTGTACGAATGTAATAAAAAATGTTTGATTTAAAGTGGTAACGTTTGCAGTTCATTCGAAATTAATACCCTTCCATTCACAAATGAAATTCTAGATACAGCACTAATTTTAACAATGCAAAGTTTTAATAGATTGCTTTCAAACTTGTAGCAATATCTTTATTACATTTTGCTACAGCTTTACAGATACAAGATCTTTAAAGTCATCAGGAGGTTAATGTTAGCAAGGAAATCGAAGAAGTTTAACAGAGCAGTCTGGTGGCTCAGTGTCATTTTTCTTTGTTGAAACAAATGTATGCTATTTAATGTAATTATGTTAATTTTCAAAAAAATAAATATGATTAGCTTTAAAAAAGTGATTAAGGCTTCTACCAGAGATCGAAAGATTCTCGGTTCGAATCCCGGTCTCGGCGGAGACTTTCAAAGGCCCTTAATCTGAACTTCACTTCTTGCACAGCTTGTTGCCAGAACGCTTCCATGGTTTGGATTCTATGTTAAATTTAAGGCACCCTTTTACCGCCTCTAATGACCGCAACGTTGGCAAGTTCGAAAGAAAAAAGTTTTGCGATGGACTTTTGCGGGAACTATCCCGTCATCCACCTAGAGTGATTTTGGTTGAACCATGGAATATTGAAGTCTGTATGGCTGGATGGGGGATCGGATGTTCCCGAAATGATTATACAAACTAGTTATTGCATTTTTTAAAAATTATCGATACATTTTTCAAGAATTCTGATTTATTTATACCCGTTACTAAAGGTAAATAAAATTTACTTTTAATGATGATCTCTGATACTAGATCACTTTAACCAATACTCATTCAACAATAATACAGCGCTAAAAGTAATTAACTAATCACAGCAACACTTATTCCAATCATGGAGATTCCAATCTGTGTTCTCTATTGACTTCAGTTCTTTTATCGATGTTCAAACCAAAAAGAATCTAGAGCAAATATAATCTTTGTTTCGTGTGAAATAAATATATAATCTGAGGGAAAGATTGTGTTTACTGAAGGTCGTCGAGAGGTCGGCAAACTGATTTGAGTATTGGAATTAGAGAAGCTGTTTAGAAAATGTCTTCAAGGTTTTCTGTTGTCAAGCTTGGTCCACCTATAGAAGTATTTGCTTTAAATAAAGCTTATCTTGATGACACCCATCCTAATAAAGTTAATTTAACCATAGGAGGTGAGTCTCTTTAGTATATTTAAAAGGTTTTTTTTTTTAAATTGAAATCTATTCATAATTAATAACAAACGTGGCTTTTCCTTAATGTTTTTTACGTTTCTACATAATAATATGTTTTGCTTTGGCTTTAGTTAAGGAATTTATTCCTGCTATCCGTCAGTTCGCGCTCTTTTTTCATTCTCTTTGTGAATTCTTTAGGGTCTGGCAATGAAAAATGTTAAATGTCATAAATAATTTGTTATAGCACTGTTACGTCTCCAACCTTTCATTTCATCTTGTGCACAAATAGTAAGAGGCAGGGTGTGCTTACTGAGTGCTAGCTAAATCTATATGGGATCCTGCTTCTAGTTATGTTATTGTAAGGACTGTGCTTTTTGTTAAAGGTTAGAGGCTGCTGTTGAGGGGATGGTAGGTCGCCAAAGGAGGTTTGATTACAAATACAAGGAAGCGGAAATAACTAAAAAGTGATGTTGATGACCCAATGAAGTTCGGAGTGACTTTCTTAAAGTTATTGGGTAGCAATGAGAATGTAAGGTAGTCTTTAATAAGACAACTACTTTTCAGCTGTAAGAATATAACAAAAAAAATACTTGTAGGTGTTCTTAGTTGAAGGATGAAAGGCTTGACCTTTTGTGTCCCACTACCCATTACTATTTGTCTACATTATGACAAGTTCTGCTGAGCACTAGTATGGATAAATGGCAGAGGATTTTGTGGTGGGAGACACTTTGGGTAGAGTGTAGGTTGGTCTTTTTTTTATATTTTGGTAAGGGAATGTGTGAAATGGAAGGCATGGGGGGGGGGGGGGGGACGGCTAAAGTTGTGCATGACAACCAGAAAGTGGATGTTTTGTGTGTTAATGGTTATAGACAGGACCACAGAATGGAGAAGTTGCCCTAGTATTCATATTTTTTTTTTATTTTTGGTATTATTTTTATGTTATACTCTTCTTTCTTAGATCCCTACTAAGAAATGATCTCTTGGTTGTTGTGCATGTGGCAATTAATATCCACACCTACATGACATAATAATCAAAGTGAAAACTAATATGACAACAAAAAATTTAATATTAAAATTTGCAGCTCTATTTTGCAAAGTTCGTATCATATACAGCTAATTGTTTTGTGTGACTTCTTGAAGTAGGGGTGTTGCCATTAAGTTAATCTGTAGTGTTGAACTATATCATACAACCAGAATTGCTTTTTTCTGCACCAGTGCTTTGGGTAAAGGTACTGTAGTAGTGGAAAAATTACCATATACAATGTTGTATGGAGGCTTTTATAGTATTGACATTAGTGGACAAGGGATCATACAGCTTGCACTCTTTTCACTTAGACATTGCCACTTATGGTGTGCTATCACATTTTTCACTTGATTTGAATACAAAAAATGGGTCTTTCGGAGATTGCAATCCTGCTACTACAACATTGCTCCGTGCTAACTAATGAATTCATAATACTGTGGTAACCTACAAGATGTATTATTTTAAGTAGTAATTAGATTGTAATGTACCCTGGACCATTATTTTCAAGCAGTGATTAAATTTTAACACACCCATGACCAGTATGACTCTGCTAAAACTACTTCGGAAAGTATTTCTAGCAGTGTTTTGCATTTGAATGCTACAGTATTATGATGCCAATACCTCACAGAATCACAATCTCCAGCATTGCAGAAAAATCTTGCACAAATAGCTTATCTCATTACTTCAGTTAATATATTACTGTTAATGACAAAAGGACTAGAGGGGATTACTGTAGATCGCAATTCTGCAAGGAATTGTCATCATAATACTGAATTAGTCAAACGCAGCACTAGAAATACTTTCTGAAGTAAATTTGATAGTATCGTGCGGGTCAAAGGTGTACTACAACCTAATTTCTGCTTGAAAATAATGGTGCAGGCTGTATTACAGTGGAATTACTGCTTGAAAATAAGTCTTGCGATTGATTACAACAGTATTATGACATCTTTGGTAAATGATGTCGTCATCGAATCACAATATCCAGAAGATCCACTATATGTGTACATATTCGGGATAGGAGAAAAACCACTGCTTACCATAGAAGAGGATTCCTATGGTGTCGAGGCACGGAAAAAACGCGTACACACCTAGTCTAAATTTTTTGAGCCTATGGCCCTTATTTAGTAGTGGTGAGATGGCTGCATGTTGGGGGCTGGCAATATATATGTTACCTGTGACTTTTTACACTTGGACTTAGAATTTCATTGCCAGAATTGGATATAGAAAGCTGTTAGTAACATAAGATTTGTCCCAAACAACAGCAAATCAGTATAATATGCCAGCAAAGCCATCACTATATCATTCTACCATCGAACCTGTATTATGAAAAGAATCAATAAGTGATAATTTGAGCTGTTCACAGGCGGCCATTTGTAAACATTTTTTACACCAGCATTAGCGATTTTTAAATCGTGCCTTATACTGTAATGAGCGAGTGTTTTTTCATTCTAGTCCACGTTGCATTTTCACTTGGAAAAATCTGGCTGTGTAATCCTGATTTGATAAATAGCTATAGAATAAACAAGTTTGTTTGTGTTTGGAAACACATTACCAAAAACGATCTTTATCAACCATGTTTCTTCAGAGAACATTGGATGTCATGTCTAAGCACATTTCTCAGACAATACAATATGTTGGCTATACACAGAGACATCCTACAAATCATATCTTTTTGGTGAGCACCTTTGCTTCATCAGTACATGTTTGGTGTCTAAAATGGCCACTTTTTCTCAGATATTAGTGCTGAAGGAGCATGTGTACCAAAATCCAGACTAAAAGGACAATTACTTATTGGTACACTGCTATTGTATGGGAGCCAGAGTATAATTTTAAGAAGTTCTTGGTTGTACCATAAATTTCATGTTAACAGCTATTGATTGGTACTAACTGCTACAGTTCGCTGGCATTTGTGGTTAGGAATGAGTTACTGGTATATAGCTTTGGGAACTACAGAGAGAATGATAAAAAAAATTTGCTGATTTTCTTACTGGGAGGAAAGTATTGGTACATTGGGGAGAAGGTGGTAACAATATAAAAAGGAAGGAGGGAAAAATGTGTATTTCAGAATAGAAAATAAAGAAAAATATAGACCCAAGATATAACAGGAAGGTGAGAAGGCTAAACAGGTAGGTAAGGAGAGAAAACAATTAAGAGACAACAGGGTACACCCTTGTTACAACGAAACGAAGAATTAATAACAGCAAAGGGAAAAACTACAGATATGTTTAAAAAAAAATTTATGGGTTCTGGGAGACCACAGAATTAAACATTTAAAAAAAAACCTTTGTTAGAAAACTGAAGGGAAGGGAAGGTAAGGTATTCAGACAGTTCGATATGATGATGGAGAAGTTGCTGAGGGTTAGGAATAGGCAAAAATATTAACTGGTGTAATGGTACCATCGGGGAATTCATCCAGCTGAGCACGTGGAAGCAATATACTGCGAAGAGAAGGAAGGTGGAAATGGGAATAACATAGAACTGAAGAAGTAAAAGAAAAAAATTATGCCCTTTGGGTGATAGGAGACGTGAGTAATGAAATGGTGTTGGTTAGGGGGTTACTGTATGACAGAAATTTGGCGAAGTTTACAAACAATGGCCGGTAAAAAATAGTTTGCTGCAGAGGGATAATAGGTCCACAATAAATGCCAAAAAACAAGCACAGCCTGTTACCTGAGTTAAGAGAAGCCTAATGTAGTTATACAAATAATGACTAGTAGCAGACAATTACTGTCAATTAGGGTTCTCATTTAGGAGTATAGATTTGAAACCTCATCTGGCCATCCAGAATTCGGTTTTCCATGGTTTCTTGAAATTATTCGAGGCAAATGTTGTTATGGTTCCTGCAAAATGTCATGGCTGAATTCCTTCCATTCTTTGTTCTCCTGCCTCAATATCAACAAGCCGTAAAAACTATTTTAAAAAATGAAAAAGTTGAAAATAGTTTGGATCAAAAATTAAACACCTGAAAGAAAGTCTATCTGCTTGACAAGTCACATAAGAGGGATGAGCCAACAGTTGCAGGTCATGATAGGGATTGTATGCCAGGTGTTAAGTATACTGAAGCCAAGGAAACTTTCAGAGCAGGACGAAATGATCCGGGGGATGGGTGAAACAATCGGGGAATTGCGTGAAAGGGTCAAGATCCTTAAGGCTCGGTCTGTGGGGGTTCAGCCTGTGGAGGGTGTGCTTGCGGAGGTTGTGCCTGTGGAGGATGTGTTTATGGAGTGTCTGCCTTTGGACGCTGAAAGTAGAAATGTTAGTTTTAGTGAGGAGGGTGAGAAGGATGGATGGGAACTGGTAACAGGTCTTAGGGTAAATATGGTTAACAGGATGAAGACGTTAAAGATTCCAGAAATTGTGGGGAGAAATAGGTTTGACCTGTCACCAGAGTCAGATGGGGGAAAGCCTCGTCTAGATGTAGAAGTAGGTAAGGTGCAGTGGGCCTGTAGGAATATATGTGTAGGAGGAAAAAATAGGAAGACAAATGTTCTATTGTTAGGTAGTAGCCATGGGAGAGGTGTAGGTGCACTTCTGCTGGATCAATTGGGCACAGGCTACGAGGTCAAAAGCTTTTTCAAACCCAGTGCAAAATTAGGTCAGGTAATAGAGGATATAGTTTCACTTTGCAGGAATTTCACAAAGGACGATAGAGTAGTGATATTGGGAGGTGCAGGAAATAGTATTGATAGAAATGCGAGTTATAGTATAGAGAGTGACCTGAGGAAGGTGGTGAAGGAGGCACAGCATACCAGGTTGGAACTTGTGCAGGTTCTAAGTCACCATGATTGACCACAGTTGAATCACGCTGTGAGGCGAGTAAACATGGATACAGAGATGCTACTTGAAAGAGGCGTTAGTTCTGTTTTGGGGGTTGTGCCTGTAAACACCATTGGTAGGTGGGGTTTTGCTAGGCATGGCCTACACCTAAATAGAAGGGGGAAGGGAGTATTTTCTGAGTTGTTAGCTAAAGCTTTAAGGGAGCCCACTTCCAGTTATGATGGGGTCAGGACTGTGCCTTCTTTAGGTTAGGGGCTGCTGGTGAGGGGATAAAAATAATTGATCAAAGGGATACTGGTTGTAGATGCACTATGGGAAAAAATAAAAATGCTAAAGAAACAGATAAAGCTATTGAAATAATAATGGGGAATTGGGTACAACTGGAAAGACAAAGGTTAATGCTGAAAATACCACAAAGCCAAAATAAGGGTGTTATTGGTGAACTGTAGAAGTATAATGAACAAAGTGATAGAATTTACAAACTTAATAGAGATAAATGAACCACAAGTGATTATAGGGGTAAATTCTTGGTTAAAAGAAGGAGTACTAGAAAATGAGGTCTTCCCTGAAAGTTACAGTGTGTACTGCAGAGACAGGAGCATTTGGTGGAGAGGTATTCATACTGGTTGCAAAGATTACTATAGTTCTCTAGTGTTCATAGATAATGACCACGAGTTACTAGGGGTAGATTTTTGTGGTAATAAAAAATCAAAAAATAATTGGGGTATTGGCTGCTTACCATAGTGGAAGAGTGAATGACGAAGATGAGATTCTTGGAGATAAACTAAATTCCCATTCACTGTTAAAAGGTGAGCATAGAATGGATATTATTGGAGGGTATTTAAATTTACCAGGTGTCAACTGGGTGCGAAATAAGATAAATAACACAAGGGAACAGAGAGTTGCAAATACCTTAATTAGGGAAGGAGGTTTTACACAAGTGGTAGAGTAAAATACGAGTAGACGAAAAAGGGGGGGGGAGGTATAGTTACAAAAAGGCACAGACTTTAGAATTGAAGAGATATTTCAGGGAAAGGTTCAGCAAATTGAAAGGATTGCACAAGTACAGTGGAGCCAAAGTGGGAAGAGTTTAAGGAGATAATAAAAAGGAGTGAGCAAATGTTTATTCTAAAGCAGAAAATAAAGATAAGTACAGAACCTACATACTACAATAGGGAAGAGGCTAGTGAGAGGGAAACACAAAAGAGTTAAGAGACCGAATGGTAGCAGGGAATACATAAACAACTAAAAAAGCAATTAATAAGAGCAAAGAGAGAAGCAGAGGATGGGTTTATGAAGAATATTATTGATGCAGGAAGACCAATGAACGATGCATCTAGAAACTTCTATGGCTATATTAGAAAACTGAGGGGAAGGTATTCAGACATTTGTAGATAAGAATGAGTTGAAGTTACTGAGGATTTTAAAATTACAGAGATATTGATTGACTGGTTTAGTGATATAACTAGGGACAATCATCCTTTGATGGGAGGGAATGAATCAGAGGAGAGTCTCCCTAAAAGTACAGGGTGTTTCAAAAAGAATATACATATTACAAAGTATTCTTTTGTCCAAACTATCGATCGCTGTGCCCCGGCTATTGGAGAAACGAATACATAGTCTAGTTTATTTAATAGCTGCTATATGTCAGTCATCTTGTGTTATTCTTGGTAACCGTCATATGTTTAAAATGGCTACTCCACAGCAGAAATCATTTTGTGTTATCGAGTTTGCGAAGTGCAAAGACGTTTCAGGTTGAGGTACCAAATGTATCCTCCGAATGGGTGGAACATTCGTAGATGGTATCAACAGTTTGTAGATACTGGATGTGTATGTAAAGGAAAGAGTCCTGGCCGCCCTTGTGTTTCTGAGGCACATGTTGCACGAATTCAAACTGCTTTCCAATGTAGTCCTTCAAAATAAACTCGTCGTGCCAGTCGGGAGTTACAACTACCTACAACAACAATTTGGCGTGTTTTGAGACGTCGGTTGGTTATGAAGCCGTACAAGTTACAGTTGTTACAAGCTCCACGTCCTGATGACAAACGGAAATGTCTGGCATTTTGTAACGAGATTAATGATGCTATTGACAATGATAACACTTTCGCACAACGCATCGTTTTCAGTGATGAAGCGACTTTCCATGTTAGTGGTCAGGTAAACAAACACAATGTTCGAATTTGGGGTCTACAGAACCCACATGCAGTCATTGAACATGTGTTTTGTGCGATATCCCGATCATCTGTTTACGGCCAATTCTTCTTTGATGGATACACGGTTAACAGTCAGCAGTATCTCGCTATGTTACAAAACTGCTTGTTTCTGAGGCTGCACGAAGACAACTTCATTTTTCAACAAGACGGGGCACCCCCTCACTGGAGTCGCCAAGTGCGTGAATATCTGAATGAAACTCTACCGAACCGTTGGATTGATTGTCAAGGAGCTGGCGACTTAGCATGCATCAGCTGGGCTCCACGGTCACCGGATTTGACACCCTGTGACTTCTTCCTGAGGGGTTTCATTAAAGACAACGTTTATGTACCACCACTCCCACAGAACCTTGAGGACTTGAGGAACCGGATCCGTACTGCCGTAACATCAGTGATGAAGGACATGCTTGCCCGAATATGGGAGGAATTTGAGTATCGATGTGATATTGTTTGTGTGGCTGATGGAGGACATATTGAACATCTGTAATCTGAACTTAAGAGGTTCGTAATTATGTGTGTAAAGTTTCATATTCGTATGTCTTACAGTTTAATAAATACACAGACGGAAAAAAAAAATCCCAACACCAAGAAAGACTTGTGTTAGATAAACGAAATTTGGTAGGCGTGTTTATACATCTGAAAGATGACATCGATTCAAATTTCGCGCTTCGCGCATAAGTGTGGCGCTAGTAGCGCTACTCAGAGCTTGCAAATCAGGTTTGCTTTAAATACGCGCTGTAAAGTTTGTGAACATTATTTACCGCTGAGATTTGACATAGTGAGTTGATGTTAGCCAAGAATGCCTTTAAGAAGACGAAGAAGCCATTATCAACAGCTCACCGAGTTTGAACGAGGTCGTGTAATAGGGCTACGAGAAGGTGGATTTTCTTTTCGCGATATTGCAGAAAGACTTGGCCGGAATGTATCCACTGTGCATGATTGTTGGGTGCAGTCGTCAAGGGATGGTACTGCCTCAAGAAGACCGGGTTCCGGGAGGCCACGTGGCACTACTGAGAGGGAAGACCGCCGTATTCGGCGTACAGCTGTGGCGCATCGTACTGCGTCTGCGGCAGAAATTCGAGCTGCAGTTGGTACCACAGTGACACAACGAACTGTTAGAAATCGGTTACTTCAAGGACAGCTCCGAGCCAGGCGCCCTGTAGCGTGCATTCCACTGACTACAAGCCATCGCCGTTTGCGACTCCAGTGGTGTCAAGCCAGAGCTCATTGGAGGACGGAGTGGAGATCTGTTGTGTTTTCTGATGAAAGCAGGTTCTGCCTTGGTGCCAGTGATGGCCGAGTGTTGGTCAGAAGGAGGCCAGGGGAACGCCTGCAACCAAACTGTCTGCGGCCTAGACACACTGGACCTACACCTGGAGTCATGGTCTGGGGAGCAATTTCCTATGACAGCAGGAGCACTCTTGTGGTTATACCAAACACACTGACTGCAAATTTGTACGTCAGTCTGGTAATTCAACCTGTAGTGCTGCCATTCATGAACAGCATTCAAGGGGGAGTTTTTCAACAGGATAACGCTCGCCCTCATACCGCTGTTGTCTCGCAACGTGCTCTACAGAGTGTCGACATGTTACCTTGGCCTGCGAGATCACCAGATCTGTCTCCAATTGAACACGTATGGGATATCATTGGACGACAACTCCAGCATCATCCACAGCCAGCACTGACCGTCCCAGTATTGACAGCACAAGTACAACAAGCATGGAACTCCATACCACAAAGTGACATTCGAAACCTGTATGACACAATGCATTCACGTTTGCAGGCTTGCATTCAAAATTCTGGAGGTTACACCGGCTATTAATTTAACAGTATTTCACATTTGAAATGCATTTTCTTGAGCTTAAATTAACCTGTGATCTTGAAAATTTAATCAATTAAACATGTTAACTTGACAAATGCATTGTCCAAATTTCATTACTCTACAATAATTTTTTCTTGGTGTTGGGATTTTTTTTTCCGTCTGTGTATATGCATTCGAAATACGTATATTCTTTTCAAAACACCCTGTATAAATGAGGATACCACAAAATTTGAAATAAAATCTCAGGAAATTATGAAGGAACTCAGAAAGCTAAAAAAATGTAAACGGAGTGGTGTAGATAATATTACTACAGATTTATTAAAGATTGTGGGATACAATATTGTACCTAACCTTGAAGTTTTATTTAAAATGAGTTTGGCGTCTTGCTGCTTACCAGAGGATTAGAAAAGAGCGATAGTAGTACCGGTTCATGAAGGAGGAGTTACAATTAGGGTTGAAAATTGCATGCTAATTAGTTTGACATCAGGAGGATATGCAAAATGATGGAGAGATTGATATGCAACTATATCAGAAATGTCTGTGAGGAAAAAAAACTGGTTTTCAGATTGACAACATGGCTTTAGGTAAGGGTATTCATGTGAATCCCAGATGGTGGGCTATATGCAAGATATTTCAGATGAATTGAACAAGGCAGGCCAAGTTGATAGTGTGGCACTAGATCTTTCTAAGGCATTTGACAAAGTGAGTCATAAAATGGTTTTAAATAAACTTAAATCTATTGGATTGGATGAAAAAGTTACTTGTTGGGTAATGGAATTTTTAAAAGCCAGAAAGCAAAGTGTTTAGTAGGAAATACATTATCAAAAGAGGTGGAAGTAAATATGGGAGTGTCACAGGGTAGTATATTTGGACCATTGCTGTTCATAATTCTAATGAATGGCCGTGTTGATGGATTACGGCCAGAATCTAGGTATTTTGCAGATGATATAATGGTATACAATAGGATCAAAACTGGTGAAGACTGAACAGCTGCAGGGTGACCTGGATAGAATATCTAAATGGGTTGGTCAGCATGGAATGGAGATAAATGCCAAGAAAAGTCAGCTTATTAGGTACACAGATAAAAAAAAAGGTTAATTATGATTATAGGGTGGGGGTCAGAATTGCTTGTTGAAAGCTTGAAGTGTAAATATCTTGGCATAACATTTGATAACAAACTCAACTTGGCAGAGCACATTGGGCAGTTGGTAGGAAACGGTTACAAAATCCTTCATTTACTGGAGAGGATGTACCAAAGAAGTTAGAGAGTTGGGTTACAAAACTTTGGTCAGACCATTGGTTGAATATGGTGGTGTAGTTTGGGACCCACATTTTGATTATCAAATACAGGAGTTGGAAGGTGTGCAAAGTAGAGCAGCTAGATTTGTTTGTGGAAATTATCGTAGGACCCAGTCAGTAACTTATATGATAACGGATCTGGATTGGGACTCATTGGAGGAAAGGAGGAGGTGAAGAGAATTCTTGGAATGTACAGGACATATGTTGGTGATGGAGCTTGGAGGGATATTGGTCAAAGAATTAGGAATAGTGCATGGAAGGGGAAAGGTGACCATGACCAGAAGCTTGCACTCGATTTCATGCAGAAGGGAGTGGGAAAATTTTCGTTTGTTGGTAAGGGTGTCGGAGATTGGAACAAATTACCACATGTAATGACGAAGAATTTTCCATAAACACTTAAGGAATTAGAATTAAAATTTGTAAATCATAATAGTAAATGGGTGAGGAATTTAACATTCCAATTATAAAAGATTTTAAAAAAATGTATATATAAAAAGGGGTAAATGGATGGCTGGGGGAATTAACACCAGAGTGTTAGCTCCATCACAATTAAAAATTAATAATCATTAGAGGTAGGCCTAGCCAGATTGTTGAAAATATAGAGGATCATGTGATTATAGTTGGTGTAGCAGTTAATATTCTTACTAAGAATGAGAGAAGTATTGCAGAAAGTGACCTGGGGATTACAAGTGCATCGGCTGGTCATACAAATGTGGGTTTTGTGGAAGTGTTCCAGTGCCAAGACCAGCCTAGGTTAAACACAACTGTGAGATGTGTTAACATAGAGCTGGAAATGACACTCCTTACTCAAAATGTCATATTTATTTTCTCCCAGTTGGTGAAATTAGGAGATGGGATTTATCTAAACATGAAGGGAAAGGTTAAATTACGTAATTTTTCTGCTGTTTATTTAACTATCACACTGGTCTCTTTGCTGCAAACTTTTTTAGATTCAATTCAAAACCATCCAAAAATATCGTGCAAATTAATACATTGTTCAGGCTTCAAAAAGTCACTGCAACACAAAAATTCCATTAATATACATGTTTTAAAATAAAACAATAATTTAGTTTAAAAAATAAAGTTGATAAAAGGGGTGGATTATATAAAAAAAATGATAGCATACATAACCAGAAATCAAGCTTTTATTAGTAAATTGTAGTATAATGATTAAAGTTGTAGTATTTGGTAGCTCATTGGAGATTCATTGACCACAGATAGTTTTAGGCAACGAGTCTTGTTTAAAGGATGGAGCCTCCGAGTGTTAAGAGTATGAAGACAGAAGAAGAAATGGTGAAGGAATATTTATGCTGGTTAATGATGATTAGTACAGTGGATGTTTATTGGCAGATTAGTGACATGAATTGGTGAGAGTACACTTTTTAGGGTATAGAAAAGGGAAAAATTTAAGAGTTATATTGTAACTGCTTACCAAAATGGGAGGGATGACTCAACAAAATGAGATCATAGGGGAGAAGTTGATCTTGTATTCAGAGTTCAGAAGTGTGGATAAATTTGTCATAATATAACCGGTATTAATTGGAATGGGATCAGGAACACAAGGAAGCAGAGATTTGCAAACATTTTCAGGGAGGGAAGGAGGATTTCCACAAGTGGTAGAAGAAAACTCTAAAGGACACAGTAGGTTGGCTGTTTTTTAAATAACATGATGGGGAATAAGTAATCATAAGGTAGCTGTGATGGAAATAATATGGTTCAAAAAATCAGGATCCAAGTAAAAGAGAAGTTACAGAGACAATTATAACAAGGCAACAGTTTCAGAACTGAGAAGGTATTTTAGAGAAAGGTTTAGTATGTAGAAGGAAGACGTTAGTACAGTAGAAAGTAAGTGGAAGAACAGGGGAGGAAATGTTTGTTCCAAAACAAATAATGAGAAGCACAGAACCTGCATACCACAATAGAGATGTGAGGAGGTTGATGAGAAGGGAATTTGTTGATGTGTGGGACCCACACTTTGAGTATCAAATAAAGGAGTTGGGGTGGGTGCAAAGAGGGCAGTTAGATCTGTCTGTGGAAACTGATGCAGAATACAGTCATTAACTGATGTAATAAAAGAGCTGGCGTGGAATTCATTGGGAGACAAGAGGAGGATGAAGAGTGTGCAAGGGTTGTGAATATAGTTGACTGTTGAGATAAATCAAAACATTTCTTGCTGGGTGGAGGAATTCATATCTGTAAGAAGCAAAGAGCTGAAGTGATTAATGCAAAATCAAGGAAGATGGATATCAGATATGATGTGTCATGTATTGGGACCATTTCATTGCATTATTCTGATGAGCAGTTCTGTTGCTGATCTGCAGTCGGATGTTAGACTGTCGGCAGATGACATAAAACTGTATAAGATGATTACATTGGAAGAATATTGTAAATTAATGCAAAGTGATCTAGACAGGAAATCTAGTTGATTGGGAAAAATAATAATAATTAAAATAAAGGCGTAAATGTGTGTAGGGAAATTGCCACAGGATCATGCGCCCCATTTTAATTGATTTAATTTAAGCTTGGAATTAAGATAAATAGTAAGAAAACTTATTAGGTTTACAGATATGATAGTAAAGATTTTTTATGATTATTCATTAGAAGGGGAAATGTTTGTTGAAGGAATAAAATGTAAATACCTGGGAATAACAATTGACCAAACTGGGCCATTTTAGGAGGCCTTCCAAGTATTGCAACTGTTGGAAAGGATATTGAGAGAATGTACCAGGGAAGTAGGAGAATGGGTTACAGAACTTTAGCCAGGTCCTTGCTATTGTGGGATGATTTGAAACCCAGCTTGTAGGTATCAAATACAGGATCTGGAGAGGGTGCTTAAGGGGGCAGATAAATTTCTCTGTGAAAATTACCAAAGGATGCACTCAGTAACTGAAACATTAAGAGAGTTGGAAGATTTGCAGAGTAGAAGGCAGGTGAAAATAATTGGAGGCAAGTAAAATGCATACACTGGAAATGAGGCCACCATGAATATTGGTGAAGGACAGGATCATAATAATAAATTAGCAATTGATTTCAGGCATAGTGGGTATGAAAGTTTTCATTTGTAGGTAGGGGAATGAATGACTGAAACAAATTAGCTATGGAAGTAATAATAATAATAAAAAAAACAACCTCAGATTTTGAAGGAATTTAAGGTAAAAGTATGTGTGAATTCTAATTAGGTGTGTAGGAAAATTGCTACCAGGGCATGAGCTCCATTTCAATTAAGTATAATCTGAGGTGACTGATAGGTTTGCTTTCCGTCTCCTTTGTTTGATAGGATTATGAGAGAGGATTATAAACTGGTACAAAGGGATTGAGAAACGGTATATATGTGGGATATCAACATGAATTAACGATAAATACAAAAGTTAGCTTATGAAGTATACAGAAAAGTAAGTTTTCATGTGATTTTACAATAGAGTGATACTGCTGGCTGAAGGATTAAAATGGCCAACAGAAAATTGGTATATGCTACATGGTAGGGTTTAGTGTGAGTGTGCATATAGACCATACTATATTCATTTTCTTTCTCACATGCCCAACTGTTGTATGAGTATTGTTTAAACCTTGTCAATCTTCTTGCATTCTAATTTAGTACAAGATTTACAGTTTTCTCTATTATTTTGTATTTGTATAGCCTTATGCTATATTTCATCCTATTAGTGGTATACTAATTATATTAAGTTTTATATAAATTATGCTTAAGTGAAGAATGCCACTACTAATGTTGCTCTGTGAGTTCTACAGAAATTATACTTCCCTGTGACTTAGAAAACTTGTTAATTTTTACATTATTAAGTAATTGTCTGAGCAACATTCATTTAAAAAAAGTGAATCTAACTGAGCTTGAATTTTCAGTATATCATACCATGCAAAAAAGAATCAAACATAAATGGAAAGAATAATCCTTCTTTCTCTCTCTCTCTCTCTCTCTCTCTCTCTCTCTCTCTCTCAGTCTTGGCTGATTTGATGCAATCCTCCAACCTTTCCTATCTTGTGCTAACCTCATCTCTACATATCCCTTACAACCCACATCCTCAATTACCTGTCTTCCTCTACAGTTCTTACCTTCGACTGTTCCATCAACCAGTAAATTAACCAATACAGCATTTTCTTTCTTTCCAGTATTCCTGAAGTCCATGTTTCGCTTCCATAAAGTGCTGTGTTCCACACATAATTTTAAAAAGTTCTTTCTAATACCCAGATCAATGTTTGAAACTAAAAGATTTATCTTTTTCATGAAGGCCCTGTTTTGCTAGTGCTATTTTGCTTTTAACATCATTCCTGCTTCGGCCATTGGTTGTAATTTTGCTTCCCAAGTAACAAAATTCTCTTACTTCTCCTATTGCATCCGATCCTATTTTTATATTTAATCTACTAGTATTGTATCATTTCTGCTACATTTCATCACTTTGTCTTGCTTTTATTTATATTCAGTCCAAAATCTTCCTTCAGTATTTTGTTCATGCCATTCAGTAACTTCTCGATATCCTCAGCCTGTTCTGCTAACAAGACAATGTCATCAGCAAATCGTAGCATATTGATTGCTGCTCCCAGAACACTTATGCCACATGGAATTTTTTGTTTTACTTTCTTTATTGCTTCCTCTACATACAAGTTGAATATTAAAGGGGATAGACTACACCCTTGTCTCACATCCTTTTTAACTGATGCATTTCTCTCATGATTCTCTTTTTATTACAGCCACTTGATTCTTATATAGTTTATAGGGTATTCTTCTATCTCAATACTTTAGACCTGACTTTTTTAAAGGTTTGAACATCTTGTCCCACCTAACATTATCAAAAGCTTTTTCAAAATCAACAAATGCCATAAAAGTATCTCTTTTTTCTTGATCTACCCTTCAAGTATCATATATATTATTTCTATAAGGTAATTTTTTGTCACAAGCCTGTATCTTCCTTCTTACTTAACCGAAATCGATGAATGAGGTGTCGTTTTAAAGCTTATGGTCTCCACTTTGGTCACATCATATTTTAAGAAAGGAAATTTTTGGAATTCGACCCTTAAAGGGCAAAAATGTCAATATTTCTAAAACGCGTTTTTTTGTGTCTCGAACCATTTATCTCCCTGGATATCTAACCAAAATCGATAAATCAAGTAAGATTATGAGGAGTAATGTCTCAGCTTTGGTGATATCACATTTTAAAGAAGATTTTTTTTGGAATTCAACCCTTAACCCTTTCCTCCCTGACGGTACTTATAAGTACCACTGTATTTACAACCATATAATTCGACAATACCAGTGTCCACTGCATTGTTAAGCCTGTTGATCTATTGTTGTATGATTAGGTCAGACAATGACAAGATTTATTTTTTAAATTCTGCGTGAAATTGCCGAGAAATTAATTTTCTAAGTTGGGGCTTGACAGCATACTGACCAGAGTAACAAGTGCTACATTACAATGAATTTTTAGATGATAATTTACTTGGCAAGTGTCAATTTCTGTTATTACTTTTTTAGTTTGAACATTTAGCCATATATTTTTTACCTATAAAATATGTTTTTCTAGTTTCTTTACTAAATAATCTAGAAAAACCAACGTGGACTTATAAGTACCGTCTGGGAGTTCTGGGTAGTTTTATACAGATTATTGGTCAATAGATTTAGCAAGTATACAATTGGTTTTATCATTGTTTTAGATATTTTCAAATGGATATTTTTTATGAAATACGCTCTGACTGAAGCTCTTCTCTTAGAAGTTTATAATTTATCAAGGCAAAAATGAAGAAATGACTGGAATGTTCTTGGATTACTCATTAGGTCAAAGAGTGGTCTTAGAATTGACTGAAAAAATGGAGCAATGACGATGTTATCTAGTATTATCATTATTTTTCATCAGTTTCATTATTAAAAAACTAGTGTTTGTGGGAGAATCGGACCCTACTGAAAGGGACTTTCTAACAATCTGCTGATGGAAAACTAAAAAGAGGAGATTGTGACAATGTATTTACAAACCTAGATATTTGCTACTGGAAATGGAAGGATAAAAAGGTCATACATTTAGTATCAAATTTTCATGGCAGCGGTGAAACTCCACTACACTCGTTGGGGTCAATGGCAACTTCAACAGATGTGCCCTCTCTTGGGTTGGATTGGTGACCTGGTGGATCTTGGACCAGAGGGCCTCTCTGGCCGGTCATCGGGGGCCACCTCCGGCAGTAGGTCCCGTAGCATTTTGCCCATCCTGCCACCCTGTTGTTCCACCACTAGTTATATGCAAAGAAAAAGATGGATTGAAGACGGCAATTTCATGCTCAGGAATCGTCAAGGACTACAATACCTTCATGTGTGGGGTTGATACTGCTGATCAGCTGATGGCTTTGTGCAATGCTGACAGAAGATTACCAAAATCATGGTAAAGATTGTTTTGGGGAATTCTGGATGTTGTATTTGTCAATGCCTATAACATAAATGGTCCGATATTTGGAAAAAGTCTGTAAAAAAATTTAGAAGATCCTTTGCACAAGGTATGATGACTATGAAGGATATCGGTAAGAAGAAAAGGTCATCTATATATATTTCACCAATCCCTCGTCCATTCAAACAACACAAGTCATACTATTCCACAATGAGAGATGTAAGATTGGGAAACGGAGGTATACACTGTCCCTAAATTGTAAAAATCAGATGAAGATGTGAAGTATGTAGAATGAAGAAAATATAAGTCAAAACATCATTCCAAATGTTCCACTGCAATATCTTTTGTGTCTGGATGAGCAAAAAGAATTGTTTTTTTAATATCATTAGGCAAACATTTCATACCAATATGAACATAATTGATTTCAATTGCTATTTCTGTACATCCTGTGATACACAAAGTCCCTGACGGTACTTATAAGTACTGGCTTAGTAATTAGCACTTAGTTCAAAAAAAAAAAAAAAAAAAAAAAAAAAATTGAAAAAAAATATGTGTGTTTAATTTCAAGTACCTTTATACAAATATACAGGGTGTCCACAAATGAATATCGGGGTTTTAATGCTTTATAAGATTTATTACATTATCCTTACAGTTATAAATGATATGTCAAATGAAAGAGCAACTCAAACAGTTTTATATACAAGCTTACAAGTGTTCTATGTGGGCACCATTTGTCACACGGCACACATCAAGTCTGTAGCCGAGTTCTTCCCAAACGTTGAGCAGTGTGTCTTCAGTAACTGTTGCAACAGCTGCTTCAATCCTCTGTCGTAATTCAAGGAGGTCGGCTGGTAACGGAGGCACATACACACGATCCTTGATGAAACCACAAAGGTAGAAATCGCATGGCGTTAGGTCAGGTGAACGTGGAGACAACGCATAGCAAGCTCTGTCATTGGGCCCCTTGCGGCCAATCCAGCGGTCGGGTACAGTTACGTTCAACCAACCGCGTACTTCGTTATGCCAGTGAGGTGGCGCACCATCTTGCTGGAAAATGAAGTTCTCTGGTTCATATTGTTCCAACTGAGGGAAGAGCCATTGCTCTAGTGTATCAAGGTAAGAAGTACCAGTTACAGTCGGTTCATCAAAAAAGAAAGGTCCGTAAACTTTCCGCCGGGATACGGCACAAAAAAACATTGATTTTAGGGGAGTCTCGTTGCACTTGTACGATCTCTTGAGGATTTTCTGAGCCCCAGATCCGCACATTATGAGTGTTAACATGTCCACTGAGGTGAAAGGTCGATTCATCACTGAAGACAACATGATGTGGAAAATCTTCATCGTCATGTAACAACATTTCGTTAGCGAATTTGGCACGTAAACCATGGTCTGCAGGCTGTAGAGCCTGTAACAACTGTAAACGGTAAGGACGTAGTTGCAATCGTTTCCTTAAAACTTTCCAAACAGTCGACTTAGAAATTTCTAATTCGCGACTAGCCTTCCGAACAGATTTCTTTGGGCTACGAGTGAACGGCTCTCTCACTCGCTCAACAGTCTCTTCGCTAACTCTTGGTCATCCCGCGCTCTTCCCTTTACAAAGGCAGCCTGTATCTTCAAACTGATGATACCATCTACGGATGTTATTGTCACTTGGAGGATCACGCCCGAACTTAATGCGAAACTATCGCTGCACAGTAACTACAGATTCAGTCTTTGCAAACTGTAAAACACAAAACGCTTTCTCTTCACTAGTCGCCATCTTTGCTACTACCGCATTCTAGCGGATCGCAGCGGAAACATTTCACGCACATGCGCACTAGTGCCAACGAACAAAACTGTTTGAGTTGCTCTTTCATTTGACATATCATTTATAACTGTAAGGATAATGTAATAAATCTTATAAAGCATTAAAACCCCGATATTCATTTGTGGACACCCTGTATAATTGAAATTATAAATTTCCATTTATTTCCAATAGTCGGTAGGAAAGGGTTTAAACAAAAAAGTACAAATGGTTCTACAGCACATTTTTGTGTCATGAGCCATTTATTTCCATTTATATCTAACCGAAATAGTTAAATGTGGTATATTTCTAAAAAAATTAAGGTTTCCGCTGTGGTAAAATCACATTTTAGAATTGAATTTTTCTGAATTGAACTGTTAAAGGGCATAAATATCAGTATTTCTAAAATGACTTTTTTGTGTCTCGAGTCATTTATCTCACTTGATAATTAAACAAAATGATAAACGAGGTATCATTTTAAAGATTGATGTCTTAGGTTCTGTTAAACCACATTTAAGAAAGTAATTTTTCAAAATTCTAGCCTTAGAGTACAAAAGTATTAATATTTCTATAACACATTTTTCTGTCATGAGCTATTTATTTCCCTTGATACCCAACAAAAATTAATAATTGAGGTATCATTTTAAATATTAAATTATTCGCTTTGGTCACATCATATTTTAAGAAAAAACTGACTCCAAATTCATTCAACCCTTAAGGGGCAAAAATATCATCATTTCTAGAACTTTTTTTTTTACCTCACTTGATAACTAACCGAAATCGATAAATGAGGTATCATTTTAAAGATCAAGGTGGCTGCTTTGGTCACACCATATTTTATAAAAGAAATTTTTTGAAATTCGACCATTAAAGGGCAATGTATCAATAATATTTCTACAGCGTGTTTTTTTTTTTTTTTTAAATTATTATTACAAGCCATTTACCTTCTTCGATACCTAGCTGTAATCTATAAATATCATATTGTTTTTAAGATTAAGGTCTCCAGTTAGGTAAAATCATAAATTAAGAAAGAATTTTTCGGAATTTGGTGCTTTAAGTGGTAGCGCATATGAGAAAATTCAGAGCCAGCTCCCTAGATTGCAGCAGCAGATATCACAGAGATGTCAATAAACTTTTTTTTATTCAATAAGTAGCTTTTTGGATATTTGTTTCTGTTATGGAAACGCTTTCGTTTTGCTATACAATTCCAATGTACACATTTTATTCGCACAGCAACAAATATGGAGATGTTGATATGTTGTGTGCATTTTGTTCAGGTTGCTTGTATTCTGTTAAGGTCAGTGACAGTTTGTCGTAAATACAGAGTGTTTTAAATTTTCCTAACTGTTTCGTAATATGTTGTAAGTATTTTGATGCGTACCTGTTACACTAAAAAAATAAATATTCGATACAAAAGTACGGTTCTACTTTTCATTATATTACAAGCAGTCAACCTCGCTATTTATCACATTTTATTCGTGAAATTTTCGCATGGGTCATCTAGTTAATCTTAAAGCCAAAATTGCTTCCCTTTACTGCGATTTTTTCTAAACCCAAACTTATCTTCACTTACTATCTCTTCTACTATCCTTTCAGTTCTTCTGTTAGTATTCTACATAGTATTCTGGTCAGTAATTTTGAAGCTTGTGATGTTAGACTAATGGTGCGATAATTTTCACATTTGTCAGCTTGTGCTTTCTTCGGAAGTGTGATGATATTTTTATTAAAAGCAGTTGGAATTTCTCTTGGTTCATAACTTTCTGATATCAGCTTGAATAATATTTCGATTTCTTCTTCTCCTAGGGATTTAAGAAATTCTGGAGAGATCTTGTCAATTCCAACTGCATTATTTGCTTTCAGTCATTCAGAGCGCCATTAAATTCTATTCTCAAAACATTATCTCCTAAGTCATCAATGTTGACTTCACCTTCCTTTTCAGTTACGCTATTGTTCAAGTTTTCCCCATCATACAGTTTCTCAATTTATTCCTTCCATTGGTTAGCTTTATCATCTAAGCTTAAAAGAGGTTTCCCATCAGCAGCTTTAATGTTCACACCTTTTTTTCTTCATTTCTCCAAAATTCTGTTTGATCTTCCTATATGCAACATCTACTTTACCTATGACCATTTCCTTTCCTACTTCTTCACACCTTTCCTCTAACCTCTTTTCTTTTGCTTTTTTGCATTTCCTGTTATTTTATTTTTAACTTGCCTGTATTGCTTTCTTCCTGCTTCATCCTGAGCATGTTATGTGTTACCTTTATAAATTTTATCATTTTTAATACTCCAGTTGCTTTTAATAAGAAATGATTTTCCAGCATATAGGACTGATGAAGGAAAGCCATGGGTATTGCCAGTTGTCCGCAAAACAGAAAAACAAATGGCGGAGGATGTGACCAGCAACCATGAGTATTTGCCCGTGCTTGGTATGGAGGCTTTCAGTTCTGCAGCAACCAATATGTTGCTAGGTGCCGACTCACCTGCCGTGGTTCAGGGAAGGGTAATACAGTTTAATCAATTTCATATAATCATTCTTTGAGAGCTTAAAAAATTATAAATTGGTTAGAATATTTTTTTTTAGATTTACTCTTAAATATTAGCTCTGACATTCTTTTTTTGATGAATTTTTAGGCTTTTGGTATTCAGACATTAAGTGGAACTGGTGCCTTGAGAGTTGGTGCAGAATTTCTGAATAAGCATCTTCACTACAAGACTTTCTACTATTCTAAGCCAACATGGGGTAAGTAAAAATCAGTTTTAAGCAATTCTTGACCAACTGATATGGTGCTTAGTTGTTAGGTGCTCTGTGGGACTGTTTTAAATCACTCCAGTTAAATTCTTGGGTAATATCAAGATGGGGATACCGCTGCGGCCTCGCGTAGTAAACACACAGATCACGTGGTAAACACACAGATTACGTGGTATATATGTCATCATCGTGAAGTTTGGTACAGGCTGCATTACAACATAAACTCAAATGATGATTGACGAAATCATATTTTATAAATATACGTTTCGGTCGTAATGCAGCCTGGACCAAAGGGAAACGTAACCATAACGCACGATATTGCAGATATCCAATTTCAGATCATATCTATAGCTGTTACTGTGTTGGTACGTGCAGACTGAATACGTCACAATGAGGTAATATGTACCACGCAATCTGTGTGTCTACTGCACGAGGCCGCAGCGGTATCCCCATCTTGATATTACCCAAATTCTTTTTTATTCTGTTTTATTCCAAGTAATAACATGTACGAATTTGTTTCAATTTCACTTTCTTTTTTACAATAGGAGAGGTGATAATATATACGTTTATGAACCACAATATTTGTATTTATTTAATGTAATATTTAACGTTTCATTGCCATATGACCAGTACTGTCTTCTGATACTTGGAAGGGTATATCATTTTTAGCACTGGCTTGTCCTGCAAGTATATCAGATCACTGAGTAATGTTTTTTTAATTACTCTTTAGTATTCTAAACATGATCAGAAATATGTTTTCTAGCCAGCAAGAGATTATCTTGATGTTTGCAGTTCTCTAAAGCCAGGCCAACAGCACATGTATTCACTCAACCATTTGCAATACACCCCTGTGAAGTATTTTATTTTGTAAACTAAAATTACCATTAGTCATGAAGCACATGGTTGGAAGTGGAAGAGTAATTATTTTAAAAAATGTATTTTTTCTATTTTTTTATGTATTCATATAGGAAATATAGGTTCATTATTGCATAGACAACTGTAACTTGTCACAAATCATACAAATATCGTGTATTTAACATAAAAAAATTATATGACTTACTTTAGCTGACATTTATATAAAGATTTTTTTTATAAATATATAATTAGCTGTAAGTGAAAAATTGTTTCATGCTGATAATGTGACAAATTTTTCATGCAAGATATAAAATTTAGTGTCAAATTTCTGATCATGCTTAATATAAATCATTGTACTGTTACAGATTACAATTGGACGTTGACTGTGGTTTGATTGAAGTCGGATTTGTTATTTTCAGTCTGTTTTTATGAGTTTTTGTTCAAATTGATCATTTTGTTACCGAGCAAACTCATTTCTGAAATGAAATTTACACATGCGTTAGACTGTCAAGTCACAGTAAAATTGAAGCGTGCCTGCAATTTCCAAGTGTGAAAATTAACCTTAAAATGATCTAAAATTTACTCTACCAATAATTTATTATAGTTGTAGAGTATTTTTGAAATGGTTTAATTTTGTTGCAGAAAATCATCACTTAGTTTTCACAAGTGCTGGCTTCACTGAACCCCGAGAATATCGGTATTGGGATGCTGCGAAGAGAGCAATTGATTTTGATGGATTAATTGCTGACCTTAAGGAAGCACCAGAGAATTCTGTAATTATTTTGCATGCATGTGCACATAATCCTACAGGCAGTGATCCTACACAAGATCAGTGGAAAAAAATAGCTGAGGTTATGAAGGTATGTTATATGTTGATGAATTTTGTTAGTTTTCACTGATTTGAGAAAAAAACCTTAGTGTTAAAGGGTCACTCCATTTCTTGCATTTATTTTTCATGTATATACAGGGTGTCCACAAATGAATATCGGGGTTTTAATGCTTTTTAAGATTTATTACATTATCCTTACAGTTATAAATGATATGTCAAATGAAAGAGCAACTGAAACAGTTTTGTTCGTTGGCACTAGTGCGCATGTGCGTGAAATGGTTCCGCTGCGATCCGCTAGAATGCGGTAGTAGCAAAGATGGCGACTAGTGAAGAGAAAGCGTTTTGTGTTTTACAGTTTCCAAAGACTGAATCTGTAGTTACTGTGCAGCGTGCGTTCCGCATTAAGTTCGGGCGTGATCCTCCAAGTGACAATAACATCCGTAGATGGTATCATCAGTTTGAAGATACAGGCTGCCTTTGTAAAGGGAAGAGCGCGGGACGACCAAGAATTAGCGAAGAGACTGTTGAGCGAGTGAGAGAGTCGTTCACTCGTAGCCCAAAGAAATCTGTTCGGAAGGCTAGTCGCGAATTAGAAATTTCTAAGTCGACTGTTTGGAAAGTTTTAAGGAAACGATTGCAACTACGTCCTTACTGTTTACAGTTGTTACAGGCTCTAAAGCCTGCAGACCATGGTTTACGTGCCAAATTCGCTAACGAAATGTTGTTACATGACGATGAAGATTTTCTACATCATGTTGTCTTCAGTGATGAATCGACCTTTCACCTCAGTGGACATGTTAACACTCATAATGTGCGGATCTGGGGCTCAGAAAATCCTCAAGAGATCGTACAAGTGCAACGAGACTCCCCTAAAATCAATGTTTTTTTGTGCCGTATCCCGGCGGAAAGTTTACGGACCTTTCTTTTTTGATGAACCGACTGTATGTAACTGATACTTCTTACCTTGATACACTAGAGCAATGTCTCTTCCCTCAGTTGGAACAATATGAACCAGAGAACTTCATTTTCCAGCAAGATGGTGCGCCACCTCACTGGCATAACGAAGTACGCGGTTGGTTGAACGTAACTGTACCCGACCGCTGGATTGGCCGCAAGGGGCCCAATGACAGAGCTTGCTATGCGTGGCCTCCACGTTCATCTGACCTAACGCCATGCGATTTCTACCTTTGGGGTTTCATCAAGGATCGTGTGTATGTGCCTCCGTTACCAGCCGACCTCCTTGAATTACGACAGAGGATTGAAGCAGCTGTTGCATCAGTTACTGAAGACACACTGCTCAACGTTTGGGAAGAACTCGGCTACAGACTTGATGTGTGCCATGTGACAAATGGTGCCCACATAGAACACTTGTAAGCTTGTATATAAAACTGTTTGAGTTGCTCTTTCATTTGACATATCATTTATAACTGTAAGGATAATGTAATAAATCTTATAAAGCATTAAAACCCCGATATTCATTTGTGGACACCCTGTATTAGTATATACCACACCTGGTTCGCTGGTGTAACGGTTGGGAGTGGTTGAGGCCTTTACTTGGGAGCATTTTGTGGTGTTGGCGAAGTTGAACTCGGGATGTTAGTACTGACCTGAGTGACTACTCCCACAGCTGGCCTCCGGTGATCTGCTGCTCTTTCCTCAGATGCTGCAGCTAACTGGTCTAATAACTGTCAGGATGTTTGACACCACATGTGAGGACATGACCCTTTGTTAGTAAAAGTACCAAGTGATCATTATTGCACAATTAAATGGCTAGCTACAGGTTTTTCTTACTACTATGGTTGAAAAGGCGCATAACTGCTATGTGAGGTGTTTATTGTACTCACTTGACTGTAACATTACATCTGATAAGGTGCTACCTGCTAGGCTAACCCTGATGGCTCCTTACAAATACCAATCGGAAGAAAGTATCAATGATGGATGTGTTAGTTATGTTGAAGGATGGCTAATAGCTAGATTCGATGATAATGTTACTGCTAAGTATGTCATGACACTACGTAGAGAGATGTCCTAACTGTTAACTAAACATAGTGAGTATCCTACAAAACCGATGCTTCCAGAAAAGAGAGTGAATTTATTCTGATATCCGAATGTTGTCTCGATTAGCCTTCATTCGGTCATCGCTTCCTATCCTGGCCATACGGCTGACACTTAAAGTATGCAGAATGTGACCCATTCACGTGCTCCAATGCATGTGTTTGAGACGTTGCTTGTAACTAACCTAAAATTTTGTAACTTCATATCAAAATTTATTCACAGAGCTGTGAGTTCATTTGAATACCATTATACATCAGTTTTGAGGTCATTTGCTTAGACAATTCAAGTCATAAATCAGGTTAAACAGATATAGAAAGTTAGAACATAAGATTAGCATATCTGGTATTTGGATTCAGAATATTTCGTAAAAGTAAACATTGCCTTCATTTATAACTAGTAAGAGGAGGATGGAAATCTTGCAGCTAGAGAATTCTAGTAAAGAGTTTTAAAACATTGAAAATTATAAGCCGGTATGTAAAGTTAAGACGCAATTACACATTTTAATTTCTAGAAGTCTTAGTTTGGAAGATAGAAAGTCAGTTTATAGCATGAAAGAAGCATAATATTGTCTTACACAACATATTAGAGTTTGGAAAGGTTCACTAAAATTTAAAGATTGATTTTTGAGTGATTTGTAAAAACTTTCAACACATGGAGAATGCCCAAATTAGCCAGTTTAAAAAATATAAGTAAATTCAAGTGAGGAAACTATACGCAAAGAAAATATAATTCGATGCAAACTTTTTTACGGCCAAACTATTGAAGTTATGGAAATTTTTATTAGGATGGAAATTAACATTTATTAGTCATCCTAGCTACTGTCAAAATTTCAGATCAATAGGAATTTTTTGAGTCACTAAAGATGTAAGTATGACGCAATTAGGCACACAGGGATACATCTTTTTCAAACTTCGGGAAGTCACATTGCATGAGAATGTCGAAAAATATCGATTCCCATGGGTAGGTTACTTGTAGGAGGAATGGGGACTAGCTGACGCTAGATGCTGGAAATCACTGGAGCAGGATGTGTGTCAGTCAGGTAGCATTTAGCAAGGGAAGAGGGAAGTGAAAGCACAGTGATGTGAGGTTTGGGATACCATCTTGTAAATTTTGTTGCACAGTGGAACATTTATAAATATCTTCATTATCTTTCCAGGTTGTAATCTCTCTGCAACACACTCACATGCTCTCTCTCTCTCTCTCCACATTGGGATAGTGAAATGAACCACCACTTACTTTAGGTGATGGCTGCATTGCTTGAGTACATAAAGAAAGAAGGAAAAAAATACAAGAACACAAATGACATAGTAATTAGTCATTTTTGGGTCTTTGTCCTTTGTCAACAGGAAAATATTATTTAGGTTTGGTATTATAGAAGACTGTCTCACAAAATGACCATTAGTCAGGAATGGGGTTTTGGTAAATTCAGAGGAGAGGGGAATAGTGACTTGGAGCCAACACCTGGCTTCGCAAAATAATATAGTGAAATCTCAACAACATACTTCTGAGTTAGCAAAAATAAAGAAGTAAATAAAATAACATTTAAAAAAAGGAATTTTAAAACAAGTACAGTAGAGTCTCACTAATCCGAACTAATTGGGTCCAGGCCTTGTTCGGATTACCGATTTGTTTGGATTAGCCGGAGTTACAGTGACTAATTTCTACAATGAAGTATACCAAGCATATAAGTAGGTAAAGCATGGTAACAATTGGGAACAACTGGGTGAACAATGGCTCACTCTCACTCCCTCCCTTTATTGTTGAGATGTTTGAAGTGTTCGTGGTCAGTGCACTCTCAGACGGCTCGCGAACTGCTGAGTTAATCTTAGCAATCGATCGCTGACATACTTACAAAATTCGTGTACACTAGCGTGTTATCGCCATGAGTAAACGGAAACATACGACGTTAACGCTCGGAGAAAAACTGGATGCTTTGAAGCGATTGGACAGTGGTGAGAATGTATCTAAGCTGGCGACGGAACTAGGTGTTGGTAAGGCAACCATTTGTGATTGGAAGAAGAACCAAGTGAAGCTTGAACAGTGCTGCGCGACGTCTTCGGGAAAAACGCTCGAGATTCGGCAGACTCTGAAACAGTCCCAGTACGATAAAGTGGATGAAGCTCTTTTCTTTTGGTTTACACAGGAAAGAGAAAGGGGAACTCCTCTGAGTGGACCAATGGTTCAGGAAAAGGCTGTTTACCTAAACAAATTAATGAATGGTGATGAGTCTTTTGATGCGAGTACGGGTTGGTTGGACAGATTTAAAAAACGTCATGGGATTCGTCAGCTAACAATTACTGGAGAGAAGCTTTCTTCTGACCATGATGCAGCGAAGGAATACGTGCATGAATTTAATAAACTGATAAGAGAGAGAAATTGTTCTCCCCAACAAATTTATAATGCTGACGAGACAGGCCTTAATTTTAGGGCATTGCCAACAAAAAGCCTGGCATCAAAAGCAGAAGTCTAAGCTCCTGGCTTTAAAATGAGCAAAGATCGTGTGACTTTACTAGTGTGCAGCAACGCTGCTGGTAATCACAAGGTCCCTTTAATGATGATCGGCAAATCTGTTAGCCCCAGAGCTTTCAAAAACTGCAACATGAAATCCCTACCTGTATTCTATCGCAACCAGAAAAAAGCATGGATGGATGGTAAGCTGTTCAAAGAATGGTTTCACGACCAGTTTGTTCCCTCTGTCCGGCGGTTTTCCAAGGAAAATAATTTGCCTCCCCGTGCTGTCCTTTTGATTGATAACGCACCATCTCACCCCAGCACTGAGGAATTATGTGATGGAGAAATCGTGGCGAAGTTTTTGCCGCCGAATGCTACACCACTTCTACAGCCGATGGACCAGGGCGTACTACAAACATTAAAACTGATTTACAGAAAACAATTCTTAAGAATGCTGATCCAAGATGATAACATTACTTTAGTTGAAAAAATAAAAAAACAAATCTGAAGAATGTTGTTTATTGGGCTGCTGAGGTATGGCAGAAAATTTCAGAAAACACTTTGAGAAAATCTTGGAGAAAACTATGGACATCTCTTGAATTTCAGGACATACCAGCTGAAAATGAAGAGGAGAGTTTCCTAAAAATGGTACAGACAATCCCTGGATGTGAAGAAGCCTGTGAAGCAGACGTAGATGAATGGATGGCAGCGGATGATTCAATACTGGAGCACCTTAGACGTTGATTTAGTGGCTGCTGTGACTCAAGACCAGGTAGAAGTGGAATGTTACGACGAAAGTGACAATGAGACGGAATGTGACAAAGGAGAGTTGGTGTCACACACTGACGCGGCAGAAGCCTTTGATCTCGTGCTACGCTATATGGAGCAACAGACCACTGCTACACCAGCTGATTTAATGTTTATCAGACGATGGCGCAACTTTGCGTCATATAACAGACTGTCTTCATTACGCCAAAAAAACAATTACTGAGTTTCTGTGCTCTAAAAAGTAGGGATGAAATGTGTGTTTCTAACCGTTGTAACTACTATCGTAAGTTTGACAGTTTTTCTTAGGCACAGTGTTACGCACTTTTTAAATTTAATCTTTTCTAGCTAATTTTTCTGTAGAAATTAAAATTGTGTACATGTACAGTAGTTAACCACACAATTATATAGCGTATGAACTGTATTTTCAGGGTGTTTTAATTCTTTTACCATTTTTTATATTAAGACTATGTAATGCTTTGCCATGTTCGGATTAACCGGACGTTCGGATTACCGTGGTTCGGATTAGCGGGACTCTACTGTAATCAATGCAGTTAAACATCACCTCTGGTTGGTGGTTGTACAATTTAGATAGTGGGGATAGAGGGCAAGAAAAGTAATGCTTGTTATTATTTTAAATTGAGATCAGAAGGTTGTCTTGTTCCCTTGTTTGTCCTGTTAGGGAAGCTCCCATCTTCTGAGCTAACAGAAGCTGCTGCTGTTTGAGAGGACTCTGATGGTATGGGCCATGAAACAAGAATTAAAATGATTGATATCATGGGAGATGGCATGGGTAGCTACTGGATGTTTTGAATTCTGGTTGTATACTGTCTGTTGTTGGCCATTTATTTGTATGACTAGTGGATTGGTGGTCAAACCTGTACAGGTAGCCAGGCAGTGCTTGCTGATTAGTTGGTATATTACATATGAGCTATCCTGCTTAAAATTTATAGTGACTGCATTCCTTGACCATGGTTGCCAAGACCTTGTCTGCTGGAAAGATAGTGATTGTGTTTATGATTAGGTCTTTCATGGCTCGAGTTTCCAGGGATGTGAGATTTTTAGAGGGGGCGATAGTACTGAAGGAAAAGTGGTGAAGATAGATAGAAAGTAAGGAAATCCTGGATTAAAAATAGGGGATGGAAGTGTTCATTCAGTTATGTTGGTGGACTGAATTTCTGAAGGTTGAGCTCAGCCTTGTTGTCATTTGTTATCTTCCACCACAGTGGCAAAGTGGTATTTCCAGCTGAGATAAGTTAGAACATTAGTGTATCCTGTACTAGAGAAACCTGGACTAAATTAAAAAAGAAGAAAAAGAAGTCACACTGTTAATATTTGGACAGAGGAGTGAATGTGAGAATAGCCACAGTTAATTTTGGTTACTCTGAGGTTGGGGAAGGCCTTGTGGATTGGTGGAGTAAAGGGTTTGGGTAAGGGAAATTGAGGATGTGGGTGTGACATGGGAATGTAGAAAACAGAGTGGAGCTGGTGTTTACTGTTAGGGAATGGAAATGGCAGTCTTGCAAGCATATATATTTCTAGCAGCACAGAGGGCTTTTGGTGCTATTTCTGTACAGATTTGGTCTGGACTGTAGCAGAATCAGTTGCATGTATTGGGTCAAGTTTGGATGATATAAGTATTTAGGGCCAACATCAAGCTGTAAAACCCCCAGTTTCTGGTTGCCACCATTGGTTTCCACTCATTTCAGTATGCCTTTTGTTTCACATAGTCCGTAGCTATAACCCAGATTGTCCTCCACCAGTATGTCCAAAAGCCACCCAACATTCCTTTCAATTCACCTCGTGGCACAAATTCACTGACAGGATATCAATAGTCTTAGATAATCTTTCAGAATGTCTTGACATTTTCCACACATTTTCATCAGTTTGTGAGGTCATAAAAAGTTAACCATCAGGCAACATTTCACCTTGTCTGAAATAGTAGAACTATATATTGTTCTACTACTGACAGTCTGCTTATAAGGTGTTTGATGCATATGAATCACTTCTGCCAGATTACACCTCCTCTCCTCCTTCCCCCTCCCCCCCCAAAAAATGGAACACCATGTTTATGAATGAACAATTGCAAAAATGGCTGTCAAAGTGAATTTTTCATTGGAAAGGAAAAGCCATGGATTTAATTGCCATTTCTCCCCCCCCCCCCCCCCCCAACATTGTAGAAGAGTTACACAAATATTTTTTGTACCAGCGGAAACTTAAGCTTTAAATATGCTCCCCGCAGGGGCCTGGTACGCAAGTGCCAGGTATGGGTTTGGCGAACCCGCGGTGCCCGAGCTGGAAACTTATGAGCGCCGCAAGTTTCCCACACCTACTCCTACCATGCTTCAACGACCACCGTAGGGCGTGGCGGTGGAACGTTGTGTGCCTAGGAGAACGGGGATCTTGGCTTCATTGCCCGGATCGTGAGGACGGTACAAACCTCTATAAAAAAACCCTCAACCTCAAGGTCGGACACGTGCCAAGGAGGTGCATGGGGGAGAGGCAGATCACTCGCTAACGTGCGACCTCGGGGGCACCTGCGCACCCCTGTTGTATTAGAACTTCTTTTTAACCTGTTTTTTTTTCGTGGGATCAAAATTCCTTCTCACAAAAAAACCAAAGACCCCTGCGGACCGGGTGTGTCACAGGCAAATAAAAATACACCCAGTTCAAACAAGCGGGCGAGGTTTGATAGCCCTCCTCCAGAACAACAACAAAGTAACGGGAAGGGTTGTTTTATAGACAATGCCTTCGTTATAATGACAAGGGTGGAGGGATCTTTTGATAAGGTCTCTCCATTTTATGTACACAAGGGTTTAGAGGGTCGGGTACCCTCAAATCAGTCAAAAAGCTGAGGAATGGGACACTGCTTGTGGAAACAACCACCCACAGGCAGGCTGTCCAACTCCTTAAGTGCGAGAAGCTCGGGGGAGTTCGCAGTGAAGTGTGAACTCCATAAAACTCTAAATTCTAGTAAAGGTGTCATCACCTGCAGGGACCTTATGGATTTAGAGACCGAGGAACTCCTTAAGGAGTGGTCAACATAACATGTGGTCGAGGTTCGTCACATTAAACAAAGGGTTAACGGCAGTCTTGAGAAGACAGCCACCTTCGTCCTGACGTTCGACACTCCAACGTTGACCAAAAACATCAAGGCAGGATATTTGAATTTGAATATTTGCCCATATGTACCGGACCCAATGCATTGCTTCAAGTGCCAGCGGTTCGGTCATACGACGGCAACCTGCAAGGGCAACCCCACCTGTGGGAAATGCGGAAAGGCGGCTCATGAGGCAGGCATTAGTTGCACCCTCCCACAGGTGTGTGTCAACTGCTCTGGGGCACATCCAGCCTGGAGCAGAGTGTGTCGATTGTATCTGGAAGAAAAAAAAGATACAGGAGTTGAAAATGAAAGAGCGTATTCCTTATGGCGAAGGAAGAAGTGGTACAAGACGCTAGCACCACCCATCTTTGCTACTAGCTTCGCTAAGACTCTTTCAACTCCCGTCAGGAAAGAAAGCGTTGCTACCCAGATGTCCGTTGCGGACATGGGCACAAGTCCAATGTTCTCAAGTCAGTGCAGATGTGGTGCCACACCCATCAAGGTCATTACTCCTAGGACCTCGGACGTCGGTAGCAACACTCTGACAAACTCGACCACATCGACAGCAGGTTCAGCAAGTCTACCAGCAAAGGCACAGCCATCCGTTACAGTAGCTACAGATGTGGGTGCCTCTGCAATAGCAGAAAGAGCACCCACAGCTGAAGCATCATCTTTAGCAGATGTAGCAATGGCAATGCCATCTGCCAGTAGCGGATGGCAGGAAGTTCAGGGTCCGAAGTTCAAACAAATGGACCCCACCATGTTCTTGAGGTCCCCTTCTACATCTCCTCCCAGTTGCCCAACTGGCAGGGAGAAGAAGGGGAGAAGGAGTCGGCGGAAGAAAAGTCCGCAAGACTCCGAGGCCTTAGAACAACAGTCGTCTTCGGACCTGGAAGATGACGTAATGCTGGTGGACGAACCTGGTTCCGTTCCTCAGCAGACACTAGACACTGACCCACCCGACCCGGGGTGGGTGGTTTTAAATAGATAGGATGGCTCCCATACTTCAGTGGAACGTTAACGGCTTTCGGGCTCACAAAGAGGAAGTCCAACGCTTAGCACGGTCTAATCCATTGTGTCTCTGCTTACAGGAGACACATTTTAGACCAACGAACCAACCAGTGCTAAGAGGATATGACATATGCCGAAAGGACGATACCGAGGGTGATCGAGCGAAGGGGGGAGTGGCTGTGTTCGTCCGAAACACTGTCCACTCCGAACCTATAGCTCTCACCATTGATCTACAAGCAGTTGCGGTGAAAATACACGGTCCAATCCAACTGACCGTATGCTCTGTCTATCTGGAACCCAGTGTGTCAGTCTGCTACGACGACCTGGTTGGCATTATACGACAACTCACACGGCCCTTTCTCCATTTGGGAGATTTCAACGCCCACAGTGCATTGTGGTGTTCCACCACCGATTGCCCCAGGGGCCGAGTGGTTGGTAGATTGATAGAGCAGGAGGAAATTTGTATTCTGAATACAGGGCAAATGACTCATTTCACCACTGCTACCGGTACGTCTTCTGCCATTGACCTTTCCTTGTGTTCCCCCTCAATTGCGGACACCGTGCAGTGGGACGTGGATCGCGACCTACATGGTAGCGACCACTTCCCTATTTGGATGCACGTTGAGTGTGAACGTGGAGGAGGAAATAACCGACGCAAATGGAACGTCAGTTGTGCAGATTGGCAGCTCTACTGCTGTTCTTTACAACTGCAACCCTGTGGTAGTATACAGGAGAAGGTGAATCACTTGACAGAAGTGATTCACCGTGCAGCTGACGTTTCCATGCTGAAAGCTCCGGAACACTGCGAAGGACGCCCGTCCCCTGGTGGAACGATGAATGTTGTTCCGCCATCCAGGGTCGCCGACGGGCGTTGTCGTTTTAGGTCTTGCCCAACATCTGACAACCTAGCAGCGTTCCGTGTTGCCAGAGCTAAGGCGCGTCGAGTTATTAAGGAGAGCAAGAAGAGGTCATGGCAGAACTTAGTGAGCTCTATAAATCGTTCCACACCTTCGTCGAAAGTATGGAAGTCTATCCGCCGCATATCTGGAAGGTACTCCCGTCCACCATTATCTGGGTTACTGGATCACGGACGTATAATTACCGACGAACGAAACATAGCGCAGCTGATGGCGGAGAACTTTGCCACCATCACTTCGTCCGCTAACTTTGACCCTCGGTTTCAGCGACGAAGAGTCGCTGCCAAGAGGCACCCGCTGTGCTTCGATTCGTCGAATACTGAGGCCTACAACTGCCCATTTACGTCTTGGGAGCTGGAGTCAGTGTTAAACGGCGCAAACAACACTGCTCCAGGACCTGATCTGATCCAGTACCAGATGCTGAGGCATCTTAATAAGGATGCTAAAGTGTACCTTCTAGATATTTTTAACGATATCTGGACCGTAGGACACTTCCACGACTCGTGGAAAGAAGTAACATTGATTCCTATTTTAAAGCCTAGAAAGGATAAGTTGTTGCCAGGTAGTTATCGTAGTATTGCCCTGACAAGCTGCATGGGGAAGACACTGGAGAGGATGGTAAACTGCCGCCTCGTCTGGTGTCTGGGGTCCCAAAACCTTCTGAGCCGCTTTCAGCGTGGATTAAGGAAGTTCCGTTCCACCTTGGACAACCTGATCCTGCTGGAAGCGGCAATACAGGATGTGTTCATCCGCAGCCAACATCTGGTGGGGATATTTTTCGATATTGAGAAGGCCTACGATACTACCTGGCGGCATGTTATTTTAAAACAATTACATGACTGGGGTTTTAGGGGAAACCTGCCCCGTTTTTTAAAATCATTTTTATCTAGTTGTTGCTTCCGGTACCGAGTCGGTAGTGAAGTGTCTGATCTTTTTATTCAGGAAAACTGTGTTCCTCAAGGGTCAGTTTTAAGCATTACCCTATTTGCTATCGCTATCAACAGTATCTCTATTGTTACAAGGAGTCCCACATTGTACTCCTTATACGTGGATGATTTTTAATCTTTTGTGCATTCTCCAGCCTGAGAAGCGCTGAGTGGCAGCTGCAACTCACGCTGAACAGGCTGGATGAGTGGTCAGTGCACACCGGTTTTCGTTTCTCTGCCGAAAAAACATGGTGTGTACTTTTTACACATAGCAGAAACCTTTTATCAGAGCCCCAACTTACCTTGAGGAATACCATTTTACTGAAACAGTTCGATTTCTGGGCCTCATCTTTGACACAAGGCTCAACTGGCTTGCGCATCTAAAAGATGTGAGAGCCAGGGCCTTAAAAGCTCTTAATCTTTTAAAATGTCTGTGTGGTAGGTCATGGGGCGCTGACCGTTCCTGCCTGCTACAATTTTACAGAGCCTTTGTACTCGTCATGGTTGGAATACGGTTGTATTGTGTATGGTTCGGCACGGGACAGCTATCTGCGTATATTGGATAGTGTCCACCATGCTGGAATTCGGCTCGCCACCGGTGCATATCGCACCAGCCCTATTGTCAGCATTTGTGCTGACTCGGGCGAACCGCTGCTTACCATGTGCTGGCGACTCCTCATGGTGCGACACTACCTGCACGTTGCCATGACACCTGGCAGTCCCATGTACGACATAGTTCTGCATCCCAACTATGAGCGTTCAACCGGCATAGAGCCACTAAACCGTTCAGTTACCGTACAAATGCTATTTTAGAACAATACGGATTTGAGCTTCCTTTTTTTTATCACCAGGGTTGGAGTAAATCTCCTCCCTGGCTTTTAAAGAGGCCCAGAATAATTTTAGACCTGTCTCGGTATAACAAACTGTGTACCGCTGACAGTGTTTTTAATCATATTTTTAGAAACATTTTAAATCAGCATCACACGTTTATGCCGGTGTATACGGATGGGTCTAAGCAGGCTAACGGAGTTGGCTGCTCCATATGCTGTGATTCCCTCAGCTGTATTCAGGCCATAGGTAATATGTACCCAGCAGACCGTCTAGTCCAGGACATCCAGGACTCCCTCCTTTCTCTTCAATCTCATGGAAAGGAGGTATTTATTCTGCCAGACCGTCTAGTCCAGGACATCCAGGACTCCCTCCTTTCCCTTCAATCTCGTGGAAAGGAGGTATTATTCTGCTGGGTACCCGGCCATGTGGGAATCGGGGAACGAGGCAACCGATGTTTCTGCCAAGTTAGCCTGCGACAAGGTCCGAATCGACTTTGGGACCAGAGCAAAGTCAGACCTTGCTCCGTGGCGAAGAGATTTATTTTTGATATTTGGCAGAGGCAGTGGCTGGAAGTCGAACATAATAAGCTCTGGTGGGTCAAATCGAACGTTCAGCCGTGGAGCAACTCCTTCCAGCGGGCGAGGCGGGATGAAGTTCTCCTTACTCGCCTCCGTATAGGGCACTGTCCTCTGACACACAGCTTTCTTCTCCACCGGGAGGACCCACCGGAATGTGATGCTTGTGGCATACCTTTGATGGTACACTACATGTGTTGTTTTTAAACTTAAGGGCAGACGTTGGCCTAGCCAACGATCTGTCTCTCATTTTAAACAATGAAAATGTGGTGAAAGTTTTAAAATTTTATAATCTGGCCGGTCTTGCCCCAAAAATTTTGGGATATCGGCCTAGTTTTTAGAATGGGTTGGTGTTCTGTCTTCAACCACCAATCCATTTACTGACTTATTCGGTTTTTATTATTTTTGTTTATTAAGATCGACGTTTTACAACTGGGTGGCCCCTTTATAGCCATCCAGATATTCTTTTTAGTGTTTGTGTAAGCTGGTTGGCCCTTTTACAGCCAACCAGCCAGTGTATTTGTCATTCATGGCTACTGTACAAGCCAATGTTTTAGTGTTTTACTTAAACCCGGTGTCTGCATGGCCGACCACTTTACAGTCGGTTATGTGGGTGGTATTTTAGTCAGTGCCTTCGTATTTTATTATACTGTCTGTATGGCCGACCCCTTTACAGTCGGCAATGCAGACGGTAGCCTACTTTATCCCACATTGTCATTCTGTGTTTAAGCTAGGGTGCTAATGACCTAGTCGTCGACACGCCCTGAAACACCAACAACAACAACAACATTTAATTATGCTGTCTTAGAATACAATTCTGATTTCTTTTTGCTACCATCTCAAACAGTGGAGAAACAGCATTTTGAGTCTAGAATAAATACTGTTCACTGTTAACATAACAGGGAATTATTCTCTCTCCAGTCCTTTTACTGTCATTTCTTACTCTCTATTTTTGGTTAAAAATGCTAAAATAATGTTTTTGTTACAGGAGAAAAAACTTTTCCCTTTCTTTGACTCTGCCTACCAGGGATTTGCAACTGGTGATCTGGAAAAAGATGGATGGGCAGTTAGATATTTTGCTGAGCAAGGATTTGAATTTGTTTGTGCACAGTCATTTGCCAAAAATTTTGGACTCTACAGTAAGTCCTATTTTCCTCACTTGTGCATTTGTGTGTTTTTCATGTGAAACTATTATGAACAATACACACCATTATCCACAGAAAACCATATCTCATACATTTTTCATGCTTAACTCCATAGACAGCATGGTGAGAATGTCCATCAGAGTTACATTTGGAAGGATTTGGATTTATGTCTCCATCCATCCATCTAGGTTTCCCTATTGTTTCCAAAAATCATACAACATAAGTTAAGGTTTTTCTTAACAAAAGCTACAGCTTATTTCCCAAAACTTAACTGCAGTGGATTTTCACTCTGATATATAAAACCTCAGAGAAATAAATAAATAAATGAAAATGGAATATGTCATATGGTTTGGTTTTCAGTGTATATTTCCATTTAAACTATTCATCAGCACCTTTTTTTATGGCTCAAATGTTTTGTACAAATAAAGCAATTGAAAGCTTCATTTATAAAAGACGTGCCTTGAGACAACATTTCTGTTCATTAAATTTTATTGCTACACACTTACCATACATAGCTTGTAAATTGTAAGTGTGGGAAAAATCTTATCAGTAGTTATTGAAAGAAGTTGCCTGCGTGGCTGCACATGTTGATGCACCACTACTTTGGATCAGTGAAGTATAACAGGCCTAGGTTCAAAATCCAGGCTCAGCATGCCAGCCATTCCAATTGCAGTTTTAGGTAGTTTCCCCTAAACCTCTAGGCAAATACTGGGATGGTTCCCAATCCTTATCTTGTAAACTCCACACTTCACAAACAAAAATACAGTCATTACCTAGGACACAAGTTACACCTATCACATACAGATGATAACATGTTTGCTCCCCCATCAAAACAACAGGCCTAGCTAGATGGTAGTAGATGGTACCTTGTCTTCAAAATATAGTCTGAAAGTGGGTGTGCAGGAAAGCTCCCAAAATAGTGAAAACATTCAAATGATGATGTTGATGATGAGTTATTGATAGAGTTATGTCTCCTGTGCACACAATGTTGATTACTTTTCAGCTACTGCTCTTGCTGGAACATGAAATATAATTCAGATACTCAAGAATAAAGCAAAAGTGATCTGTGCTTCATGTATATTTGACAGCATAAGTTCATTGTTGCATTTTCATCTTTCAAGGCACATGTCTTTAGTCATAAAATGCTATTCAAAGGCAGATCTCAATGTCACTTATAAGAAGATCTCATAACACCAAAATAGAATGAAATTGTACAGCCTTGACAAAAAAAAAAACAACTATGTACTGGAATGAATTTTTATCTTATTACCATTGCTGAAAGAGTTTGAAGTTTATATTTAATTTGAAATAAAGAATAAATAAATTTTGCTTTTGATGAGGATATGGTTGCAACATTAGGGGAGGGTAACCATGCACAGAGCACAATATAAAAAGTGGACATCTTGATTTAAATACTGAAGAACCAGCACTGTGCAGATGATTCATTGGAAAAAGACCAGTGGAAGCAATCTCTCAAGAGTTTGGTGATAACAGAAAGTTAGCACTTTGACAGATTGAGGAGATATCAGGTTTTTCAAGACAAAAGTAGATTGCATTCTTACAGAGTATTTGGTGAGTGCCAAAACTTTTGACAGCATATCAGATGGCAGTGAGGAGACGCACATAGGTGTAAAATCTAAACCTCTTCATAACCAGTGTGGTAGATTTCATTAAATGGTTTGTAACTATAAAAGTGACATGAGCCTATCTAGTGTTGTAAAAAAACGTTTTTTTATACTTGTTAAACTCGCAGCATATAGTGATACTGAGTCATTAAATTGTCAGTTATTATGAATCATTTCGTTCCAACCGTTGGCATAAAGCAACGATTGAAAAGAAATAAAGCTCCTATTTCGTATGATAATATATTTAAATTCAAACTTAAAAGACCGTAATATGGAACTATTGGCACAGTCTTAATGCACAGTGCGTACTTTTCTCACAATTTAAAATTGCAATCTCAAAATCTTTTGTGTACAATACAACCAGTAAAAGAAAATGTAACTACTTCTGAAGTTATGGATCTAGAGGAGACAGAAGAAGAAACAGAAAATTCCGACTCCAACCACACTAGTGTTGGTATTGCTGATACTAGTGAATGTGGTACTGACCAAGAGGATGGATAAAAAATTATGTTACCCATATAGATACATTTATGAATCATTGTGTAAGACATTATATGATTTAGTAAGATTTAAAACACAACGTAAAATGTAACTTCCGTAAATAAAACTATAATTTGTCAAATATATTGTTTTCTGAAAAAAAAAAAAAAATTTAGAAAAAAAACCAGGGTGATAGGTTTTTTTTCATGTTTTTTTTTCACAAATCTGAAATTTTTTTTTTTTTTTTTCAATTTGCAACACTAAGCCTATCACACTTAATCAGTAACAAAGAAACAATAAGTGCAGTGGAAGCAAATCATTTCTTCCCCTCCAAAGAACTTAGCCAATTGCTACTGCAGGAATGATGACAATGTCTTTTTTTTTCGGTTATCGAGGGTATACAGTTTATAGAATTTCTGAAAAAAATGTGTGTTTTTTTTTTTTTTTTTTTTTTTTTTTTTTTTTTTTTTTTTAATTGGGGGAGCACCCAAAACCCGCTCCTCCAAGCATGGCGGCCTTCCTGTTAATTACTGCTCGCCTCTGCACATGCATTAAGTTAGTAATTCTATAGGTGATCACAGGAACGGGATTGTGATGTATTCCATGCGTCCAGGCGTCCGCCCGTTTACATGGGTCCATCGGATAAGATAGACAGAAACTTTTGAAAGAAGAGACAGGGCAGAGGGAAAAAAGTGCCAAGGTTTTACCCTTGGGAAAAAAACCTCTGCGATAGTTAGGTAGGGAATAAGAGCGGCTGGCTAAGATACTGCCAGTACCGCGACAGATTCTATGCTACAAGGTTGGATGTATGAAGGGTTTGTTAGTTTTGTTAGGATATGGTATCATGCAATAACTACAGCTGGTCCACACACCGCCGCTGAGGTTATCAGCTGGTGCCGCTCACCGTCGCTGTCGTTGAGATGGTCCTGGAACATGCCGAATCGTTATATTAATAACAGCTGTGTGAAACAGGTGTTGTAAGTGTTGGTGAGACGTGATTCGCACCGAGAGGGCGCCAGAGCGCAACCGCCGCAACGCGCAGAGCCTTTCCTCATCCCGGGAGTACACGGTAAGGGTTTCACCGACGGCGACAGCCACAGTGCTGCTAGATGACCACCCCCGACTTGCCCGGGCTTTAGGACGATGACGGACACCACCGCCATGACCACCCCCGCCAGCATGTGTCATCGCCACCGGGTAAGACAACCCCACCATGCTCATATCAGGAAATATTGGAGCAGGATGCATCGCGCTAGCCTGCCACGACAACCGTCGCCCCCGCGGTGTCTACCACGCCGGATACTGTGCTAATACTGTTTGTGGATTGATTTCTTGTTGTATGTGGCTGCCTTCTGCACCTGCGATCGCACTGTAACCACTTTCCTTAGCCCAGTGATCACTTTGCAGGTTGGTTAGGGAATGGGACCCTAACCCCAGTGGCCCTTGATGCAGTAGACAGATTTCTTACTTGTTTATGCATTAGTTTTTTCCTATCTGTTGAGCAATATTTTCGGCCGTGGGTGTTTAAATCTGTGGTTGTGATCGTAACTGCCTATAGTGCGTATCAAAGGATTTCGCGACATTTGGGATTTACCGTACATGTTTATGGCAAGCTTCTTAATTACTTGCTGTATTGGCTCGAGTCGGAAATCTCGGTGTAAGTCGGTTGTTCGTGTTCCCCAAGGAGCATTTGCTATGATCCTGAGTACTTTGTTTTGGATTAATTGCAGTCTCCTAATGTGAGACTTAGCGGCGTACCCCCAAACCGGAGCTGCATACGTCATGAGTGGCCGAATGAGTGCTAAGTACATTGTTCGGGCATTACCTCGGTGTAGTGTGCTTTGTCTGTTTAGCATAGGGTATAGCTGTTTGAGTCTGATGTTTGCTTTATTAACCATGTGTTCTATATGGAGCTTCCATGTTAGCTTCGCGTCAAATTTGACTCCAAGATATTTAACTTCATTCCGGAAATGTATTTGTTGATTGTGTAGCGTTAGCGGTCGACAGTGTTCGTGAATGCGTTTTTGCTTAGGTCTTCGTGTAAATAGGAGTGCCTCGCATTTAGCTACGTTGACTTTAATTCGCCATCGTGTGAGCCAAGGTTCGACTACGTTAAGCGCGTGCTGTAATCTACTGTGAAATGTGAAAATATTATTGAGTTATATTGTGCTATCTTTGTGCAGTTATAAATGGAAAGAGATGAGGCAACTTGTCAGAAAAAAAGTGTTGATTCATCAGGACAATGCTCCATTTGATAAGTCTCATTTCCATGACTGCAATTCAAGTGGGTTTCATAGAGTGCTTCAAGCCTTCAATTCACCTGATCTTACCATAAACTTCATCTTATTTCCAAACCTTAAAAAGTTTGACACCTATTTGATGTCAGACATATGTGCAGTCACAATTTTTTTTTTTTCCACCCTTGAGAAATATTCTTGCAGTGGATGATATCAAAGCATTTAACATCATTTTGGGGGAAGGGGGAGCTCAGATGAAATTACATCGAAAACTATATCCCCAACTGGGGTGAGATTGCTCGACTTTAACTACTCATTTTTTATCTAAATTGACATTGGAATTTTAATAAAATTTTAACTTATCTATAAATTACCTCATTCTATAACAAACAAAGTATGTTCAATATGTTTTGAGATAAAAGGCTTGAAAAATGTTGGACAATCTTACCCAGACTTGGGGTGACTTTGGTCCACATTGTGAATGCCATACTTTTAGGTGACTCTTCTGCTTTGGACTAGTCATCCCAACCTCATATAAAAAAACTGAACTTTAATATTTCATTTTATTGCCAAATACATTAAAAAAAACAATGGGTAAAAAAAGCAAAATATAAATTTACAAATGCAAACAATTGACACCTGTGAAAATAAGGCCAAGGGGCCTAAAAACGAAAATGGAACAATTTTAATAATGTTCCTTGTTACATCGTCATTAAAATCCTAAACAAATAATTTATTTCTTGAACAATGAAGGACCCTCTTTTACTTAACAGTCTGGAGGTGCTATTTTACAGATTACAGTCTTTCTTCTGTCAAGATTCATTTCCAGCATTTCCCAAATTTTTACCAAGTATCTGAGCAGCTAACAAAAGGATAAGATCTGAGCATGTGTTTGCACTTTCTAAGTATTATGAACTGAAACAAGAAGGAAGTGCACTTCAGTTTTGGAATTTCTGATCCATGAAGTGATTTAAGTGTCATTTGATTCCATTCATAAACAAAATTTATCAATTTTGCTTCTTTTAACTTATTAACCCAAAATGGGGTGACATTTTTTCCTGGCCCAAAAAACAATCCTTTCTAACTGCAAAATTACGTGGTTAACTTATTTGTTAAATATTATATAATTCTGAAGTTTCATTTGGAAAATGAGACTGATCGCTTGATTAGCATAATAGCCTGTGCTAAATGTCTACTTAACAGATTTTTGCCACTTACTGCAGTAATCTGCTTGGATGTAGCAGCTTTATATGTGAGTTAAAAGTATGTGTTTTTTCTTAAACCGAGAGTGGTGGGTTGGGGTAACAATATTCTTGCATTTGAGTGGACACAGATTTGAATCCCTGTCTGGCCATCTGGATTTTTGTTTTCCCAAAACCACTCCAGGCAAATGCCAGGATAGTTCTTTCAAAAGGCCTTGGCCAAACTCCTTCCTGTTCCTTGTCCCCATTCATCTCTCACCTATAATAACCTCAATTTGATGAGATGTAAAGCTGTAAGGTAAAAAGTTTTTTAATACCTTACTTTCTTACTTACTATAAAATCTTTTGTAGCTGAAATGTCGCACAGTGTGTTTTTAACACTTTTTATTTTTTTATAACAGATGAACGTATTGGCAATCTCACAGTTGTCTTGGAAAATCCCCAGGATTTAATAAATGTGAAATCACAGTTCACACTTACCGTAAGAGGAATGTATTCAAATCCTCCAAATCATGGAGCAAAAATTGTGAGCACTGTTCTAAATAATCCCCAGCTGTTCCAGGAATGGTATGTCCTTTTTATACTACTTCATTTTGTTTATTAAATCTTCTGCAACTGAAATTATGTAACTGTTTTAGTTATCAAGTGACAGAAATTAGTTTATTAACCACATAAAGAAAATAGAAATTAATCAATTACAATAGCTTAAATTGGTAGCAGATCTATTCTGAAACTAGTATCTATTGTTCTAGATGTTGTTATCCAGTCCAAAAATTACCTACATAGCTCTGCCCTATACAGAGCTACAAACCTTCATTAGCTGCATCCTCCTACAGCAAATGCTTGCTTTTCTTACACGCTAGCTAGGCATGGAATTTGAATCTATTAATTTCAATAACCCCATAACAAAATTTCTTGAAACAGCCTTATTCTTGGCACTGCTCTGTCACAGTGCTTAAACAAATGTTTTTGAAGTATACGTCCACCTCTCCCAATGCTACCTGTCACTAAAGAAAGCCAACTGTATCCCAGTTTACAACAGGACTTCATACTAATCCTTAAATCTGCTTAAATTGAGTTTGACCTAAGGTAATGACATAACCTCATACCACATTTTTTATGTTTCAGCAGATTCACATTATTACCCTAAAATGTCATCCTGCAAAATTCCTTTGTGTTCCTTCAACTTTGAGAAGCCATACTGCAAGGTGTGTAGCCAACACCACTTGGTTCATTTAATACTTTGAAAACTCTCTTCTTATATTTGACAAGTCGTATCAACTATGTTGCATCTCATATGTTACCTCTTTAATCTTTGACTCACTTCCTATATTGGTTTCCCTCAATGTACATGTTTATTGTTTATTGCCAATATACTTGTGTACACAAGTTTCTAGCAAGTACCAATACAGCTTACACAACAAGAATACCTTATAGTATAATGAATTCCATAGCAAGGCCAGGAACTTCGAGTAAGTAAATTAACATTAAGTTACAATAATTCAATACAGAAACGCTATTACATACAGTTCACAACTCATTAAGATTATATAAGGCCTTATAATACAAAGACAATGTTTTACTTCAGTTTTAAATTCATTTCCAGTCAATGACTTTAAATGTGTTGGTAGCTTATTATATTGTCTTGCTCCCATTTCAAATGCACTTTTATCTGCTGCCTTGGAGTTATATCTTTTGATGACGTGCATGAATGTCTGACATGGGAACAGTTTTTGAATGATACCCAAATATCACAAGTTGTCCATTTGACAGCCAGCACTTCCTTGACTGAGAAACACTGGTCCCTATGAACTGAGCATGTATACCAGCAAAACGTCAGCAACAGATCTTCTGCAGCTTCTATTTCAAGTGATCATATCCAACCACTTTCATGTCCTCCCTGCAGTCTTCTTCTGTTATTATCACATTTCACACAATTTCATCCTTTTGCAATGATACAATTGCAGTGAGTCTTTCTCTGATTTGTTGCTCTGCGGATGAGTGACATTCTCCTGAAAAATTAGTTTTCCCACCATTTTTGTGTCTTCTGTGGCTGATGGCAGTTCACATGCTTGCTTAGCATTTTTTGTTACCCGTAAAACCCATAATTTTAATTGTGTTTATGATCATATTTATATATGTTTACTATCTGCTTTGTTATATTATTTTTGTATTGCTATTGTTAATCACATCATTCTTTTCCCCTTTTGGTTGCACAAAAACAGAAGTGTATGTTGTGTGCAGTGGAACAATGTTATTATTTTTTTGATTAGGAACTTAAGGTGTAGAAGTTAATCTTTTATAATTTACACCTTGTGCGGTGCAATAAACAGTTATAAGTGGTGTGGGGATTAAATTGTCCGTCTAGAAATGTTTATGAGAATGTAGAGTGCAGTAGAACTCCAATTATCTGAACTCAGATTATTCGAATCACTTTTTAAATTAAGATGGAAACATACTGCGAAAAAGCTTCCCCTCTTTTATAAAAACCAGCCCAACGCTTGGATAACTGCAGCATTATTTACAGAGTGGTACGGCGAAATTTTCATCCCTGGAATGAAAAAGCACCAAAATCTCTTGGAAAAAAAGGAAGTAAAGTGCTATTGGTTGTTGATAATGCACCAACTCGTGCCACTGAAGAAGTTTTGGAAAGAGGGAATGGCCAGTTTAAAACAATCTTTTTACCGCCAAACATCACAAGCTTGTTGCAACCAATGGACCAGTCTGTTATCGAAGCCACGAAACGCAATTACAGAAGGCAATTTTAGGGAAACTTTTGGTGGAGGGCGATGACGTAGAAGGTGTGTTGGCTAACTACAAAAAATAAATTTGAAAGATTGCGCTTACATGGTGGCAGAAGTTTCGATCTTGGTTAAGGTAGTCACATTAAGATGTGCATGGAACAATCTGAAAGGCATACCAACTGAAGAAGAGAAAGAAGCTCAAGAAAAAGAAAGGGAAGAGACAGTAGAAGATGTGGATGACGTGTCACTTGAAGAATTCAGAAACATTCTTTTGAAAATTCCCGGATGTTTAGAAGTTAGGGCTGAAAATATAGGAGAGTGAGTGGTGTGCGATTCGTCAGACCAATAGTATGAAATTCTAAAAGATGATAAACTTATTGAAAGTGTGAGAGAAGAAAATGTCGAGGAAGAAATTGACCTTAATATCTAAGTTGAAGCAGACATGGGACCATCAGTGTTAATGTGAAAGGAGCGTCAGTCCTATTGTGACCACATGCAACTTCTCACTGTCAAGCGTTTGCGCAACTAGGCTGCCCGAAAATGGATGAGTACAGTCAAACAGCTCACTTTGACCGAGATGTTCTGCAAGCAATGACATATTTACAGTATGGTATGTACATACTGTACTTATGTACAGCACTTATAAGTACGCTTAACATGTAAAAATGTTGCCTTTTCATTTAATTAATTAAAAGCTGTTTTTCTCCCATTTTCAACATACATCCAGTAATTAATTAAAATAGACCCTTTTTCGGAAAAATCCAATTATCCGAATGGGGTCCGGTCCCAATTGATTCTGATAAATGTAGTTCTACTATAGTAAATTTTACTAAACCTAGAGTTTGGAATTTATCTCTGTGATAACAATTTTTATGGCAAAATGTGTGACCATGGGTGTGGTATTTTTTAGAACCATTTTAAATTATAATATGAATTAAATACTTTTTCCTTTTAAATCTAGTCGAGGTATAGTCTTTGTCTTGCACTGATGACAATAAAAAAATATTGTCATATTCCTTTGAAACTCAAATCCTTAAAACAAATATTGAACTTTTAATATAAAAGTGTGAATTTATACTGTAAAATTTGTCTTGTTGAACAGGTATGCTTATTTTATGGTTCTGTTCTGAGAGTGTATAGCTTACTTTTTGAATGGGATTGGAGAATTGCTACAGATGAATATAAATATAGAAATACTAGCAGTTATTCCCAACTTCATCTGCTTGAAAGTGTGTTTTGCTTCTCTTTTAGGGTTGAAAATATGGTAAACTGTTTCCTTGGCTTTTATTCTTCAATGAAAAGTGTACGTCAAAGCTGGGACATAGGTAACAAAGTTGTAATGCCCAACAAAAGTTACAGTTACACACATTACTCACTTAAGTGGCATCCATTAATTACATGAGATATTTTTCTGGAATCCCGGAATCCCCTCCCCCTGTGGTGAGATTGGTTGGACCCCCCCCCCCCCTTTTACGATGATGGGAGGTTTTGACGGGGGCTCCCGTTCCCCTTGTTGCTGACCTTGTAGTTTTTTTTAGCTCTCCTGCTTTCGAGGACAGTTATGCACCCCCACCCCCTCCCAAAGTTGGTATATGCTTCATTTGTGAACCTTTTTCTTTGACTCTACTGTCCTACAGAAATTTAAAAGCTCACATGAGATTTCTGTCGACATCCCCCCTCCCTCCTTGGTGATATTTTGCCAGATCCTCCCCCCTAATTTCACCTCATAATTAATGGCAATAGATATCTTGAGCAGATTCTGACATCATAGCAGTCAGAATTCGCATCGCAACCACCTTCTGCACTCCAAATTCTCTGTGCACCATCGAATATTACTAATCATTCTGGTCCAGGCTGTATTTCAACCTTACCACAAACTTCGTGAATACAGCTTCTTGGAAATCAGTGCTTTGATTCAAATTTTGATTTTTCACATATATTGTGACACATATATTACGAACGGAATTGCAGTGTGATATCTCAGATGTCACACTATTTCATGTCCACAACTGAAGACATCTTCTTGTGAGCTTACCAACAGTACAACTTTAAAAAATTTGTTGTTTAAGTACAGATTTATATTTCTTGCCCTGGAACTATTATTATTGATCTCTTGACACAATTTAAGTACAACGCAATTCATGTCACTAAATTGGTGCTCATGAAAGCAACTTAAATTGCTAATAAAGTTTCAGTTATCATTCTGGTTCAAGCTGTATTTCAACCGAGCCACAAATTCAACCAATATTGTCACTAGAAAATCAAGGGTTCTATCAATCGCACATTAATACATTCACTATTTGGTTGTTAGTGGTGTCATTAATTGTGATATAAACTTAACCCACAATTTCAGATCGTGGTATCTAACAAAACGCTGAAATTTCACGGAAAAATGACTGTTGCAATATGGCGGTCGTAAAAGTGATTTGTTTTATATTTTATTTCGCGCAATAAAAGTGTGTAATTGGTGTTTAAACAAATAAAGAAAGTCAAGCTTGACTATTTCTGAATGCCACTGCAGACTTCTTTTTCTGCTCCAGACGAATGTGTCAAGCATGTTACAGACTTCTCTGGTTAATGCACCATGTTGTCTAGCTGATGTGCCTTTGCCCGCATTCAGTAGGAATACAATATATCCCAGGTGTCTGCTGAGCAAGGTCATCCTTGAGGGAGTACAAAATGCTCTTTAGTTTCGGTGGTGGTATGAAAACAATAGTAACCCCACTTTTCGCAAGAACCCATCCTATCCTTGACATTGCAGTACCAGAGTACGGCAAGAAGAAGATTAGTCAATCAGTTGGCTCATTGTTGGTGTTATTAAGCCTGCGTTTAGGCTCTCGGAATGATGGTCTTATCTGATGTTCAGTGTATGCATTGCACCTGAAGGTCTGATGCAGATGATTCAATTCCCCCGATAGGCTGTTGGCATCACATATCGCTCGCATCCTGTGTACAAGTGTGGTGAACACCATCTTGTGTGCTGCTGGATGGTGATGGCTACATACGTCAGGTCTGTGTGTATAGGTTTTCTGTACAAAGAATGTCCTAGAGTCCCATTGGGTTTCCTTCCTATCTATAAGAATGTTTAAGAAAGGCAACCAGCCTTGTGCTTCCACCTCCATCATTAACTTGATGTTTTCGTTTATGTTGTTCAGGTGATGCAGAAAGGCTTCCAGGTTGTCCCTGCCATGTGGCAAAATGTCAAAGGTGTCATCCACACAGTGGTAAAAAGCACTGGACAGGACTGCCCTTGGCCACTCCAACTATTTCATAATATTCCTCATCATACAGGAAATATGATGATTGAAGTGTGAGCCAGAATAAGTCATCTAACCCTGGTTCAAAATACAGTTCCAGTAGAGTCATCGTGTCAGTGAGAGGGATACTGGTGAATAGTATTGCCTGTATATTAAATCTTTCAGACTAGCTTCTAATCCTTTCCCATACAGAGCCATGAGAAATATGTTCCCTGCTTTGGCAATGTCATCCTGATGTGCACGAGGGTCTTTGAAAACATCAATGACTGGTAGTAAGTCATTGTTCTTCTGCAGGTCTTTTAGAAATTTCAGTTTACCCCGATTGAACAAAGCAGAAGCGGTGTCACAACCACTCATTGCATGCAGGAACAATATATGGTCTGATATGGTTTTGTCAGTACGATGAGGGTTGTAAATGGTCTGAGATACCTTTCGTTTTCCTGGTTTCCTAAATAAGATATTCTTTATGTTATGGCTACACAGGCCAATCAAAATCACAAAAAGATAGGTATCTTCCCCAACCACTGTCACAGATTCATTCAACGAGGCCAATTTTAGAGATGTTGTGATAATCAGCATCCTCCACTGCTGGTTGTGAAACAGTTTTTGACTCCTCAAATTTTTCCATTATCATATTTATCAACCAGCTTTTGTTTTTTGGTTTTGCAAGGAAACTCTGCTTTGAGACAGTGGGTACCATCGATTCACTAAATGATATTGAAGCACTTAGTTTTATTTGCGGTATTCTCAATCTTTCTGTGCACTTGGTACTTTCATGAGCTTCGTCGGCGTAGCCATCAAAAATTGGCATTTTATTTATAGTGTGACTTAATATATGAGACATAACTGCTGCAAATTTCTGCATATGTTTGGCTATGGTGTCATTTGACCCGATGTAACAAAAACCCTCCGTCAATAACACATTTTGTTTTACTGAAGTCTGCCTGTTCAATTGGCACAAAAGCCCTGTATAAGCTCGATTTTGTTCCTTTCCTCAGTCCGTGCTCATCAAAAAGAGAGAAATTAGGGGCTAAGTTCATAACCCAGAAACTCTCTCAGCTCTTCATCTGAATGTTTCACGATTGTCATTCGTTGAAAAAGTGTGATTGAATTAATAACTACAGCCCTGTCTTCTATCGAATAGAGCTATTCATGATTACAAGAGGCTGCACTCTTTCTATTCATTTGAACTTTACAGCATGAAAAACACCATCAATATGATGTATACCTTTCATGCCCATCTCCTTAGACAAGTGGCAATCAATCCTCTCATCTGCGACAACACAAGTGTGACATTTTGTCAGTTCTCTCTGGGAAAGGAGGATGCTCGTGGAACCAATCTAGCAATATATCTGCATCAGTGGTGTCTCGCATTCACCTAGCATCTCTACTGTCTACATGCTGTTCTGACGTTTCTAGTGTCATTCCAGTAAAGTGCTCAATCTCTTGACATACATTATGCAACGCTGTCATTCCTTTAGTCCATCTTGCCACAATGCCTGCAGTTACTCTACGGCCATGAGTGAAGCCTCCACTCATTTTCATTAGCTGATGGCTATATCATTCCAGGTGCCACACCACAGTTTTTCACTCCTACAAATGGAGAAACCTCCAGATGACATTGCGGTTTTCAAGGTATGCATGTCCTGGAGGTAAAGCATTTGGCATACAGGTGGAGAGAGGCATGTGCGTGGGGAAGACCCCTCATGAGCCCTTCTCAGCCGCCTGCGTACATGCCTGCTTGCCAATGCTGCCTCATTTACAGGATTAAATAATAATGAATGAATTATTCTGTGATAACTTATCGAAAGTATAAAGATGTCGTATGTAGTAGACCCTTTAAAAAAATTGAGTGTATTCAACTTAAAACTAGAAGGAATTCACTGATATTGACAGATTTTGATTAAAAAAAAAAAAAAAGTTAAAAAATTGAATTTTGGAGTGGAATAAGTGGGTTTTTGCAGCGATAGACAAAATACACCAATTTTCAGCTAGCGCTTGAGCCCGAATGCTTCTTTTGAGGAAAAAAACTGTAAGGGTGAAATTTGTAGGAAATTTTATGTACTTTCATTTTGAATATGGAGGTTATTTACAAAAAGTTGATTGAGAATTATAAGCAAAAAATAGCCAAAAAATGAGATTTTTGGCCCTTTTTTAATTTTTTTCAATGTTTAGTCATGAAATTTTGTTAGCAAACCTCAGATTCGGATTCAGCACACCAAAAAACATATAGAATGGAAGAAATCAAAACTACCCCACAACTTCCCTGCTAGGGGCTCTTTTGAGCACCTATTGACTGGACTATATAGTTTACATACATTTTTAGGATCTTTGTACAGCTGCCCCACCTTCCAATTGAAAGATTTCTTTTGCCTATTCCAATAACTTTAAAAAAATAAAACAGCCAAGTTTTGATGTTTTAGGAAGGAATGTATTCTCACAATGGCTAATCGTATCAAGGAGATGCGAAAAGGTTTGAAGGAACGTTTGCAGCAATTGGGAACACCAGGAACATGGGATCATATTACGCAGCAAATTGGCATGTTCTCTTATACTGGATTATCACGTGAGTACCGAAATATAATGACTTGCTTTTGTTTTGATGCTTTATAATGAATTACTACTAAATTATAGAATGCTTAGATTTTACACGTCTGCTTAATAGTTTTATGAAAAGGTAACATTTTCACGTATATTTTTTAATGATTTCTTTTTTCAACAGCTCGTCAGTGTGAGCACCTAATGAAAGAGTACCACATATATCTGTTGAAAAGTGGCCGTATTAACATGTGTGGTATCTCGACAAGGAATATTGATTATGTAGCCAAAGCAATACATGATACGATACTTAAGCTACCAGAACATTGAATGAATTGTTGTTAGCCAAACTTCTTCTTAGCTCTTGTGTAAATATTTCAAGGGACAACCAGGTCTATATATTTTATTTGTGTTTATGTAAATTGTGTATATAGATATTTTAGATGGGTATATTTATTTTTGTTTGAGACGTTTACACAGAGAATTTGCATGCAGCATTTTACAGAAGGCTGTTAAAAATAACACCAAATCAGTATTTTAAAATTTTTGCCTGGTAATTAAGTGATGCCAAGTGTTACAAAATAACGCTGCATGTAATCACCACTGTAAGCTTTAAGTATTTATTATGGTTTCTACTTAAAATGGGGCCATTCTAGGAAAATAAAATATTTTACCATGAATTGTAAATAAAGTATTGCAGTGTGTGTGTTTTTTTGAAGAAAGTATTTTTTTTCGGGGAAAATTTGTAATTCAATATTTTACCATTTTTAAATAAAGCAATAATAAAAGTGAGAGATTTACATATGTTATGAATAAAAATTATACTCAGGTGCTTCTGTCTTTAGTGATTAGAAATTTTATATTTTAATTATGTCAGAAGATATAAGTACTTCATCTCCTTAAATATTATTTATAAATTTATTCAACTGATCTTCAGCACATTAGCTTCCGAGTATATTTATTCATGCTGAACTCATATTGATTTTCGTTTGCTATGTATAAATGAATATTGTCTGTTATAATAGTGTTGACTTTTAGCTGTCCTATGCAATCCAAATATTTAAAACATAACATTTATTCATACATGTTGGTCCAATTTTACATGATAAAAGATTTATTTAAAATATTCTATAATCATTTCACTGCACTTGCCATTGTAGAATCTTAAATTAATTTACTTCCTCGGCACTCCAGAACTCTTCCACTATATAAAAAATATATTTGTTTACTTCCTTTCTGGATAGGTTACTTAAAAGAAAGAAATGATATTTAATTTTGATGAGTAAACTTTGAGTAGGCATTCTGAGAATTTCAGTATATTCTCTTGAGTTTTATGCCTATTCTGAATATACATATGGCTTTGTGATTGAGTATACTCTAACCATAACAAACATATTAGGTTATAATGATGTAATTGTGAAATAGTTGAGCCAGTTTCTCCTTTTTTTATACCCAGTATTTCGCTCCTCCAGACAGATCCCATATTACTGGTCAGGATTCTATTTTATTGTTTGAAGATCATGTTTAATTTCATTTCAGTTGTTAATATGCTAAGCAGATTTAAGTAGTCATTTCAAACTTCTTTGTTTTCCTTTGGAATCCAATTGGAAACAGCTCAGAAATTGTTATTCTGATAAACAATGCTAAACAATGGAAGCTGTTTTCGTCAGAAGATAAAATGTGCCAAATATTGAACCATTATACTTTTATCAGCATTACCAATATATGTATATCCAGTATATTAGATTGTAATTAATATATTAATTTTGCTCAGCAATTCATGTGGCAACCTAAAAAAAGATCACTTGTTATTTTGTGGGCTTTTTAATGAAAGTCAAGGTCTTTTCTTGGAGAAGCCACTATGCAGCTATGAATTCTCTGTGTTTAAATGAGTAATCCATAGTTTCTATTGTAAATTTATGTAGTTATTATTTTGATTTCTCAGTGATTTTATAGAATATTTATGGTAAGCACATTTAAACTTCATAGTTACCCCTTGAAAACAGAATTTGCTTGATTAGTTCCTATTGTTATCAACATGTAATACAGTGGTGGAAATATTTATTGCATCACCATTTGTTACGTCTTAATTTTGTCTTTGACAGCTGTTTGCTTGACGTTATACTAGTCCATTGTTGTTAAAGTGTTGGTGACGTATTCTTGCCTCTACAGTTTAACTTCCTGTTGCATATTTCCCAACAATACACACATATTTGTTGTCATTGTTGTCACTTTACAATTAAGCAGCATTTATACAGTCATTCTTTGTTGAGACACTCCAGTGTAAAGATGGGCAGATCAGTGGAATTAACACCAGAGGAGAAAGCTGCAATACTTGCTTATTCGTCAGTTGGTTTAAGCACAAGAAAGATAGCCTCTAAGACTGGTTTCAATCAGTCTACGATTTCGAGGTTTCTGAAAAAGTACAGAGAGACAGGAAAAGTTGATCGTGAGAAAGGAAGAGGTAGAAAAAGGGCGTCTACTGCGAAACAGGATAGGATATTAAAAAGAATTTCTCTCGGTAATCGTCGCCTGTCATCAACTGAACTAAAGCAAGAGTGGGAAGAAATGTGTGACGTTTCAGTAACCAGTAGAACTGTACGAAGCAGACTACTGGAAGCTGGACTCGCTGCCCGTCGTCCTAGAAAGAAGCCTTTATTGACCAAAAAAATGCGACAACAGCGGCTAAAGTGGGCAAAAGAATATGTAAAATGGACCCCGGAGATGTGGAACAGAGTAATCTTTTCAGATGAGTCCAAATTTAATCTGCATGGTTCCGATGGAAAAGTGTTCGCGCGTCGGAGAAAAGGTGAAGAATTTTTACCTTCGTGTATAACACAAACCGTCAAACATCCACAAGGACAAATGGTCTGGGGATGCATTTCCAGCTATGGAGTAGGTCATGAAGTCTACTCCATAGCTGGAAATGCATCCCCAGACCATTTGTCCTTGTGGATGTTTGACGGTTTGTGTTATACACGAAGGTAAAAATTCTTCACCTTTTCTCCGATGCGCGAACACTTTTCCATCGGAACCATGCAGGTTAAATTTGGACTCATCTGAAAAGATTACTCTGTTCCACATCTCCGGGGTCCATTTTACATATTCTTTTGCCCACTTTAGCAGCTGTTGTCGCATTTTTTTGGTCAATAAAGGCTTCTTTCTAGGACGACGGGCAGCGAGTCCAGCTTCCAGTAGTCTGCTTCGTACAGTTCTACTGGTTACTGAAACGTCACACATTTCTTCCCACTCTCGCTTTAGTTCAGTTGATGACAGGCGACGATTACCGAGAGAAATTCTTTTTAATATCCTATCCTGTTTCGCAGTAGACGCCCTTTTTCTACCTCTTCCTTTCTCACGATCAACTTTTCCTGTCTCTCTGTACTTTTTCAGAAACCTCGAAATCGTAGACTGATTGAAACCAGAGAGGCTATCTTTCTTGTGCTTAAACCAACTGACGAATAAGCAAGTATTGCAGCTTTCTCCTCTGGTGTTAATTCCACTGATCTGCCCATCTTTACACTGGAGTGTCTCAACAAAGAATGACTGTATAAATGCTGCTTAATTGTAAAGTGACAACAATGACAACAAATATGTGTGTATTGTTGGGAAATATGCAACAGGAAGTCAAACTGTAGAGGCAAGAATACGTCACCAACACTTTAACAACAATGGACTAGTATAACGTCAAGCAAACAGCTGTCAAAGACAAAATTAAGAAGTAACAAATGGTGATGCAATAAATATTTCCACCACTGTATGTATATGTAGTAAAAAATAAAGCATTTATGTGTACTGAAGAAACTGTATTGTACTAATATAAAACGGGATGCTTTTTAGCAAAACTTTCCAGTGCCACAATCTGTAACTGGTGATAGATTGATAATTGTACAAAAGCGTTGTGCTTTTTATTTTTGTATTTAATTTGCTTGTTTTAGAATTATGGTTAGTTTTTTTTTACAAATAAATCAGCTTATTGAGTGTCTCAATGTTCTAATGCTTATTTCCAACAAACTAATGATATTTTTTCATCAATATTTGTAGATACTTTCATGATGCACTAACAAGTCTTGGTTTTTGATTTTTATGTAAGCGTAGTTCTAAAGAACCTTAGGAAGTCTAGTCAGAATATTTTTTATAGTTGCTGTTATATTTAATGCAATTGGTTATGTACTGATTTCTGTTTGATTAGTGTATTTTGAACCTTTTTCTCATCAGTCAGTTTTGGAATTTCCTGTAAGCAATGATACGCCAAGGTTTTGATTTATGGAAAAACTGAACTACCAATTATTCCAGTAATAAGAGGTGTCATCACTTCTTCATTGAAGTATTACTTTAGCTGATTAATTTTTTTACATCCTAAAAATGAAACTGGAATTTGCATCCATTTTGGCAAATAAAACCATATAGTAATTCTTTACTGCCATGAGGAATCATAAATTGTAGTTACTTAAAAGTATGATAATATTGCTATTTACAACAGATAAAGGCTAGGGGCTGTGATGAACAAACAAAAATAAATGTAGTAATCATTTTAAATTTGGTTCATCTAGAAAATTAGCATCTGTAAAACATTCTTTTTATTTTGAGTCCAACCTCATCAAGTTATGAACTTGGTTTTTTAGAGATTTGCAGCCTTGAGATCAATCTTCGTAATAGTGCTGAAAAATCATCCCCTTCATTGTTAATGCTTCCGCTAGTAATTCTAACATTGTGCTTTTCATTTATGTGCCTTTCTCTATTCAGAGTATCTTCAATTTTTGCTTCCATAAGCTTCTTGACTTTTTACAACTTGCTGCTAGCAGTCGAAACTTCGGGTGAAAGATTGCAGCCAGTTTGCATTCTTTGTCTTCATTAATCGTCTGAACCTTTTTTTTTCTATCCCAGTTTCCATGATTTAATCATGTAACAAATGTCAGTTTATTTCACCAACTAACACCAAACAAACACAAACTGGGAATATTTTCCTCATAATAAAAAAATTAGTTTATAAAAATATTCAAACCAATCACCGATTGAATTTGAAACAAGTAGTGAGCATCAGTTTGCAGATGTAAAATACAAACCCTCCACAACTCTAGTGTCCTAGCTTACCATAACAGTTATATATGCATCACACTTACACTTCCCATAACCTTATTTGTTTTCCATTCGTTTCGCCGCATGTACGAGTATAGTTTGTTTGAATTCTGCACCATGCCAAATGATGTCAACAACCAATGTAATGCACTGAAGGTAATGGAAGTTCAATTTAATGGAATTTAAGAAGACCGTTAAACTAAAATATCATTATCTTGTAAGTTAGTGTTTTTTTTTCTGTCTTTCACCGGTGCAATCCTCCATCCCTTCCTATCTTGCACTAACCTCTTCATGTCAACATGCCCCTTAAAACCTAAGTCTTCAATTATCTGCTTCATATATTTTAATCTTTGTCTTTCTTCGACTCTTCCCTCCACTAACAAATTAACCATGTCTTTAAATGTGATCCATCATTCTGTCTCTTCTTTCTGTAATACTCCTCCACAAGCATCTATCCTGATTGTGTACTGTTGCTGCTGTAGTTTCTACTAAATTTCATCATTTTTGTCTTGATTTGGTTTATATTTAGTCCGCAATCTTCCTTCAGTATTTTATTAATGATATTCAGTAACTTCTCGGTATCCTCAGTCTGTTCTGCTAACAGGAAAATGTCATCAGAAAATCATTGCATACTCATTTTTTCTCCTTGAACAGCTATGCTGCATTCGAATTTCTCTTTTACTTCCCTTATTGCTTCTCCTACATACAAATTGAATAATATTGGAGATAGACTACAACTATGTCTCACATCCTTTTTAGCTGATGCATTTTTCTCTGGATTATCTACTTCTTTATATAGTTTATAAAGTATTCTTCTATCTCAGTATTTTAGACCTAATGTCTTTAAAATTTTGAACAACTTGTCCAACTTAAAATTATCAAAACTTTTTGGAAACCAACAAGTGTCATAAAAGTATATTTGTTTTTCTTGATCTGTCCTTCGAGTATTATTCTTAAAGCCAGAATTTGCTTTTTTTTTTTGTACTGTACTTTTTCCTAAATCCAAACTGATTGTTATCTACTATCTCTTCTACTGCCCTTTCTATTCTTCTGTGTGTTATCCTGATCAGTAATTTTGAAGCATGTGAAGTTAGACTCATGGTGTGTTAAATCTCACATTTGTTCTTTCTTCAGAAGTGTGAAGATGATACTTTTGTTAAAATTAGTTGGAATCTCTACTGTTTCATAACTGTTTGATATCAATTTGAATAATCTATGGATCCCTTCTTCTCCTAGGAATTTCAGAAGTTCTGCAGGATTCCAACTGCCTTATTTGATTTCAGATATTTCAAAGCTCTGTTGACATCAACTTCTTTTAGAGTACATTGTTGTTTAAATCATCCCCATCACTGTTCATTTATTCCTTCCATCTGTCAGCTTTGTCTTCTGAGTTTAAAAGAAGTTTCTCATCAGCAGCTTTAATGTTTATACTTCTTTTCTTCATTTTTTTTCCCAAAATTTTGTTTAATCTTCCTATACGCTATATCTGCTTCACCTTCTACCATTTTCTTTTCTACTTCTTTGCCCTTTTATTTCGATTTTTTGCATTTCCTGTTTGATTTCTGAAATGTTTGTACTGCTCCTTTGCTGGTTCATCCTGAAAATTTTTGTGGTTTCTCCTCTGATCCATCTACTCCAAAATTTCCACTGTGATCTGAGGTTTTAGGCAGTTTATTTCCTAAAGCCTAATGTCTCATTACCAGTTTTGATTATTTCTCTCTTTAAAGCATTCCATTCATCCTCAGTTGAACTCCTTTCAGAGTTATTTCTTAGACCTACGTCTACCATAAATTTTTCTCTCATGTTGGAATGTTTCAGTTTGATCATTTCCATTCTGTTTGGTTGTATTGCTTGTGTATTCTCTTTAATTTCATCCTGCACTTCATAACTATTATATTTTGGTCAGAGTCTGTCAGCTTCTGGGTATGCTTTGCAGTGTATAACTTGATTTCTGACTCGTTGTTTGATCATGATACAATCTAGCTGATATCTACCTGTATCCACTAGATGTTTCAAGGTGTATATCTGTTGTGTATGATTCTAAGTGTGTTTGTCATGACTAATTTATATTTTTCACAAAATTCTAACAACCTGCTTTCTTGTTCATTTCTTTCTCTAAGACCAAAGCTTCCTACAGTATAGTCCCCTCTTTACTTTCTACCATCACATTTCAGTAACCCATAATTATTAGATTTTCAACTCCCTTTCACATATTTCCTTCCTCATTGGTAACTCCGAGAGAAGGTTGAAATGTCTTGGCTCGTTATGCCGAGAAAACATTTACGTGCATGAGATGCAAGATTTATTTATTTAAAACAAATGTTCTTTTAATATTTACTTTTAATTGCAAAAAGCAGGATTAAATTTAAATTACACCCTCTAATTACAAAAGGAAAACACAAGTGCGGAATTAAAAAAAAAACATTTATAAATAAAACACTGAAAGAAATACATGTTTGTTTAACATTACACAAAAAATTGAAAACTCAGCCAGCAAAAGAAAAAAAACAGAAACTGACAGACAATAAACAAATTGTTCCCGGCTAGGGAGAGCAAGAAACTCCTTCAGTTTGGGCGTATACTGGGTAAAATGTTTATATGTAATTGTTACTTATCGTAACTGCAGGAGGCTGTCTGTGACCTTGATGTTTTCTTGACAACTCCATCTGGCAACTGAGGTGGGTTCACTTGTGGAAACACATAAAGAAAACAGCACGACAAATATTGTCGTGACGAAAACGCGACCTCCACGTTTCTTTGAAAAATCCGCGTACACACACACATGCGGACTGTACGGGGTCCAGCCCCCAAGTGCCCGCGACAGTTTCACCACACTCACCCCCGGCCTCCGGGAGTGGCATCTCTACCTGCGACAAACAAAGACACACACGCGCCAGGAACCTGTCGCCAGGAATGCGCCACCTTCCGCTGTCTTCCAAAACGGCTGGATGAAATGTCTCACAAATGGAGAGGTGACGGAAAATCAATGACAGCAGAGGCTGGACATTACATAGCCCCAGACCACTGGCTGAAGTCTTTCTTGACGAAGAAAACTGAAAGTCCGTGGTTTGATGTCCCATAATTTTCACTTCAGTTCTCATTTCTTTCAAAACTTTGACGCCACCACACAACTGTTATTGCCCAACTGACACTCGAAAACCAGTATGAATATGCCCGTATTTTGAAATGAACGGTGATGGGCCTGAAGCATTGTTTCACTTCTACTTAATTACATTCTTAACTGACATTTGGCTGAGTCCAGGTTATTATCTAACAGCAACAACATACAAATTTTGAATCTTTTTCTTAGTATAATGATCTTCTATAACAAACATACATTCATTTTACTAATCTCTAGCTGAGTCTATGATCTAATCTCTTGAAACATATAATTATTATTATTATTTAATGTAAATTTAACACAAAAATTCTCGCAACCTTTTAGAGTGTGCATTCTGAATTTACACCTGTACTAAAATAACTTGATGATCAAAAATTAATCTTTACTTAAAAAGTTGGCAAAACAAATAAAATCTTGATCTCATGCGAGAAAAATATGAAACGAAATGTTGATACAAACAAACTATTTCCGTTTGTATGAAAAATTAAATTAAAAACAAATTCCCTTACAATCGTACGTAGAAACAACTATACCACAATTAAATCTTGTACAAAATATTCAAACGACCCTGTTGACTGGTAAGGGTTTTATGGAATTAAAGAAAAAAATTAAGGTTGACAAAAAACCTTTTGAAAAAAATCAACGATACATAATCAACAAACTCAAAAACATCTATTTGTATATTTCAGAAACAATAAAAAGAAATCTATCAAAAATACCTCCACCACAAACAGCAAATTGATGTATGCTGGACAAAACAGCTGTCAGACCAAATTATCAAAACTATTCCTACGAATATTTTTTACATTAAGAAGAACAAAAATCTGAAACAGCAAATTGATGTATGCTGGACAAAACAGCTGTCAGACCAAATTATTAAAACATTCCTGCGAATATTTTCTACATTAAGAACAAAAATCTGAAACCGCAAATTGATGTATGCTGGACAAAAACAGCTGTCAGACCAAATTATCAAAACTATTCCTACGAATATTTTCTACATTAAGAACAACAAACATCTGAAATAATATTTTGAAACAAAACCAATAGATTAGCTCCCAAAAGAATATTATTTTTATCAGACCAGAAATTGTCTGCAGACAACGCTTTCCCTCCAAATGAAAAACGGCAACATTACGACATCTGATTCTGTGATTTCCAAAGAGAAAATGAAAATATTTTAATCTCTTCTTCGGAACCATTATTCTGTTGCGTACCCTGGGTAACTTTTTAGAACAAATTCTCTTATTCTGGCATGTCAGAAACCATTCCCAGCTGTTGCATTCTTTCACTCCGCAACTGCTGAAGTATCGGTGCGGAAAAACCGGCTTGGACACCCCTCTACCTGTGAACTCTCCACCAACACGATAATAGACATTCCACTTCTCTGAAAGGTTTTCGCTCATTATGCCAAGCAAAGCAACTTTTTTCTCAGCCTCAAGAAATTGAACATAACTTCTATCCCTATGTTCACTGCCAAATCTGTGTGAAGGGATGCGTCTTTTTGTGTCAAATGGCTTGACATCAACTTCTGAAGAATAATTCAGTGATTGAACTGTGTATCCCGCAATAAGTGACATGTTGTTTCTGCCCCGTGTCCCAGGTGTGTTACTCATCTGCTCCTCATCGGTTTTGTCTCCGATGTGATTGATATCAGTATCGGTAATCAAAGGTTCCTGGACTGATTCTTCTAAATCAACACTCATTACAGGTTGACCTACTTTTTCACATGCTGAGGCAAATCCATCGCGAATTTCCTGCTTAATATCAGCTAACATATTTTCAGTTTCACTTTGAGATTTAATTATGCTGCCCTGGATTTGCTGCAACAACAGAAATAATGTTCCGTTCAGGCTGTTAGGTATCTCATGAGAATCAGCTAATACCAGTAGCTGACTCATATTTGCATGTGGATCCCTGATTGTACCAGGTGACAGAAAATTGTCCATAATTGACTTAATCAAATCCTACGATAAAATGGTAACTTCTGCCCTCTCAATGTAACCACTCAGCACTTATATCGGACCAGAACCGATTTCAAATCCATAGTTCCTACTTGACATAATCAAAAAATAGAACAGCAGAAAAATCGTACAACATATCACGACATTAGATGTCAGGATATCCAGCAACATCTCCAAAAAAGAAAACTCAAAACTTATGCCATTGAGCAAAGCAAAAATTGTCTAAACATATAAAAAAACATATAGACAAAAGCAGCAACAACATTTGTAGAATCATCAACATGCTGTTCTGAGGAGAGAGAAAAAAACACCTCGACAGCTACACTAACAAAACAAATTTGCACCACGTACATTGCATCTAGAAGAACTGCAATAGAAATATTAGCGTGTATTATTGCTAACATAAAAAATATAATTAATAGTTTTATACACTATTGGGATATACAAAACCCGACATTGAAGTTTACTTGAAACGTAAATTTAGATGCTTCTGTTTGTCACAAAAATTTGAAAAATAAACTTCACTCCAATTTGATAAACATCCTTAAAAACATCGTATCAGGCCTGATTATTTCGGCCCCAACGGAGGCGCACCATTGAAATGTCTTGGCTCGTTATGCCGAGAAAACATTTACGTGCATGAGATGCAAGATTTATTTATTAAAAAAATGTTCTTTTAATATTTACTTTTAATTGCAAAAAGCAGGATTAAATTTAAATTACACCCTCTAATTACAAAAGGAAAACACAAGTGCGGAATTAAAAAAAAGAATACATTTATAAATAAAACACTGAAAGAAATACATGTTTGTTTAACATTACACAAAAAATTGAAACTCAGCCAGCAAAAGAAAAAAAACAGAAACTGACAGACAATAAACAAATGTTCCCGGCTAGGGAGAGCAAGAAACTCCTTCAGTTTGGGCGTACTGGGTAAAAATGTTTATATGTAATTGTTACTTATCGTAACTGCAGGAGGCTGTCTGTGACCTTGATGTTTTCTTGACAACTCCATCTGGCAACTGAGGTGGGTTCACTTGTGGAAACACATAAAGAAAACAGCACGACAAATATTGTCGTGCGAAAACGCGACCTCCACGTTTCTTTGAAATCCGCGTACACACACACATGCGGACTGTACGGGGTCCAGCCCCCAAGTGTCCGCGACAGTTTGACCACTTCTCACCCCCGGCCTCCGGGAGTGGCATGTCTACCTGCGTCAAACAAAGCAACCTCGCCGACAACACGACGCCAGCAGGAATTTGCCAACCTTCCCTGTCTTCCAAAACGGCTGGATGAAATGTCTCACAAATGGAGAGGTGACGGAAAATCAATGACAGCAGAGGCTGGACATTACAAGGTGGAGTTTAGAAGGAAATATATCTCATTCCACGATATGCAGAATAATAACAGCGAATACCACATTCTGTTCTTCCTTTCTGATTCAACACTTGAATAAATCCGATTTGTTGTGCAGGATATTGTAGGATGGAGTATCCGCTTCAAAGTATCGTTCTGAATCTTAGTTTAAGATACTTGAGATTCATCTCCGACAGGTAATCCCTTGTATCAAGGAGAAGTATTGGACTTGTTTGAATAAAGTAGAAGAATACCAAAGATGGTGCTGCCGAGTGGCTAAATACGGGAAGAAGCAATTTCAAGATCACGAACAAGATGCGTGGACCGATTGCAGAAGGAGTCGAGATAAATGAAGTGCCATGATGACTAATGGAGCAGAATGAATCTAGGACAGATCGATTAAAATGAAAGAGCACGTTTCGGATAACCAGCGGGTGTGGAAATGTCAAATGATGATGAATATTACTTACCGATAGCTTTCTATAAAATTGTAAATTAGCTACTACCAGTGCCCTTAACCTTTAGCTGTTGCTTTCCCTTTGTGTACGCTATTTTTCCACAAGTTTTGTGTTCATTACATTGTGTTAGTTTCTACTTGCAACTCTGTGTCCTTTTTTTAATCACTGAGACAACCGCTGCCAGTTGTAAGATTGGGAAGCTTCTGTGTGGTAAGTTAGCACCTAACCAACAACTATGTTCGAACCACAGAAAAAGAAAGGTTTGTGTGTATATGATTCCAGGAAAACCCTTCGATATGGTGCAATGTCACTCTCGGAGAGGATTTTTAACAAGTTGACTAATGCTCTACTACTTGTGCCATGTCTGTCTCAGCGAGAATATTATGTTACTACTTTACACATGCTCACAATTCACACCATGTTATTAAGAAACACTAGAACAGCGAAGATACACTATAACACTTGTTTATTGATAGAGTGTGGAATTATGGAGTTAAAATACGTACTCTTGTTTCATTTTTACAAACGAGGGGTCATGTTTCATTTTTACAAACGATGGCACTACTGACATGTAAAATTTATATAGTGGTAAAATTTGTACTTTGGTATTGTTAAAACAGTGGTAGCTTAGAAACTAGCCAAGTAGTGTGTTTACAGCGATTGTTTGAAAAAATGTGAAAAATGTAAATTTCACATGAAGGTTTTCGCTGGATGATTTTTTTTTATAAACGTTTTTGCTAAAGACCTAACTTAACAACAATGCCTCAAATGACTTCTACTTTTGATGATCGCGCACCATTAGAAAAGGCTTCTTACAATTTATTGGCAGAATTTCGTTGTGGTCGTGCTTCTGTCAGCGATAAATTTCGCGTAGGTCGACCAAAGTAGGCTGTTGTTCCAATAAACACCATTGATACTTCGCGCAACACGATTGAAGACAAGAGGACCGGCATATGATTTACTGTGAGATAGAGGCATGGGCGCCGGCAGGATTACTTTAAAGGGGTGCATCTGTATTTTTTTTTATATATTATATATAACACTTATTACTTATTAACTAAGGATACTGAATTTATAGACAAGGTTTTGGACAACAACCTAGGCCCCTTAAGTTATTATTCAAACAGTGAATTTAATAATAAATTTTTTGTTTCTTAATCTTTTTCTGTGCATTTTCTTTCATAGCAGGGGGGTGCAAGTGAACCCCCCTCCCGGCACCCATGGATAGAGGCATCCTTAAGGTGCGTTTCCACTGAGGCAACTTCTGGGCAACATGTGGCATGCGACAAGGAGTATTTCAAGCGAAGCAACATGTTGCGACATGTAGCAAGCAACAATGACGCATGCTACAGGTTGGGCCGTGTCGCCGGTCGTATGGGCCACTGTGCAACACAAGTGTCGCACGATGTTGGCGGCGGTGGATGAGTGCGACAGAAAACGGGCGACATGGAGTGGAATGTGCAGGAAACAACCTTATTTATTGAAGATTATCATACTTCACCGGAGTTGTGGAACAACAAAAGTGCATCATGTAAAAACAGGAAAGCGAAAAGTGACAAATTAATACTACTTGCTAACAAGTACGAATGTTCATTAGATGAAATAAAAAAGAAAATCAAGAATTTGAGGTCTGCTTTTCATCGTGAACATAAAAGGAATACTAAACCAAAGAGCGGCTCCTCTCCTAAAGAAGAGAAATGGTTTGCTTATAAACTCTTGACATTTTTGTTAGATGTTAACATTCCAGGACAAACTTTTTTAACAGCAGAAAATTATGAGGTACGTTAATTAATATAATATGTACCTAATTATTTTTGACAGAATAGTTTACTAATGACAGATCCAGAGACGGAATAGGGGATTTACAATCTTTTTAGTTATACAAGTAAATAAAAGTAGTTTTATGGTGGGTTTAAACAATATATATATATATTTCAAAAATTGTCGTAATTAAAACTTTACAAAAGGACTTACATATAATTAAGATAAGCTGTATTTACAGCGTATGTAAAAAAGTGTTTTCAAATTTAGATTGTGGTAAATAATAGTAAAAAACTTTTCTTGAATCGACCTTTCACTCATACAGTTGTGTATGATAGGGATAAATTGTCATATAATGGTAACTTAGCTAAATACATTATTTTACGTATGAATACATAGTTTACGTTTTTGTCTTAGTATTTGTCTTTCCAAGATACTTTTCCTTCTTTTGAAACAAAGTACCTTGCGATTCGCACTACTTTTAACAAATAAATCTTTTATCCACCACCTATGTTTTTACCCGTTTTCTTCTTTTATTGCCATTTGCGAGGATGAAATAAGCAGCAGCTGCCACTGCTTCTGATGCCATGACGCACACTACTGGCCGCATAACGTGAAATGCTTTTGCCGCATGCTACAAGCAACGGCGACAAGTAGCAAGCGACAACTGGCAACAGATTCCTGACAGGGCCGGCGTTAGGGGGGTGTAAGCGGGTCAAATTTACCCGGGCCCGACGGCTGATGGGGGGCCCCGATCACCGGCTGCAGGGGCCCCCAGGCTTTGAAGCCTAGAATCCGCCCATCGCCCCCCCCCCCTGCTAGTTTGTAGAGCTAAAAAAAATCGTCCATTTTACCCCGGGCCCGAAATTCCTAGCGCCGGCCCTGATTCCTGGGCGACATTCGACTTGCGACAAAGTATGATGACGCACGGCGACATGTAGCAACAAAATAACTCGCGTAGCATGCTATATGTTGCTCGTTGTTGCCTCAATGGAAACGCGCCTTTAAGCATATCGAATACTACCGTACATTAGATTTTGCTTGAACATTTAGCTGTGAAGATCTGTTCCAGATGGATTTCGTATAATTTATCAGAAGCACAAAAACAGGCTCATGTCAATTGTAAGGGAATGCTCAAAAAATTCGACTGAGGAAATTCAAAATTCGTTAACATCATTGTATCTGGAGACGAAACTTCGATATATTCGTACGAGCCGAAAAATAAACAATCAGCTGTTTGAATGTTCCAAAATGATCCGAATAGAACAAAAGTGGTTTTGGTGATCGAATAACAGTTAATGCTGAACGGTAGTCAGCAATTTTCTTGCCAGAAGTCAATGATATAATCAGGAAAAACAATCCAAAACGTCGCATCATTATTACAATGTCAGCTCTCACACGGCGCGTCAAACAATTAGTTATTTGAAGGAGAGAAACATCGAATGCCTCATTACCAGTATTCACCTGATTTAACACCTAACGACTTCTTTTTGTTCCAGAACAAAAAAAAAAAAAGTTTCGACTGTTGAATCCTACCAAAACCAAGTTTTTGACTTACCAGAATCAGAGTGGAAAAAAAAATGTTTCAAGCATTTGTTCGAACGCGTGAAAAGGTTATAAATCTTTTTTTTTTAAAAAATAAAAAAAAAATTATTTTGAGACACAATAAAACGACAATAAGGCGACCCTTGTATAATCTCTTCAGCTTCGAAAATGTCGATTATTTATCTGCATTTCAATGGAAGGAGAATTATTCTTCGTGTATCTTGTTCCATTTTGCTTTAGTTTTCATATGCCATAGTACACTCATGTTAAAACAACTGTTACCTAATGTTTTACGATTAATAACATTTTGATTTTTTTTATTATTATTAATTCAATTGTGATGGAGCATAGGCTCAGGTGGCAATTCTCTTAGTCATTTGATTACCCCTTTTTTAATTATTTTGTATAATTTGTGTGTTAAATTCTTCCACATCCACTTCTCCGATTTACAAATTTCAATCTTAAATTCCTTCAGCGTTTTTGGTGAATTTTTCTTCTGTTTACTTGGTAATTTGTTCCAATCTCTGACATCCTTACCTACATTAAATCGAGTGCCAGTTAGTGGTCATGGTCATCTTTCCCCTTACTTGCACTATTCCTAAATCTTCGACCAATAACTCACCAAGCCCCGTCACCAACTTAGGCCCTTTTCCTCACAATTTTTTACTATCTCCTTAAACTCTTCCAGTTTCAATTCCTCTGTAGTTGTGCCATTCTTCTTTTTTCTGACATTTCCCTAAAATATCATTTCAACTCTAAAGCCTGTGCCGTTTTATAATTATATCTCCCGCCTCCCTACTTCTATTTTGACTACTATTTTACTGAATCCCCCATCAGTATTACATTGTGATCACTTATTCCTTCAGTTACCTCATATCCCATAAGATTTTCATCAATCAGGCTTTATTAGAAAGAAATCCAACATGTTTGGTACCCTCGTGTTCTGCTATACCACTTACGTAAAACCTCCTTCCCTTACTAAGGTGATTTCCGTCGGTGGGATAGTCCATTGTGGCTAATTGATCAGTTACCGCCCGCCTCAAGCTGGGCAGCCCCCAGCCAATTAGGTACTGATCCGCCCCTCATCTTGCGCTTCTATAGGTGTGTGGAGCAGCAAGCATGTCACAGTGCTTGTAACAACGATGAGAGAAGCAATCACCTGGCAAAAAGAAAAACAGTATAAAAACCTGATAACGACAACGAGATTCGCCTCATGGAATGTGAGAACCATGTTACCGGGAACTGACACCCCAACTAATGGCATCCCTGAACTTAGGAAAACATCTATCATCGACAGGAAACTGCTGCATTTGAGAGTTGATATCGCTGCCTTGCAAGAGACTCGGCTTTCGGATGAGGGCACTGTTCGTGAACAAAATTATACCTTCTTCTGGAAGGGTAGAGACAATGGCGCAAAGCGAGAGCACGGGGTGGGCTTCGCAGTTCGCAACAGCTTGTCTAATTGCATTGAGGCACCCATCTGTGTTTCAGAGAGAATTATGTCCTTGAGAATAATAACTGCTTCGGGTCCCATAACCCTAATATCAGCTTATGCACCTACACTAAAGGCCTCTCCAGAAGTTAAAGATTCTTTCTATGAAAGCATACGTGCATGTCTAGCAAAAGTACGTGTCTCTGAGAAACTTTTTATTCTTGGTGATTTCAATGCAAGAATTGGCAGCAGTTCTGACAACTCGCCGGATTGTATCGGCCGCCATGGAATAGGAAACATAAATGAAAATGGGCAGCGTCTATTGGAATTATGCACATCACATTCCCTCTGCGTATGTAACACCTATTTTCAAAATAAGCCTGCTCACAAAGTGTCATGGAAACATCCAAGATCGGGTCACTGGCATCAGCTTGATTTTATCATCACTCGGAGGCGTGATTTGCGTGACGTTCTCAATGCCAGAACCTATCACAGTGCAGACTGCGACACTGACCACTCTCTGGTAATGGCCAAAACACGTATGATTCCAAAGAAGATCCATTCAGCGAAAAGCAACCGCCGCAAATTAAGTTTAATATCCCAGTCAATCATGATGATGCTTTACACAAACAATTCTCAGCCGAAGTAAAAGAGAATCTCAGTCATGCTTTACTGAGGGACACAGGTAGCGCGGAAGACATGTGGCTTCTAGTGAAAGAAAAACTCTTACAAACTGCTTTAAGCACCTTTGGAACAAAAGATACGTCTCAGAATGACTGGTTTGCTGATTACGAGGACAAATTACGTCCATACATTGAGCACAAAAGAGCAGCTCATATAATACTTCTAAACATCCCAGTGATCAAGCCAAGTTGGAATACAAAAAAGCTAAAGCAGATCTACAACGTATCACTCGCCGTTGCGTGAATGAGTATTGGACAAACCTCTGCAAGTCCATACAGCAGTACCATGATATCGGGGACTACCGAGGCATGTATCAAGGCATCAAGAGTGCAATCGGGCCCACAACCAGGAAACGTGCTGCCCTAAAAGACTTAAATGGGGAACCTATTGTTAACAAGCAGAAGCAGTTGGAAAGATGGTCAGAACACTACTCATACTTTTACTCCAGGGCAGTCAGCATAAAGCCTGAAGTACTGGATAGTTTACCAACTTATCCTACTGCTTTAGAACTCGATGATTTACCTTCACAGGACGAACTTCATTTTTCACTGGAGAGACAAACTGGGAAAAAGTACAGGTCGTGACAACCTACCGGCTAAATAATTAAACTTTATTGTGTTTTTCCGGTCATATATGAACTTCTAAAGCGGTGCTGGTATGAGGGTACAATACCACAGGACATGCGTGATGCAGATATATTTACCCTTTATAAGGGCAAAGGTGATAGAGGCGATTGCAACAATTATAGAGGTATATCCCTCCTCAGCATTGCTGGAAAAGCTATCGCTCGATTCGTTTTGGGAAGACTGGAAACCCTCACCTCACGTGTCTACCCCCGAATCTCAGTGCGGATTTCGCGCCGGCGCGGCCGCTCCACGAGTGACATGATCTTCACTGTCCGCCAACTTCAAGAAAAATGCCGTGAACATCTTGTGCCTTTATACATGGCTTTTGTCGATCTAAATAAAGCCTTTGATACAGTTAGCCGTACCGGCCTTTACGACATCCTGCACAAAATCGGCTGCCCACCTACGCTGTTGTCTTTAATCAAAGCCTTTCACGATAACATGCAAGGCTCTGTGATATTTGATGGCGAAGCTTCTGCATCCTTCAAAGTAAACCGCGGTGTACGACAGGGCTGTGTCTTAGCGCCCACACTCTTTGGAATTTTCTTCTCTGTTCTGCTCTTAGTAGCTTTTAAAAACTGTCACGTTGGAGTACATCTGCATACAAGGAGTGACGGTAGACTTTTTAATATAAGTCTATTGAGATCTACTAAAAAGCGTATTGAACTAATTGTTCGTGAACTTCTATATGCTGACGATGCGGCTTTTGTCGCTAATACCGAAGAAGAGCTTCAGGAGGCGCTCACTAGATTTGGTCATGCATGTCATCTGTTCTCGATGAGTGTCAGTTCCAAGAAGACGGTTGTCATGGTTCAGGGTACAGACCGTCTTCCAAAAATAACATTGGAAGGCATCCCTGTTCAAGTAGTAGAACACTTCCAGTATCTCGGCTCCATCACTACATCCAACCAGTCCATTCAAAAGGAGATTGACGCACGAATTGGCAAATCCGCGACGACTTTTGGCAAGCTATCCACACTTGTCTGGAGAAACCCCAAGCTAACTCTCTCCACCAAAATTCTAGTATACCAGACGTGTGTCCTGAGCATCTTACTGTACGCAGCTGAGACGTGGTCCACTTACGCCTGGCAAGAGAGACAGCTGAACGCTTTCCATATGCGCTGCCTGCGGACAATACTTGGAGTCACGTGGCAGGACAAAATGAGCAATGAGAGTGTTCTGTCTACCACGAAGTGTCACAGTATTACTGCCAGCCTAAAACAAAGACGACTCCGCTGGCTTGGCCACGTCCATAGAATGGACCCTGAGAGACTACCACGGAATGTCATGCTCAGTCAGACTGCTAAAATCGAGAGACCTTTAGGGCGCCCGATGCTAAGGTTTAAGGACAACTGCAAACGTGATTTGGAGAGCTTCGGCATGCGCACTTCTGACTGGGAAGCTTGCGCCAGCACGAGACCCTTATGGCGTCATCATATCACCACCGGCATGTCCAAATATGATAAAGCATGGTTGGATAAAATAAAGCTGAAAAAGCTTCGTAACAGGGAAGTACATCCACCGGATCCCTCTTTCGTGTGCGATAGATGTGGCAAAATTTGTCGCACCCCCGTCGGACTATTCAGCCACAAAAGAAGATGCGATGCACTCAACCCAAGTGATAGCTGAGTCACTACAACTATCATCTGTGAAGGTGCTGTGGCCAATATTATTATTACTAAGGTATTTGCAAATTTATGTTTCCTTGTGTTATTAATCATATATCCTTCCCAGTTGACACCTGGTAAATTTAAATCCCCTTCAATAATGGCCGTTCTACCCAGTGGGTAGCTGGGGGGGGGGGGCGGTCCGCCCCGGGTGTCACCCGTTTGGGGGTGACACCCGCATTTCGAAATTAGTGTGATACAAAAAAAAATTTTTGATACTTCTTTTATCCTTTTTATGTCGAAACGCTTCTACTTTTATTGTTTTGAATATTTATTTTTAAGTTGATGTAGCGCTTTTTCAATAGTGATCCAGGGGGCTCTTTCATTACAATAGGGTATATTTACTGGTAACGTCGCGCGCTTAAACAAAGAAAGCATCGTAGCTCCGTAGCTCGAACAATCGACGGAAATCGTTGTGCTTGCCGTCCATCACTGTTGTATGGTTTGTTATTATAGCAGCGGCGGAGTATATACTGTAAGTTTTCTTGTATAAAGTGAGGAAGTTTTAAGATTAAAGGGTGTATAACTAAAATTGCTAAAATCATGGTAATTAGACAGTTAAATTGTAAATCCTAGAAATTATTTAAAGAAAAAAGTTATATTTTCCTTTGAAAATGAAAAAAGCAATCTAGCGTATTATTATTATTTCTGTGCGATTCATTAAAAGTGGGTGGGGGAGGGTGTATTACACCAATTCTAATGTCGGAATACGTGTAGTCTAGGCTTCCACTTCCATTGTTCAGTCATCAATTAAGCTCAGACATTTTAAGCGTGGCATGAAATTCATTTTTAAAAATTGTTTTGCTTATTTAGAATTCCATTAGCTTCCATGCTAATATTCACGTGTGCCTTGAAGTATTTTCTAGTAATTTTTGAATTTATCATCTGATAGATTCGTGTTGGTTAAATTTAGTACTTTTCGCGTTATCCGATTTACACTATGCGTACCTACCTATCGTCGGCAGTGCACCTATACCCGACATGAAATCACATCGTGTTGGAATTTATGCAAACAAGATGATTCAGAAAACTGTGCATTAAACTAGCAATACTGACAGGTTTCAAGTCAATCCGAACGGGTCCAAGTGTTCGTTGAGGGTATCGTCTGTCGTTGGTAATCAGTTGTTGTGGGGCATGTGTTTAAAACAGTCGCTACCTTGTATCTTTCCAGCGAAATCGTGACATGAGTAAGCACTTATATTCTAGGTTCATGTAAGTTTGATATGCTTTCTACTGACCGAGAATATGCAAATATGATCGCGGTGAAATAAATAAGCGTATGATCCTCTAAGAATTTTTCATAATAAATTTAGAGAAGAAGAAAATTTCTACGATGTGTAACCTCTCTGCCGAATACAGGTACCTAAATTCTTGCGGGTTCCTTAAATCGACAGGGATGTCGAACTTCTGTTTCTGAACAAAAACTGAGCTTTAATTATAAACTGAACGAACATTGGAACCGTTTACAACATTTTTATTTATACGTTACAGAGCGGCGCTAGAAACCTGAAGTTTATTCGTGGAGATGGTTGGTCTTCTATACGTACAATGTTATATTTACGAGTCTGTAGCTAGGTATATCTTCGGCGGGTAGTAAAATACTTCACTTGTTAAGTACTTCATGTAAAGACGGCAGATATCGCAAAGGAATGTTCTTATATTACCTGACCTGTTGTTGTTGTTGTTTTTTTTTAATTACGTTGTTTTTATATTTCATTCTTCTATTTTTATGAAGGAATTTAATGCTTCTCTGACTATACAAATCCCCCAGGGTCTCACTACTTGTGGGACCCGGATCCTGGATTTTTACCGATGTGACCCCATCTGGGTCTGGAATTGCGTCTACTTGGACCAAGCCATTTCTGTTAACTTTCCTCTCGATATCCATGGGTCCTGCAAATACCAAGGTTGCGAAGACATTTAAAAACAGCGTGTGTTAACGTTTCAGTAACAAATGATTAGGTAGCTTTCGACTTTTTTTTAAATTTATAGCGGAATCTTATGGTCGCCCCATAGTTTACACCGGAGGAAATTAAAAACGCAACACGAATACAGGAATGGTAGAATTTTAGGAAACTTTGAAGATTATCCAGGGTCATACCTAGAAGAAATGATAACAAATGGAAATGGTTCAAGGATTTATTACCTTTAAATACAGTTGTCAGTGAGAAATTCACCCACCTTGAGCACCAATACATTTGTGAATCATTGCCGGCATTGATTCAATAAGTGTTTTGCTGTCTTCTTGGGGTAAGACTCTACGCCCGCATGTCTTTTGCAGTCAGTTGTTGCACATTTGTGCTGGGTGACCATGTTTTCTAATGTGGCTACTCCTGGCAGTTCAGACATATTCTATTGGGGACAACTCTGGGAACCGTGCTGTTAAAATTGTGATCGTAAACTCTAGCAATGCTTGTGTTGTGATGGCCATAGTATGAGGACGGGAATTATCTTGTTGGAAAATGCGATTTGAATGGTGAACATGTAGGGCAGGGGTGGCCAACCCAAATGATCTTGCGAGCCACTTTGGAAGTGCACCATAACTCAGCGGGCCGCATATAAAATTATATATCCCCACTAGAGACATTTTGTTGGAGTGAAAATTTGAAACATAAGTTATTATTGTATTTACTATTATTCTTACAAGTAAACATGGATAATATAATAATAATGATACTAAACGCACGTTGTAAAGAAATATATAACACTAAAAATGAAAGATTATTAATATTTTGTTAAAGTGTGATGAATATCGCGAGCCAGAAAAATGTTCACGGCGGGTCCTGATGTAGGGTATCAGAATAAGATGCAACACCACGTCCACATAGTGGTGGGCTGTCATTGTGCCTTCAACAACAGCCAACTCAGTTGCTGTTGAAACTGATTGCCGCCAAAATGTTACACCAGTGGCTGCACTTGTGTGACGTTCTGAAATCATATCAAGTAAGCCGTTTCTCTTCTACCCCTTCCAACATGTAGTCGATTATCAGTGTGTAACAAGTCTGTATACTGACATTGCACTACAGCCAATCCTTCTGGAGATTTATCGATATGAAGCACCCTTTTAAAACACGCCAATTCTCCGACCTCTCTCACAGTTACACATTTGGGTGTAGACCAGCGGTTCCCAACCAATGGGTCGCGACCCACTGGTGGGTCGCGGAACAATCGAGGTTTTTTCCACAAAAATATATCTTTTATTTGGTCTATTTAAAAATATAACACGATATTTTACAAGTGCAATAATCGTGAAAGCTATTAGCTTAAATTAAATCTTTGTTTAAAAAAGTGTTCTTAAACAGTCAGCCGGTATTATGCAATAACCTCGTTGTGTGATATAGCAGTGGCAACCCCTGAACACCCCCTCTCCCGCCCGGCCCTAGAGCGTAGATGCGCGCGCATACCACATGTAATTTTATTTCTTTCATTGTTATTTTCTTGTTCATTTTGAAACAAAACCAAAGTCTTTGATCGAAACAGTCTTTCTCTACTTGTGAGAGTGAGTTATTGTTTGCGTTTTGTTTTGATTGAGAGGAGCTTTAATGTGATTATGGAAAGTTGGTTGAGGACTGGATCGTGCCGAAAAAGAGAGTATCCAAATGGTGAGGAAACTTCAACCTCCACGGCTAGAAGTGATAAGTTTGAAAAAATTGCTGAACCACAACCAAGTATTTGTAATTACAATGCAGGCAGCGCGAAAAATCAAAAGACGTATCTGCGAAAGTATAACCCGGATTATTTGAAATACGGGTTTGTGTTTTCGGGTACTGAAGAGGAGCCAATACCTCAGTGCGTGATCTGTTGTGAAAATTTGTCCAATGAAAGCATGAAGCCATCAAAACTTGAAAGGCATTTGTCAACCAAGCATCCTGAGTACACAGGTAAGCCTCTTGAATTCTTTCAAAATAAAAAACGACTTTATCTTTTGACCAAATCTACAATGGAAAAGTCAGTGTCACGCCAACAAAACAAACAACTACCATAGCGTCTTACCAATTATCCTTGTTAATAGCAAAGCAGGGAGCTGCTCACACAATAGGTGAGGAACTTATTTTACCTGCAACAAAGATAATATCTAATACTTTGTTTGATGGAAAAATGTCGCAAAGAATAAGTGAAATCCCTTTATCAAACACTACTGTAAAAAGGAGAATCGATTAAATCTCTAATTGGGTCGAGGAAACAATGATTTCAACTCTGAAGCAAAGTAATTATTTTTCACTACAAATTGATGAAAGCACAGATGTTGCTGGTCAGGCAAATTTATTAACTTTTGTTCGTTTTGAGTTCAACGATTCTGTGGTAGAAGAAATGTTGTTTTGCAAATCCTTGTCTACAAGAACTATGGGAGAGGAAATTTTTAAATGTGTTGACACTTTTTTTTTGAAGAAAATGAAATTGTTTGGTCAAAATGTGTAGGTCTGACAACTGATGGTGCCCGTGCTATGTCCGGCATTTATTCAGGTTTAGTTGCTAAAGTTAAGTCAGTGGCCCCTTTGGTGCAATGGAATCATTGCTGCCTTCATCAAGATGCTCTGGCAGTAAAAGGTTTGGATGAGTGCCTAAAGAAAACTCTGGACGATGCTGTGAAAATTGTTACCTTTATCAAAGCACGGCCTAAAAATTCAAGATTGTTTGGAGTGTTGTGTGACGAAATGGGCAGTGAACACAAACAACTTCTCCTTCACTGTGAAGTTCGATGGCTGTCGAGAGGTAGTGTCGAGATTATTTGAACTTCGTGACGAATTAAGAATGTTTTTATTGGAGCACGAAAGTGACTACAAACCCATAAGATACTTTATTGAGTGTTTGTGATGAGAACTGGCTAAAACGTCTTGCTTATTTGGCTGATATTTTCAATGTACTCAATGTGATGAACCTGACAATGCAAGGAAAGGATATCCACAGGTTTTACGTCCAGGACAAAGTCGATGCAATGATTAAAAAACTTGAACGATGGACCTGCAAAGTTGAAGAAAATAGTTTTGATGCATTTCCTGTCTTGCATTACTTCCTTGAATCAAACGAAATAAAAGTTAACAAGGAAACTGCAAATATTATCAAAGAGCACCTTGAAGCCTTGGCGTCTGCCCTCAGGTAATTTTTTTAAAAAATCGGTACATTATAAGTAAGTTATAGGCCTCATTTATTTTCAAATACTATTTATTTTTTATTTCAAGTACCCGTGAAGATTTTAAATTCTGTTATGTGTTAAAAAGTTAAATGTGTTCTATTCGTTTACTAAAAATTGTTTTAGGAACTACTTTCCAAAAACTGACGATTGTTACTTTTGGATAAGAAATCCTTTCGAAGAGGAACATTTGAAATGGTCAACACTCTCAACAGCTGAAGAAAACTCGCTAATAGAGCTATCTTGCGATTCTTCTTTAAAGACACTTTTCAAGGAAAAATCATTAATTTCATTCGGGATGAATGTACGTGCAGAGTATCCAGAAATCACTAAATTAGCTGTGAAGTTCTTGATGCCGTTCAACACGACATACTTGTGTGAACGAGCTTTTTCCACTTTATTGTTTTTTAAAAACAAATACAGAAATAAACTATATCTGGAAAGTGACTTAAGGTTAATATTAACGAGTTTTAACCCTGATATCTATGCCCTTATCAGTAAACACCAGTGCCAGAAATCTCACTGATTGTAAAGTTGTGTTTTTATAATAATTAAACGTATTTTTCAGTATCTTTGTCATAAAGTGGGAGGCAGCTGTACAAAGCATCACCTCATCCAGTTGACGGCTGAAATTCCAGGACTGGTTAAAACTCGATTTTCAAATTAAAATGCCACTTATATGCCAACTCATATCTTTGTAGAAAACACCTACAAATCCCATGTTGTGGTTGACTGGTAAGTTTACTATATTGTCTTCCTGATCCCAGTCTTCCATATTTTCATACACTTGGGTGCAATAAAACACAATAATAAACCTACCAATCGATCACCACTGAAATCGGGTCTGCAGGTGGTTTCCACCAAAAAGCGGCTTGGCAGACTGGTTGCATTTTAATATGCTGATCGAGTTATTTCTATTCGTGGAATTTCAACACTCACATATCAATCAACCACTAAAATAGGGTCTGCAAGTGGTTTCCACCAAAAAGCGACTTGGCAGACCAGTTGCATTTTAATATGCTGATGGAGTTACTTCTAATCGTGGAATTTCAGCAGTAAACTAGAGGTGATGGTCTGTGCAGCCGCCTCCCGGTCTATAATATGTTTATTGTTTTATGTATTATCAATGCTTGTTTTTGTCGATAGTGTATCCCTTGTATGAAAATTTGCCTTTTCGTAGGATAATATAGTCGACAGCTTATCTACTTCATACTACAGTGCCCATTCTGATATTAGATAGACTCTCATATTAGGTGGGTCGCGAAATTTTTTTTTACTTAAAAGTGGGTCGTGTACCGATAAAGGTTGGGAACCGCTGGTGTAGACGGTTGTCACTATTCGCCTTGGCATACTTGGCCAACAACAACTTGTGGGCAACAAAGTGTCATGTTACACCACACTGTTCGCCACTTGTAAGGTTGTTGTTTTTTTTTTTTTTTTTTTTTTTTAAATAATAGCAATTTACATAAAAAAATATCCCAGTAATAGGGTATTTGTACACCTTATTCATCGAGTGAAGAGATTTTTTGACAAAAGTGTATTATTTTGCGAAAAATTCAAAGTTAAAATTTAAAGCCCGCCAAAACACTTATTTGCGGCCTGGCGCGTGCAACGGCAGTCGTGATGTCACCCGTCTGTAAACGCTGCCGCTTGGAGCGTTTCCTATTACCCAAGCTTTCAACTATTTTTTATTGTTTGTTGCTGGTTATTTCTTGTTATTAATGAAGTTTCGTTTTGAATATAAAATCGAAAACAATTTGGAAAAGCCTACAGCGGAAAAATATTGAAAGTAGACGCCTTATTTGTGGGCCTAGCTATAGAAACAACCACTGAGTTTTATTCTGTGGAGCTTAAAAATGTAACAACTTCAATTTGATATTGCAACAAAGTCACTTACGATTTTCTGTGAATCTCATTTACACCGCAATTTCGTAGAGTAAATGCAATACGTTGTTTAAGGCGAGAATTATTAGGGTTGGTCCTGAGGTTCGATCCTCGCTTCGGAATATTTTCAGTTGGTTTTATTTTGTCATTTTCTTTGGATACTAGTTGCTGTTGGTTGCATTGCATAATAATTTTTTCCCGAAAATCCACCAGAAAATCAATTTAATTTTTCGTTTCTTTTTTTCTGAAGGCTTCACAAATTTGTGGATAACAAGCGAATTACAACCATTTGAAACAACCAAAGAAGATTTCAAAAAGGAAATTGGACGTTACTTGTACACCGAAAAAAAGTTGTTTTTTTTTGGTTTTTTTAAAATAATGAAAATGACTTGCAGGCCGGTGGTACACTGCAAGCGTATTTGAGCGACTAGCAGGTCTCGCGTAGTCGCGCGTACTGGTGCCACTGATCCCACCAGGCCCGCCGTAAGCGGGCGTGCAACGCGTGCGCCGCACGCGGGCGGCACATCGAGGGGGGGCGGCAAAACGAGCGATCGACAGTCTCCACCCCGCGATAGTTGCCACTCCATTGTCGCCGCGACGAAATTTGCAGCGTATTATGTAAGGGGCGACTTTTTTTTTTTTAGCTCAACAGCTGCTTCGGGCGGCCGGCGACACTCGAATGGCAACAATGGGGGCGGCAAATAATGTTTGAAGGGGGCGGCAATCTCACAGTTTTCTGACCCGGTTCGGAAATTTCCTAAATCCACCACTGGCTACTTAGACAGGGGGCGGCATAATCGGTATTGCACGCGGGCGCTCAAACAGCTAGCGGCGGGCCTGGATCCCACCATAGGGAACGTTATCAAGCGGCGTCCACTGCAAGCGATCTGGAGAAACCGAAAACTGTTGTACTATTGACTCCATATCTGTGGGGAATGCCATATGTACTGCATGTAACTGGTCCCAAATTGCCTTGCATGTTTCATGTACAACTTTTCCCACCGTCACGTCGGAGATTCTAAACGAATATCCCAACGTCTTGAACGAAGACCCTGTCGCCAGGTATCTGTAACAACACACGTAACTAAGTAGTTTACTTCGCTGAGAGAGGTACATTCGGTAATAAAGTAACTAGATGCTAGATACCAAAACTCGTTTAAAAATTTATTGTAATAGTTAGACCTACAAGTATAACAATATTGTAATACACAAGATTCTTTGTCTATTAGTATAAAGTGAAAGCTCCCTCTTCACAATTTCGCTATTCGCGTTTTCAGTGTTCACGGATAAAATAATTGTCAAAACTTTCTGGTTCACAGCTGAAAATTTCATTAATCCCGGACCAAAAACAAACTTTATTGTAATTTTAAAATTGAATACCTGTTTATTTACAATCTATCAAAAAGCAACAATACGTTTGAACATCTGTTCTTTGACGAAAGCCGCATAGCTACACTTGCCGCTATTGTTTTGATAAATCCCGGCTCACCTCTTGCGAAGATGTTATGTCTTATTACTGCAATTTAATTATTCGTCACAATACATTATTTTTGACAGCGTTGCACGTATTCTCTTACAACTCCTTATTCTGTTCGCGATTTATTATGTCGACTAAAATTTTAAAAACGTTAATTACTGCTCATAAAAAAGTCGCTTTGCCACTAAACGTAAAAATGGAAATTTGCATGTTGGCTAGTTTTTTTCTTTTAATGTCAATTAATCAACTGTACGATCAATCAACAAATCAGGAAACAAAGTAAGGAATTCCATGGCTTCAACCTCACTGTTAGCCAAAACTGTTCGTCATATTAAAAAAATGAAAGTTGCATTAACCACATTGATCAACGATTGATATCGGAAGACAGTTTTCTGTTTGGTGACAAGGCTAAACATCTTTACAGTGAACACTCAGATAGACGGTCTCAAGCATCATAAAGGTTGGTTTAATGTTTAAAGTGTGACATCACCCCATAATATGCAAAATTCTCTGTATTCTTGGAATATATTAAAGATCCTATACAAATTCCCATTGCCTATTCACGATTTCTGTATTCGCAGCGTATTTACGGAACGTACCCCCGCGAATGAGGAGCTTTGAATGTACTGAAAAAAAAAAAAAGGAAAAAAAAAAACTATCTTGTTTTCTGTTCTAGTGACTAAAGTGAAAAAGAAATGGAAGGGACTTCGTGATGTATTTCGTCGAGAATATAGGAAAAAAATTCAATTCTGGAGATGAAGCAACAGATGAGTCTTTTTCCTCATGGCCGTTCTTGGATCAAATGCTGTTCTTATCTGATACTATTGAACCGAGAGAACTAAAAGGAAATGAGAAATCTCCACAAAAAGGGGCTTCTGGCCAAGATCATTTGCAATATACAGAAGGTAATTTCGGACATGACGTTAATTCACTTTCTCCAGGAACTTCTACCACCACTGCAACAAATCAGAAACATTCCAACACATCCCTTCAACCAACAATTGGACACCCCACTACAATTACTACCCAGAATAAGCGCAAAAAGACTAGCAGTAGCAATTCTGATGAACAGTTTCTCGAAATCGAGAGAGAAAAATTACAATTAATTGCCGAAAGCAATGCTGCCAAGGGAAATGGTGATGCTCAGTTTCTGCAAAGTCTTCTTCCGTTTCTAAAGAACGTTCCTCTTCATAGGAAATTGGCAGTGCGGAACAAACTGCAGCAAGTGTTTATTGATGAGGACGCGCCTCCTACATCTCCATATTTATCGTCCTGGTCTGCTCAATCTAACACTTCAATTCCATCTCTGACACCCTCCACAACAGATTACAAACCACCTGTGCTCAATGATGTTGTTCATCCCGTCCCTAATGAAGGTTGTGCACAAAATTTCTTTATCGACTTTTCAAACGCGCCATAAGGAATTTAAATGGTTTTGATTCTCATTTTTTTTTCGTAAAAAAAGTTCAAGAAAATAATTCGTGAAAATCTAAAAAATTGTTCACGTTGATTTTTTACTTTTTTTTGTTTGCAACTTACTTTGTCATTTTATCTTACCTTACCTTGTATTTTGTAAATGTTCTGTAATCAATTCTGTTATCAAACCGCATACCTATCTCGTTTTGTTCAATAAAAAATATATTTTATGAAATTTGTATTTACTATCACATACCTTAGAGTCACAGTAAGGCCCTCTTCACACTGCGCAATTATGAGACGACGCGACTGAGATTTGAGTATCGTCAATTTGAGTTGCCTGCGAGTACGATACCCACAGGTGACCTAGTACTACACACTGAGGATACTGTGAACCGACCGTGAAGCGATTCAGTCTGCCACTAGCCGTGGTGAGCATTGTGGCTTCTGAGAGAGTTTTTCATAACGTCAAGTGAAGATTCGTCAAGTGATGATAATGTGTGTGTCACCTATTATTATTACAATTATTATAGAAAAAGAAAAATCAGAAGAATGTGGTGCCATCCATATATAGAAAGGAATGTTCACTGCCGTTTAATAATTATAAAACAATTTATGGAGTAATATGTGAAAATAACAAAACAATTAGTTAAGTAAACGCAGTTTTAAAATGAAGTACTTAATTAAATAAATTGTATCATGGAGTTTCGTGTTGGGAGTCTAGCTGTTATTGTCTTGTTGCGTCCTGGTTGGCTTTTACTTCCGCGAGCGGTTCGGAAGATAGGAGCTCAGGTGAGACTGTCTAAGGTTACCTTTTAGAAGTCTCAGAAATAAGTGGATTTTGGTTTTCAGACAAGGGAACTCGGTGTGGAAGGGTACTGATAGAAATAAAAACACATACAAGCTGAAATTACAAAGACCAAGCTTGCAGCTCACGAAGACCGACTGACATCTATTTTAGACCTAAATCCCAGGGAGGTGCGTGGCTACAAGGTACTATTCCTCCAACATTTCCAACTCAGGGAATTCCTTCTGCAGGAACTGGATCCTCCGCATCAACTCTAAATAAACTCGGTAAGAAAAGTATCTCCCATAGGGATTAACCAGCTTAAATTCCCTATGACTACCGTCCATGGGACTTCAGAGGCACTAAGTCCTAAACCAGCATCGAAGTCTGCTACCGACGGCGACTACTGTGCCCTGCACTAGTCTGTCTCTCCGTCCTACTGCTGCCCTAATCTAACAGTCCTGCTCTGTTACTGCTCCGCCCTACTCTCTAGTAGCTGCCATGCCCCGCACTGGTCAGCTCCGACCCCACACTCTGGCGGTCGGTCCTACTCTAACAGACCTGCACTGTCACTACTCCGCCCTACTCTGGCTCTCGGTGGCCCGGCCACCTTCTTTTATACTTCTTAATGACGACATTATTTGTGTCCTCTTAACCTTCTAGAACATTCTGTGGCGTTGGTCGCTTTGTTTACGTTCTTGCATCAGTCCTATCTGCCCTTCCGTGTTTCCCGTCACGTAGGCTTCCGGGTCGGGTCGTGTTAATGGAATTCTCCGCTCCTGTCAACACTCAGCCCTATCACCCTCGCTCCGACCTTCTGCTTTCTCCACTTTTAATGTTATCGCGTTGCCTCTTGTTGACTACATATTGCTCTCCTAAAAGCATCCCGTGTTTCTTCGGTTTCGTATCGCTACGGCGTTTTCCTACGCCTACACTCTTATATTTACTTGCTGCTTCTTGCACCACTTAACATAACTAAGTGTTCCCGCGATTATTTCGCGACAGTCTGGAGAAACTCCATGAATGTGGTATCTACATCAGTGGTTGATATTCCACGTTTCGGGCCAGGTCTCTTTTTATTTTGGTTGGAGGGCTGAGGTTGTCCAGTTGGTGGATGACACAGTGGTAATTGCTGGATATTGATTGATGGTGGCTTCTGTGAAGATAGGTCCATACTGGAAGCCGATTGTTGTGGTAGTGATGGGGGAAGGGTGATCTTCTGAGATCTACCTGGGTTTTCCAGAATGTCATCGACACTTTCGTCGAATTCAGGGTGAGGTAATTGTAAGATCGACGGCACATTTCCAGGGGCAGCAGGTGTGTTCGTCTTCACGAATGGTTGCGCAAATTTCATTGCTTCCATTAAGTATTACGTTTTTCTTTTCTTTGATCCTGAGCCAGAAGGTAGGTGTCTCAAATGTCGAACAAAAACTGACCTCAAGTTCTTCCACCTTTCTTTACATAGTGAAGCTGAAACATAAACGAAAGTAACCTGACAGTGATGGTAAATAATAGCAAATAACGATCATTTATGAAATTGTGAAATTGAAACTAGTAACAGAGATATTAAACTAATGAAAAACAAATCAACGGCCAAGGTACCTAACGCGGTGTTAATTACATTTTGTGACAATTAGTTAGGATTGCCACCCGTACTCTGTAGTAGAGTATTGTACTCTCTTCAGATGGTGTGCTCAATAATCTATGAAAGTAACAGAGTACGTTAAAATACTCCTTTTAGCCAACAAGCATTCTCATCTCGCTGGTTGACTTTATAGATACGAAAATATCATCAGAACGAAACCGTGGGATTTGTCCGCTACTTTGCCGCATTCGACCGATAACGTAGCAATACCTTCTCCTGTCTTGGGCAATTTGGCCGCAGTCAGCTGACCACGTACTTTCTGTTCAAATAGTTTATTCTTTTGTGGTCAATGCCCCTGGCTATTGATTTTATTCGTACATTGTGTAATTGTGTTGTGTACATATCCAAATTATCACCTATTAGATATGAACATTTTGTGTGTGCTTTTGAAGCTTTAAAACTGCAAATTGCTATGGGTCATTTTATATGAAGAAAAATACTGCTAAATGAGTTTCATGGAAAAGTCGATGATAAAAATTTTACTGATTTGTCAACTTCTAAAAAAATTACAGTACATATTCAATAAACGTGAAGATTTTTCATTAAAATAATTTCTTTTACCCGTACTGGCCAGTTCTACCAGTATATCCATTGAGAGAGAGTTTTCTCTGTCATGAATGCAAAGCGGAGAAATGAAACAAACAAATCTTCGCTCAACTGATTGAAGTATTAGTTCATCACATATTTTTATTTAAATATAGACTTTACATATGCTGTCGAAATGTTTAGAAAAAATAAGTATTTGTTGAATGTCTCAAATAGCAATGAAAAATACGCGTTCAGACACTAACAAAAATCGTACTCTTTTTTTCTATACAGCGTACTGTATTTTTTCCATCCCAAAACGTAAACGTACTCACATTGTTCCAAAGAAAGGTGGCAACCCTACAGTTAGTATCTTGATTTAACACAATGTACCAAAAAATATTTAATATTTACCCCCGACTACGTAAGATCCCATATTCTCATAGTTCATAATGATAACTTCTTAAATTTCTTGACAAATGAAAAGTTGCTTATTTACAAATGGAAGCTACCAAAAAAAAAAAAAATATGTAACTTCATTTTTTAATAAAATGTTTGTTGGTTGCTTGTTCCAAAAATGCTTGATGTTGAATAATTTGCTTGTTGACTATATGATGGAGACTGATTGCTCCCTCCTTCCCTTAAACTTAATAATATTACGATTATTATCCCTACAGTGGGTACTCAGAGAACGTAACAATGTAGCATTGTCAGAATCTTGCACAACAATCTATAGACGCCAAATATTAAATTAAACGAGATTGAAATAGTTTTAAATTATAAAGAACATTACTGATTACAAGTTCTGACAGTTAAATAAATGACGAAAACAATATAAAATACCATTGATACTCCGCAAACTATCCGCAATGCTTCAAAATGAATCTAAGTAACTTAATTGAATTTAAATTGTTTAATAAGAACGAAAATAGAAACAAGAAGGTGTCAAACGGAATTATAAAGTAATTAGTTGTGCCATACACATACCTGACTTTTTCATCTGCTTCCCCACTTCAGCCCAACTCTTTTCCACGACGTCCTTCCTCGAATACTGAGGCAAACTGTAACTATACGGTTCAGGATGTTTCTCAATTTCACTCACAAACTTAATATTGAATGCGTGATCATCCGCCATGTTTCACAAGACTCGCCAGAGACGCGACTGTCCGACTTCCTTGCAGGTCGCCTGGGACTGGTAGGATACCCGTAGGATACGCGTCTCTTGGAAGTGGCGCCGTTTGTGCCTCCACATTACACAACATTGGAAGTGATTTACTGAATACTCTCAAGATACTAGAGTCTCCATCGCGTCGCTTGGTAATTGCGCAGTGTGAAGAGGGCCTTAGTCGTTCGGCAGGTGTTATGGTCTCTCTGAAATTCGACTCTTTGGTAATTGAAGGCTGTATGGCATTTAAAATGTAATGAAATGTCTTCCGGCTCATTCGGTAATAATCATGGAATTTTTGTGAATCCTTCTCCAAATCATCATGCAGATGGTGGAATTCTCCTAGCGAATTTCTTTTCGCTAATATTGAACTAACCCAACACGAACGAGTTCTACGTTTTTGCATCCGACGCCTCGTCAGGTAATGACTTTCCAAAAGGAGTAGGGTCTCTGTATCCATTTCACAATATTCTTAAACTCTTAAAATATTAGCACGATATCACCGACACAGCTGTTAATGGGGAGAGACACGGCCACAACTGCTCCAACAATCCTAGTCGCCTGACTCACAGTCGGTTATAGTGGACGAGCTCAGCCGCTCCCTGTCGCCCGACTCAAAGTCGCCGACAGTTGCTTGAGTTGTTAGTCGTTCAAAACCGCTTAAAAGTAAATATCGCCTAATAGACGCAGTTATGTCAGGAAGGTAACCTACAGTTGTATCTTCACGCAAAAATTCCAACGAAAACGACACAAAGCGTTCCGGAACTGTTGCAAGATTAGCATGAAATTTCTACATGTGATGTCACTTCTAAAATAAATTCCGTTGTTCACGGCCGTGCACCTGTATTTTTTGAATGATATTCTCTTTCTGGTAAGTTTAAAAATTAAATCTTTTCATGTATTGTAGCAATTTGTTTCAAACACTTGCATGACGCTTAGCAACTATTATGAATTCTTCGAATAAAAACATGGTAGTGCAAAAAACAGCAAACAAATACCTAAAAAAATTCACACAAAAAATATTATCCCAACCAAGGTTCTTCGAACGTAGGACATTATGAATTCCATTACCACTCTTCAATCACGCAGCTATCCTGACACTACTTCTTAATTGCTTCTCTTTGTGTTAATAGTGAACACTTCACAGTTTCTTCATGTGAGATGAAGTGAAACGAGGTACGTAAATGAATAAACAAACAAATTCAATTTTATTGATAAAAAATGTTATTTATCCATAATCTTTAATCTGCAAATAAGAAAAATGGCCCACAACATCCAGTTGTTCCGAGCGTGGTGAGTGAGCGGTTAACGCTCTGGCCTCGCATCCGGGAGGACGCCGCACAGTGTGATATTTTCTAAATCTAGAGGGACAAAAGTCAGTTTTGATAATTGTCAACGCAGGCAAAATAGTTATTTATATTCAAAGTAGATGAACCATACTACTCGGAACAAAGGTTTATTTTCAACGAATTCACGCCTAACAATAGAAAAAATAGTTTGAACAATGGGCTTCCTGTGATCCACCGAACAACCGCTTCAGTCGGCCGCGATAATCCATTGAGTTTGGTCGATGATTACGCTGTATTTCTGCGTGTTGGTAGTGATTTGTGTGTTGCTATTGCTTTTGGCGAGCTTCATGGTAAGTTTACGCATGATTTTACCGTGATACAATAGCATGATTAAAACAGAACAAGATTAAAATCTTGAGCATAGGTGCGTGTCAGCAACGGTAAAATTTTTTTTTTATATTAAGATAAAACCACGAAAACGCCACCAGTTGCTTAAAAGTTTTTATTCTTTAAAACTTTACTGCAGTTTCGACAAATACATGTTTGTCTTCTTCAGAAGTACACCTAAACAAAAATTCATGTTAAAATTGCACTATGATAAAATATATATATACAGCTTTTATCTTTAAAATATGACATTATACATACGTTAAAATTGCATAGGGGGAAGCATTATCACTAATCAGTCCTTTCGTGCGAAGTTGCACATCGTCACGGTTCTTCCTTCCGTCTACCGAACAACATCTGTACGAGGCGGGCGATTTCCGCCAACTGACCAGTTATATGTGAATCAACGAACTTCGTAAATTTGTTAGATGGCGCTACGGGGTATATTATTATGGCTAATTAAAAAGCAAGTTAGTTTACAGTGTAAAGATTGCATTATGGAATGATGGGCTGAGGTGCAATTTTACACTATTCCTAAAATGTTATCGTGACTCATATTAATTAAAAGAAGTGCTTAAATGTGATATAATAAAAATTGTAACATAATATTTAAAAATTGGTTAAAATCTACTTCATATATAAACAATTACTTAACTAATAGAATTTTTGAGGAGAATCGAACATTATAGACATATGTATTAAAATATGTTATTCGGTTGAAATTACTGGCTTGAAAGCTTCTAAGAATTTTTTGTTAGCTAACCCGCTGGTCATTAAGCATATTACCATCATTTTTCGTTAAGTGCTTAAAGATTTCTAATTCTTCTAATAGGTCTAGTTTACGTCCTTTCTTTTCTCTGTGTAGAATTATCGTACTTTCTAATCCACTTTTCTTTTCAAAATTTAAAAAGTTAGCTTCCTGAAGCATTAATCTATGAGAATGAGTTCAATTTATAATATTTTATTAATATTGTCAAATAGCCTATTCTCATACTATTACATACGAAACTTTAAGTTTTTAATCATTTAATACTTTTCATGTGGGGATACTTGGGGCCATTTATTACAACACCGTCTGAGGGTTGGGATTTTAATTTGCGCCAGTTTGTGTATCAGTTGCTATGTGTAAAGGTGGAGCTGCACTTTGCCAATACTGGTCTGTAACGTCACCGCAACAACAGTCAGCCGACTGACGGCACGCCCCCTCGCGTCCACACTTTTCCATAGTTCGCCTGTGTCCCTACCCGGTATTTAGTCTCATTTAACGTTTTCAAGTGATTGTTTCAGGGAATCAGTGTTGGGGATGACGGGAAGGTTTGTCACCCTACTTTATTATTCAATACTGTACTTTATTTTGCACAGTTTTCGTTCGAAAGTACATTAAAATACTTTTTTATCTGATTCACGTTATCTCACCTAACTGGTTGATCTTTTGTGAACAAAAATAGTATCGCAACGCAGTATTAATAAATCATCAACACACTGTACCGGAATGAAAGATTCCAAAATGTTTCAACGCAATTACAATGAAATTTCAACCACTTCGCACTTGACGTGGTTTTTTGTTTTGTTTTGAGGTTCTTTTCGATTCACTCAATATTTTTTGTTAGTAAAGAACGAGATTACAACATATTTTAATATAAATATAGATCATAAAGATTTTGTATAATAAAAATAATAATTTTATGTTTCAAAGTTCTAGTCAAAGAGTTTCTTATTGGAAAATGTCTGTTCACCTATATCTTAGTCGTCTAACTTTAAAAGGACGTGTGAATCGTAACTTGTTTAAATAGTGACCATTACGTGAAGCTTTAATAGTGCGTATCCAGATGTATGGTGGCCAGTACGGCGAGGGGGGGCGGACCACCGCCGCCACCACCAGCACCACCGGACATCGCCTATGGAACAACATCACTGGCAGCTGTGGGCGAAAGCATTACGGAAGCAGTGAGTACTGTTAACAACTATGTGCTGGCAGGCGAAGTGGACGTAGAAATGGAAGCAGAGGCAATTGCTAACCGTAGGAAACGCCCTGGTGATTTAGATGCGAACTTTGGAGTGGATAAACGGGTAGCATTAGTGTCAGATACCCCCAAACAAGATAGTGGCACAGTGAAAGTTGCAGTACCAGTTAATGATAACAGACAGGCAGGTAGATCAGAATCGCCCGAGCAGATAAACCAAGATAAACAGCAGAGTATATCCGCTAATAGTAGGAATAAAACCTCAATTATGTATAGAATGTCAGACACGGGCCCATATGTAGTTTTCATTGAAGGGAAGAGCGGAAATGTGGGACGGCTGCACCCCATGTCGCTTGGTAAATTGCTACATCAAAATATACCTGAGATTCGTGGACAAATCATTAATATAGTAACCACAGGAATAAACAGATTAAAAGTAGAAACACTTTCACCAAGAGCGGCTAACAGTATTGCGATGTGCAAATCGCTAGCGGCAAGGAACTTAGAGGCTTATATCCCGGCCCACTTGGTCTGTAAACAAGGCGTAATACGCGGAGTGGATACTGAGTTGGAAATGCAGGAAATGCTAGAGGAAATCGTGACACCAGTTAAAGTGATAGCAGCAAGGATGTTAACCAAATCTAGAATCCAAAACAACATCAGAACGGAAGTGAAGCTAGAAACATGTGTGTTAACCTTTGATAGTCAGTCATTACCACAGTTTGTTTATATACATGGGACGCGGTGTGAGGTAACACCCTACACACTCGCCGTACGCATTTGCTATAATTGTTTGCGTTATGGTCATATAGGGAAGCAATGTCGGGGCAAGCCCCGTTGTGATATGTGTGGTGAAGCACACCGTACAGCTGACTGCACATCTGATGTGGTACGCTGCGCCAATTGTAGCGGACCACATAACGCGACAGACAGGGCCTGTCCGATGTACTCAATACGCAAACAAGCACATGAATTAGCAGCTAGAAACAACGTCTCTATTAGAGAAGCGGAAAACTACTTTAAAAATAGACCATATGCTCAGGTAGTACATTGGCAGCAGCCATACGCAAAAAACACTCCAGACGGACGACAGTACCTGTACAAAACACCAGATATCACTAACCATAGCGAATTTCCGCCTCTAGAATCGAACAACACACCCGGACTGTATAAGCCACATCTGGATCGACCAGTGCTAGATCAGCTACCGCTGCAGAAACAACAAACAGTAGGACAGGAGATGATTAGCCACACCACAACACCAATGCTGCGGGTAGAACGCAAACAACAAACTGGACATAGGGCTACACTGAGGAAGAATCTATCAGCATATTCGGGGATGTATCAGCACGTCAACGATCCAAGAGGGCCACCAGGAACACCGATAGGTATTAATCCATATCGACCGATACTGCCAGTAGATTCAGATGAACCAGGCAACAATATTATAGAACAACTAGTGGAACTAATTAACAGGATAGTAGAGAGGACAAAAGTAGTGGAACAACTGGGAGCAAATGACATTAGACAACTGCTAGAGAGGAGTACGATATCACACCTCGTTAATCAAAGACCCCACAACAATGGATCAAGTAACTAATAGAATATCACAGGGGAATATACAAACAAGTAACAATTTGTCCAACGGAGTAATTGGGATATTACAATGGAACGCCAGATCTATTAAGGCTAACAAGCTAAGCCTTATGCAATACATGTTGGCCCACAATATCTCCATAAGCGCCATCGCAGAAACATGGCTAAACCCTAGAGAGACATTCCTATTTAGAAATTATAACGTTGTGCGGGCAGATAGGCCCGACGGTTATGGCGGCACAGCGCTATTAATACACAAGTCATTACCGTACCAGCTGATAAACATTAAATCGTCTAACTTTTCCTTCGATGTCTGTGCGGCACGACTGCTATTTAGAAATAATCATATAACGGTAGTATCCATCTACAGATCACCAAATCAACCACCGCTTAAAAAATCCGAGCTACAACTACTAATGCGCCACCTAGATGAACCGGTATTAATCCTCGGTGACCTTAACGCCCACCACTCACTTTGGGGAAGTGCGTATGACAACCGCGATGGCCGAATAATCACGGACGTTATGGAGGAACTAGTCGTACTGAACGACGGCTCCGCAACCCGCATAAACAGACCTACACAACTACAATCAGCTGTTGATGTATCTTTTGCATCTCCATCAATTGCCCCACATATAACATGGGAAGTCATTGATGACACCCTCGGTTCAGATCACTTTCCAATTCTCATGAAACTCTCTAATACTGAAAGGAGAGAGCGAACAATCTTCTCATACTATAAATGGAACATAAAGCGAGCCAACTGGAACAAATACACACAGGAAGCTGAAATTGCCTTCAAACTCTACAAACCCACCGAAGATATAACAACGACTATAGTGCCTTCATAAACTGCATCGAGAAAGCGGCTGATTCCAGTATACCCAAACAAAAACAAACTAATGTGATAAAAACATCCGCAGCAGAGTGGTGGGACCAGGAGTGCGAGGAGGCTATAAAAGAAAGAAAGGAGGCCATCAAAACCTACAAAATGCATCCTACAACGTCTAACTATATAGAATGTAAAAGAACATGCGCGAAGACTAAAAAACTTCTAAGGAAGAAGAAAAAGAAAAATTGGGAAGATTATTGCTCCAGACTTAGCCTCAACACACCGGTCAAAGAAGTGTGGGAGAAAGTTCGCAGATTGAGAAACGTAACCGAGATGAGGGCCACAGAACGCACACCTCCACTGAACGTCCTGACCGACATGCTAGAAAGCTTAACACCCCCCTATGTAGATCATCAGCCACTGAACATACAGTCCCTGGCCAATTTATTAGACGCACTATAGTTTTTATGCAAATTTTGATTTGTGGTTAACTAAATACGTTTTTTAATACATAAATTGCAATAAAAATATTATGTGTAGTCTGCTTCATGACACAGGTGATATAACAAAAACATAAAACAGAGTATCTGTTGAAAATATTTTATTTCAAATAATCATAATAAAATATTGTAATACTGTGAAAATGAAAACATTAGTTTTAATATCTTGTTGCGCCACCTTTCGCAGCTATGAGAGCCTTAATACGACGCGGCATGCTGTTGGTGCAGGATTGTACAGTGTCCTGCATTTTTGGATGAAGATACCTCACATGGATGATCTTCTCCAAGAGCTGCGTTTTTGACGTGATGACATCTTTTCCCTCCTCCCTCTTCATGAGTTCCCATACATTTTCAATGGGGTTCATCTTGGGACTGTTACCTGGACAGTCCAACAGAGGGATATTTTGTTCCTTCAGAAAGGTTTTTACCGACCTGGCTATGTGTCAGGGAGCGCCATCCTGCATAAAAATAAATGGTTCCCCATTCGGGAACCATTCTCTGACCTGCGGTATTAACCATTTTTGCAAGACTTCTTAGTACTGGTCTTGCCTCATTATGCCTTTAACCACATAAAGACGTCCTGTATCCTTTCTCCTGATGACAGGCCAAATCTTCACCTTTGATGGGTGTTTTATGGTCTGAATAATGCAGTCGGGATGGAATTTTTCTCCTCTTCGACGGCGCACATGCTGACATTTGTTACTTAAAATTTCAAACGTGCTTACATCGCTGAAGCATACTTGTAAAAATCAAGAAACTTAATTAATATATTATGAATAAATGTACATAGCATCTATCGTATAGTAAATAATAATTTTAAAGTCAAATTACCGATCTCCAGATGTCCACATCCTTATCACACCACAGTTTAACCCACTACAGACGTTTTGCTTTCATTGCGGCTGTTAACTTGGGTTTTCTAGCCGGTCGACAAGCCTTGAAATCAATATCCTTCAACTTTCTGCAAACAGTGTATTCATTTGCATTCACATTAGCCTCTTCCAGTTGAGATTTTATCTGTTTCGTTGTTGAAAATCTGTTATTAGACAAATTCTTTTGAGAAATCTTTCTGACCTTGGGGTGAAGATTGGCTTTCTTCACATTTATTCACCCTTCTGGGGCTCAATTCTTCACCTGAATCAATTTTCTTCTTTATGCGCCTCATGCTAGTGTCGGATAATTTCAACCTTCGTGAAATTTCCCGATTGGAATACATTTTTGTATTAACGAGGGCTTTGACTTCTGCTTTTTTACGTAGTGTAATATCTCCTCTTTTACCCATTTTTAAAGGTCACAATCAGTAATATTTGGTTAATAAACAATCACTTGTGATGTCGATATTACACAAATGATAATAAAAGTGAACAAAGACACAGAGCAGTTACACGCGAGAATGCCACTGAACAGGTCCGTACCTGTACACTGTACTATGCACACTGATAGCCACCATATGTCAACAATTCAATGTCAAATAGCAACAATAGACATAAAATTCAACAATGAACTAAGTGCCCTAAATAACTGTTATAAATTTTATGATTAATTGCATGAGAAATAGTACTCAACACGTAATTATTACAAATAATACTAAAGATTTGCAGTGCGTCTAATAATATGGCCAGGGACTGTACATGGTAATGTGCAACATATCCTCTGTCATCCGTTCAAGAGTGAAGAGCTAAATAGAGCACTAGCCTCTGGAACATCCACAGCTCCGGGGCCGGATAATATACATTACCCCATGCTCCGTGCACTACCCGCCAATGGGAGAGCACACTTGCTTGCACTAATGAATCGTATTTGGACCGACCAGCACGTGATTACTCCTATGAGGACAGCTAGAATAATCATTATAAGAAAACCTGGAAAGACAGCTGACTGTGCCTCAGCATACAGACCAATATCTCTGTTGTCTTGTATGCACAAAGTGCTTGAAAGAATGGTCAAACATAGACTTGAATGGTGGTTTGAACATAACACGCTACTGCCACCCACCCAGTATGGCTTCCGGAGAGGTAAAGGCACTAATGACATACTCGCGCATCTTATTACCGACATACAGTCGTGCCTTACCAACAACAACTACATGGTTGCAATGTTTACAGACCTCAAATCCGCCTACGATAAAGTCTTACCGCCGATCCTGGGCAAAAAATTAATGGAGAACGGTGTGCCAGGACCCTTCACAGCCAGGCTGGTATCTATGATTACGAAGAGATGGCTAGTAGCCCAGTGGAAAACCATCAGTTTGGGACCAAGAAAATGTAGTCAAGGTGTACCCCAGGGATCAGTCTTGTCTCCATTGCTTTTTAATATCTATACAGCTGACCTGCACAAGATAATGCCACAGTCGGTCATAGTCCTACAATACGCCGATGACATTTGCATTTATACAGTGGGCACAAGCATCGAAAATTGTCAGAAAATATTAAATGAAGCGATGCTAAGACTGATACAGTGGTTGTTTGCAAATGGACAAGAAATATCAATCAACAAAAGTTCAGTATGTATATTTACCCGCCATAGAATACCACAAATAACCAGCATGACGCTTGGACCTTACAATCTTCCAGTAAGGAATAGCGTGAAATATCTTGGACTAATAATAGACAATAAACTTAAATGGGGTCAACACGTTATACAAATAGAGAAGAAAGTCTGTTCAGCCAATAACCTGATTCGAGCGGTAACAGGATTAAAGTGGGGAGCAAGTCCACCAATTGCACTGATGCTGTACAAATCCTTAGTCAGGCCACATTTTGATTATGGGTGCATCTGTTATGGATCGGCTGCAGAGCGTACATTAGCCAGGTTAGATGTTCTGCAGTATAGAGTACTACGCACCTGCCTGGGGGCGATGCAATCAACACCCACGAATGCATTATGTGCAGAAGCAAGTGAACCACCACTACACCTACGCAGATCTTATTTATCCGCTAAATTCGTACTGAAACAGGAACAGCTGTCTGGTAATAAACTAGCTAACGCCATCCATAAACTAGCAATAGACTGTCTAACGGAAAAATACTGGAGCCATAAACGACTACCACCTTTGGTCTCGGCTTACCTTGACACAAAAGCACTAAGCGTCAAAGCCTGCAAAAGCAAACAATTATATTGCTATGAATCACCACTATGGCACACAATCAAAGAAGTAACAGTAAATACTCCAATATACAAAGAAAATTGCAATAAACAGGTAATTTTGGAAAATCTGAATAAATGGCTCCCGGCCAGGTGTATATATACAGACGGGTCCAGAAACAACAACTGCGCAGGAAGTGCATTCATCAATCCTGAAAGTATGGAACAGGGCTCGTTCAAATTGCCAAAGGAAACCTCTATCATGACAGCAGAATTAATTGCAATCCTAGAAGCCCTTAAATATGCCATCAATTTACAGGATAATAACATTATTGTGTTATCTGACTCGCTCTCTGCGCTAACGGCCTTAAAGAACCAGCATTTAAACCAAATTAATAACCCAGTTATAAACGAAATCATAAGAGTAATCATAGACCTAGAAAACAGAAATAAACTAATAGTGCTATCCTGGGTGAAAGGACATGATGGGTGTAGAGGCAACGAATTAGCTGACCAACTGGCAAAAGAAGCAACCGTCACTGGGAATACTACCCATACAACGATACCCATGTCGGATTTAATGGCGACATTAAAAGACAAACTGTACAAAGACTGGGACACAGAATGGAAACATACATCCACCATGAAGGGGAAATACTATGCAAGCCTACACCCGGGAATTGTAAAACGAACATGGTTCCAAAATGTTCGAAGCCCCAGAAAATTATACACCACTATATCTCGACTAAAATTTGGGCATGCACGCTTCAAGAAGCATCTATATAGGATCGGCGTGGTTGAAGATGCAAACTGTGAGTGTGGTCAGGAAGAAGACGTTAACCACATATTCTTTGGATGCCCACTACGAAAAAATATATCCGACAACCTTACCATGAAACTGGTACAACTGGAACAGCAACTACCAACAAATGTTTCAACTCTGTTAGCCACCAACAAATACAAAATTTTTTACGTCATGTACTCTTTTCTACAAAAAATCAATAGGGAATTATAAAAACAGTGTTGTGAATAATTGTAACAGTCTAAAATTTTATGGTATCTATCTTTTAAAGCTGCTATTAAAATGTACATAATGCAGGAGGCAATTTGTCATTGTAAGTATATAAGAAACTATGTAACCCATCACAGTAAGGTATCTAATAATGTAAATGGATAATGGCAAAATGGCATGCATGGCTGAAATCTGGACTTATAAAAAACCCAGCAGTGTTGATAACTATAACGGACTTCTACTATCACTATGTTTTATGTTTTGTTAAAATTGTAATGTATATATTGTACCCTGTAAAACGGAAATTTAAACCACATAATGTAGTAGGCAATTTGTCATTTTAAGTATATAAGGAATTATGTAATTGACCACTGTAATGTATTTAATCATGCAAATGGGTAATGGCTAAGTGGCCTGCACAGCCGAAATCTGGACATAAAAAAAACCCAGCAATGTTGATAACTGTAACAGACTTATCCTATCAATGTGTCTTATGTTTTATTAAAATTGTAATGTATATATTGTACCCGGTAAACCGCCATTTAAATGTACATAAAGTAGTAGGCAATTTGTCTTTCTAAGTATATAAGAAACTATGTAACTGAACATTGTAATGTATTCAATCATGTTCATGGGTAAGGACTAAGTGGCCGGCACGGCCGAAATATGGACTTACAAAACAGCGGTGTTGATAACTGTTACAGACTAATCCCATCATTACGCCTTATGAAAATCCTAATGTATATTTTGTACCTTGTAGACCTGATATCTAAATGTACAGAATGTAGTAGGCAATTTTCATCCTAAATACCCAAGGAGCTATGTAATGGAAGACAGTAATGTATCTAATCATGTAAATGGATAATGGCTAAATGGTCTGCACGGCCGAAGGCCAAATAAATAAAAATAAAAAATAAAAAAAACTTTAAAAGGAGACCTGCAGATTAACGTGAAATTTGAACCACGGTGCGTCCTAGAATCTTCGCATTAACATTAACAGATAAAAGCTTTGCCCCAGGAAAAAGTCAATAAGGCCCGCAAAAATTACAGTTGATCCAGGGATTTGAACCGGGGCCTTCAATACCCAAATCGCACGCTGTAACCATTTAAGTCATCAGACCGAATGAAGGTGTAATAAAAAATAAGTTTTCAAACGTGATAAAATTAACATACCATCAATTTTTGCTATCCAAAAACACGAATCTACTTTTATGTGTTTGAATATTTATTTTTTAATACTTCTAGATTAGCCTGGTGACTGATATGGTTACGGCGTGTGGTTCGGGTGTGGGAGTTCCCCGTTACAAATGCGGATCTCGGCTGCAACTTTTGTGGGTCTTAAAATTGATCTTCAACTTTGGCGAAGCTTTGATTTTTTTATTGTACTAGTGCTCTTCCTACATTTTACGAACATCTGATGAACATGGAAAAAAAGACACTTTTTTTTTTTAAGACAAACAATAACATGAAATCAACATTTGATCGTAAGGGAAGGGAATTTTCCGAACTCTCTTTATCCGCTTCTCCACTTCCAGCAGGCCAACACTGGTCTGCACCGTCAAAACGTTAACCAATCCAATGACGGCCGGGTGTCGGTCGATACCCGGTGTCCTTTGGACAAATTTCGATCGAGTGAGCGCCAACAGTAGGAAACGTGTCGGTGCGGTGACGGTGCGGTACAGTAACGGGCAAGTGAGTCCCGACCTTCAGAGGAGTTAAAATGAATCTAAAACCACTTTAGATCACCGATGAGCAACACATGGCTAGAATCTTACCATATTGACTATTGAACATGAAGTAACTCAAATTGTTAATTTTTAAGATGTGATTTACGAGTTTGCAGCTGTTAATGTTAGAAAGATGAGATTGTGAAAGCAATTATTTTTAGTTTATTTGTGTACCTTTTGAATGTTGTTAATATTACATTTTTTAACAAACTATTATTTTTAATAAAAATAATTGTTTATTAAATTATGTTTTACTAATATCATAATTTACATTTACAAGATACTGTATTTTAATTAACGTAGAATTTAAGTTTTCAAGGGGTGACACCATCGATATCGGCCCCGGGTGTCACCCACGCTAGCTACGCCACTGGTTCTACCCTCACCTCTTTTGAGCATGACGCATTTCTTTCTGAATACCGCGGCCATCTTGAACACTGATCATTCGGTTTCGCTATAATTCGCAGCTGGCCTGTCCATAATTTGATCCCGCTGACAACAATTATCTAAGTAACAACAATTTACCTGCACTTAACCATCCATATAATAGATTTGATGAAATCTGGACCAAGTTATATCAAACATTGATACTAAGGCTGGCGTAATAATATGCAGAATGTAATTTGTGATTTTCTAAAGTGATTTGAAACATTTAATAACACGATAACACCCATGAATGATAGCAGCAAACATGTCTCAGGTGTAACTCATAATCGGGAACCAAGTGACTGTTTACAAACATAAAAACACAAGAATCATTATCTCAAGTTTACAGAACCCCTCATCACAAATGGGCTACAAACGTTCATTCTCCTCTTCAAGACTTAGAGGAAGCCAATAGAAGTTTATTTTGGCCCAAAGGCTTCATCCATGTTGTGTCATTGCTGCTTAATTCTGAAGCGCTCTCTGATACGGACAACCACGGTTCCGACGCGTGAAATTTTTTTCATAACTTCGAACGAGATTATTTTATCGTATATTTGTAACTTGGCGTTCTGATATCACGAAGTGCCAACGTATAGTGACTTCGATGTGAGAGACTACCAGTAAACATTCTAACATTGCATCATACATGTCCCAGAGGAGACAGACTAGGTGAAAACAACCGCCAACAGGTTTTGGTCGGACAGGTTTTCGGTATCACAATGCGTCGTAGTCAAGGTTCAACTGCAGCAATTTCTTTGAACGTTGTGGTGGTGTAACACATCATAAAACTTCTGCTTCAGAACCAACAACAAAGTGTCCATATACATTCTTATAAATTTTTTCTATATAATTATAAGAAAGATTTTGTAACTTCTGTAAGCAACTATTTTATTATCATGTGATTTTCATGAAGCAACAGTTATCAAACAATGTATGCCTAGCAAAAGACTAACAGCATTAATTTGTTGCGGCATGTTTCATGTCGCGGTTACACTCTCGAGACAGTACGAATACGAGGAACTGTGGTGGAGCACACGCTCCGGTGCCCGGTGGCAATTCCTTTAGTCAAATAGTTACCCTTTTCATATTTTTAATTATTTTAGTATAATTTTAGTGTTACATTCCTTCCCTATCTACTTTTCCAATTTACAAATTTCAGTCTTAAATTCCTTAAGCGTTTTTGGTAAATTTTTCTTCACCTCAGTTGATAATTTGTTCCAATCCCTGACACCCTTACCTACAAAAGAACATTTTCACTTATGCATGAAATCGAGCGCCAGGTTATTGTCATGGTCATCTTTCCCCTTCCATGCACTATTCTTAACCCCTTACTGCATACTGGGTCATATATGGCAAATACCATTTTCTTGTTTGTGGAACTCATATTTGAGCAAATACGTTGAAACTGCATGTTGGGACAGATAAAGTTCATAATCAAGAAGAGCTGTGCAAATATTCAATGCGATCTGTTTAGAGAATAAGGAATTATGAATTTTTGCTTTGCGCTGTGAGCAGTTTACATCCAAGTTCGGTCATACAAACAGTTGTATTCGATACAGTAAACATTTGATTTCAGTGTTTATACAATTTCTAGGATGAAAAGGACATCTGTAGACAATTATAAAGAGGTAAGTTTATATATTTCTCCATTATAATATATATAATATTTAATAAAGGGTTTCTGACAGATATGGCACAACATGCAGTCTAGCATGTGTGAACAAGCTGGCCCCTATTGAGAAGAAGAAATACGGACAACAATGTTCCTATTTTATTTCGAGTAGCAGTTGCAGATGTCCTCTGGCAAACAAGGAAACCTTATCCAAGAATCTGGGTAGGACAAGAATATGAAATCCACAAAAAAAAAAACAAAAAAAAAAACAGCTGGACAGTATGAGTATTAGGATGGGATAGATCACATGCCCATCTGGTTGGGAAACTGTAATTGTTGCAACAATCCAGACTGCAAAGAAAAATCCTATACAGCATGTCTGAAGTGCAGTGCTACATTGTGCTTGGACAAGGAGAGAAACTGCTTCATCAAGTTTCATAACAAATAGGCTAAGTGAATTAGTGTTATTTGCGATAAATGTGTTCTCTAATGAATAGAAATTGTAATTATTTTATGTAAGTAAGCTAAGTTCTACTATTATATGTATATATCTTATATATTTTCCAAATGTTGCATCATCTATATCGAAACTGGTATTACAACATGTTAGCCATTACTGCATTCTGTCCCATATATGGCACAAACCCTTAAATCAATAATAATCTCCCCCAAATAAGATTTGGAATTTTTAAGTATTTTTCTTTAAATCACGGAATTGGGCTTAACAAGTGACATTTTTTCAGAAAAAAAAAACATGCAGTAAGGGGTTAATTCTTCGACCAATATCCCTCCAAGCTCCATCACCTTGTACAGTACCAGCACTCTCTTCACCCTCCTCCTGTCTTCAAATGACTCCCAATCCAGCTCTCTTTATCATATCAGATACTGACTGGGTCTGCCAATAATTTACACAAACACATCTAACTGCTATTCTTTGCACGCCCTCCAACTCCTATATTTGTTTTCCAAAATGTGGGTCCAAAACATCACCACCATATTCAGCCAATGGTTTGACCAAAGTTTTGTAATACAATTCCCTAACGTCTCTGGCACATTTCCAGTAAATGTAGAATTTTGGTTATGTAAATCTGAATATACAGTAGCTTTAACGTTAATTGTTTAAAATACAGAACAATAATCACACGGACCACAGTACAGTAGGTGGTTTTGTCGACTCTCAAAAAAATCTGTGCTCTAGGTGAGCCAAGATGGCGCCGCGCCGGTGACAAACGACTTCGTGGTGGTGTTAATTGTCTGTCTAACATAAATTGTCCAGAAGTTTCCAAAGCGGTGTTGCCGAAAAATTTGAATGGAAAAATTAATGCAAGTTATGTTCCTTTATTTCCAGTCTCTGGTTTACTTGATTACACATAAAATTCCTTCCAACTCAAAAACTCAGCTAAATTACCCACGTAATTTCACATTGAATTCAGAAAATATTTCGTGGATAAGTGATGGAATCTACAAATCGGAATAAGCCATTGTTTAAAACTTAACACAGACATACTAGTAGAAAATAACCTTCTCGAATCCGTTATTGTCGTTGTGTACCGTATGGTACGACGGTGCTACTTATTTTATTTATTTCGATGGACTACATGCCCCGATCGCAATTACACACCTCTTTCATATTCCATGATTCTCTTTTTTTATCTTAAAGTTCAATAATGGCAATAACAGCAGCTAACTACTTTTTCCCTTTACGAATATTAATTTTAATTTCTTTCAGTGTTGCTCATACGTTGTTAGTCATTTCCCTTGGTATTTTGTTCCAATCATTGACTTCCTTACCTACAAAAGAAAACGTTCTCACTCCGTTATGTCTTATATCAAACACCATCTCCTGGTCATATTCATTTTTTTCCCTTCGACCAATATGTATCCAAGCCTCATCAACAATATATATTTATTACACAAGTCCCGCAATATTTCATCCGTCTCCAACCTTCCAATGAATCCCATCCCAGCTCCTGTATCACTCAGCCCACAATAATTAGGTGATAGGTCAGTTTCAAGAGAGAAGAACTTCAAGACTCAAGGTATCAAGGCTAGAAGATTACTGTCGCAAGTCGCTACGGAAAAAAGAAATAAGTTATCCACATACTCGGAACCTGTATCTGTTACAGCATGTGTTCTAGTGGAATTTCCACAAACAAATCTAGCTGCCATTCTTTACAACCCGGCCAATTCCTGTATTGATACTATGCTGAGTAAGCCTCTGACACATTTATAAACAATATTAATCAGCAGTAATGACTCGATAATCAAACGTATACCATAATATCAGGTTTAGCAGTTTCATATTCTCGCGGGTTCGCGAAACTATAGGTCAAAATGGAGGCTCTTATTCTCAGACCAGCGGGAACATGTGCTTCCATCCGCATCGCATCTGTCGGCAGAACGTGCCCACACAACAACCACCTCCGCCAATGAGAACTGTCTGCACGTTCGCGCGTCTATGTGCAGAAGGGGATTCTGATAATTGGGAACTCTAATGTTAGGCGGATTTTAGAGCCCCTTAGGGAAATGGCGGATTACTCGGGGAAGAAATCCAACGTCCATTCGGTGTGTATTCCGGGTGGCCTGATCCGAGATGTGGAACGGGCCATCCCGGATGCCATAGAACGGACGGGGTGTAGCCAACTACAGATTGTGGCTCACGTCGGCACCAACGATGCTTGTCGCCGGCGGCTGGCTGAAAGGGTCAATTCTGTGGCCGCAAGATATCGGCAGAGCTAACCATTTGTAGCATCATAGACAGAGTTGATTGTAGCCTCTGATTCAGAGTCGTATTGAGGGGCTGAACCAGAGACTACGACGTTTCTGTGATGATATTGGCTGCGGATTTCTCGATCTTCGCCATAGGGTTGAGTCATGTAGGGTTCCCCTGAATAGGTCAGGTGTGCACTACACACGTGAATCGGCTACACGGGTGGCAGGGGCTGTGTGGAATGGACTGGGTGGTTTTTTAGGCTGAGGGTGGAAGACCCGAAACACGAAATATAGTTACGGGCAACCCAATCAAATACAACACCGGAATGTAGGAAGAACATAAAAGAATCTCGACAGTTAAAAGTTCTCGTAATTAACTGTAGAAGCGTCTGTAACAAACAACCGGTACTTGAAAGCGTTATTTGTAGCACAGAAGGGAATATCGTTATCGGTACAGAAAGTTGTCTAAAACCGGAAATAAGTTCCGCCGAAACTTTTAAAGATAGCATGAACGTTTTTCGTAAAGATATATTACATTCTCATGGAGGTGGGATATTTATAGCTGTGAGTAAATTCCTCCCATGTAATGAAATAGATGTCGATACGATCTGTGAAATCATATGGATTAAACTCGATGTTGCTGGGTCAAAACTCGTCATAGGCGCCTTCCACCGTCCACCTGATTCCGACATAGCTATCGTCGAGGAGTTAAGAAATAATGTAAGTAATATAGCTAGCCGTTTTCAGGATCAAGCTATGATACTAGCTGGCGACTTCAACCTGCCTTATATCGACTGGCGTTCACATTACTGGCAACAGGGATAAGGCAGCTTCTGAAGTAATTCTCGATCTGTTCTCAGATAATCATCTCGAGCAGCTAGTTAATGAACCTACGCGGTGTCGTAACGGTAGAGAAAACATTTTGGATCTGCTGGTTATGAACAGGGTATTATTATTCACCGACATTTCAACGATCACAGGAACAAACGATCACAAAGCGATAATTGCGACTATCAAATTAATGACCAAGTGAAAAAGGGGAAAAGGACGGATTGTATACAGATTCAGTAAGGCCTCAAAGGAATGTTTTAGAACCTACATGGGGAATAATTACCGTAACTTCAAGTTAGCAAGGAACACCGCTGAAGAGATGTGGCATCGATTTATAAGTCAGGGAAGGTATGGAAATACATATACCGAAGCGAACAATAAAGGGGGAGAATGATCCACCGTGGTACACACACGAAGTCAAGAGATTACTCATAAAACAAAGGAGTATACACGCACGCTCAAGGAGGAAGGGGTGTCTTAGCGATTTAGAAATGTTAACTGAGTTAAGAGGACGTTTTAAGAATGTGATGTGTGAAGCCTTCAACGATTTTCATTCCAACTCTCTCTCTACGAGTCTCACAGAAAACCCAAATAAATTTTGGTAGTAAGAACGAAAAGTCAGTTGTGCCAACAACAATAGTCCAGCACTCATTCGTGAAGGTTCCGAGGTTAATGAAAGCCGCGATAAAGCTAACGTACTAAATGCTGTATTCAAAAATTCATTTACTAAGAAAATAAGGATAGCATTCCCGTTTTTTCACGTCGTGTCGTGGTGAATGAATCATTACGAATAGATATTGCAGGTATCATAAAGCATTTAGAGCTCCTGAACTGGGCGAAAGCACCGGGTCTGGATGGAATTCCAGAGTACGCGACCGATATAGTCAGTAAATCCTTAGAAGAGCAAAGAGTACCTTCCGACTGGAAAATCGAAGTGATCCTGGAAACTATCGTCCCATATCTATAACATCTGTTTGTTGTAGAGTAATGGAGCATATTATATGCTCGAACATTATGAATTTTCTAGATGAAAATAATTTGCTTACAACAAATCAACATGGATTTCGGAAGAAAATATCATATGAAACACAGCTGGCCCTATTTACACACGACTTAATGAAAGTTATTGATGCAGGATTACAAGTAGATGCATTTTTTTTTTTTTTTTTCTGAAAGCCTTTTACTCTGTGCCACACAACCTCCTGTTAGCGAAGCTTCGAGCGTACGGTATATCGGATCAGCTTTGTGAATGGATAAAAGATTTTCTAACTGGTCGGTCGCAGTATGTCATCGTTGAAGGAGAAAGTTCTTCTAATCTAGATGTTACATCGGGTCTACCTTAAGGAAGTGTAATAGGACCACTTATTTTCTTAATTTTTATAAACGATCTCGGAGACAAAGTGAAAAGCATTTTTAGATCGTTTGCTGATGATGCAGTTATTTATAGGGAAGTAAGGAATTCGGCCGATTGCTTAGAAATTAAGCGTGATCTGTATGTTATTTTGGCATGATGCGCTGAATGGCAACTTACAATAAAATGTAAAAAGTGCAAGACAAAAAATGAGCATAGCTAACAAAATGAATCCGATTGTTCAGAAATACGAGGTTAACAGTTCAGTTATTGATATGGTCGATTCTATGAAATATTTGGGAGTAACAGTACAAAGGAACATTAATTCGTTAATAGGTAGAGCTAATTCTAGGCTGCGATTCATAGGTCGAATCTTGAAGAATTGTAATGAACAAACAAAGGAGATAGCGTACAAATCTCTTAAGCTTCCACATTTGGACTACTGTTGTGCCGTTTGGGATCCGTTTCGTAAAGGGTTGATTGACAGTATAGAGAAAGTACAGAGAAGAGCCGCTCGATTCGTGACCGCTTGCTACAGTCCTTATGAAAACGTCACAGAACTGATTAGTAGACTGGACTGGGAGTCTCTGGTAGTTAGACGACGCACGTTTCGTTTAAAGTTATTGATAAATATGTGTACTCCCACTTTCACTTGTGAGTGTAGAGAAATACTTCGTCCACCAACCTATTTGAGTCGGAATGACAGGAAAGATAAGATTAGAGAAATAAGGTGCCGCACTGATTCTTATATGAATTCTTTTTTCCCTCGTAGCATTCTGGATCGGAATGCACAACAAAGAGATTAGCTTTGGTGCTGAGTACCCTCTGCCACGCACAATTTTGTGAATTGCAGAGTATATATGTAGATGAACGAGTGGCTAATCGTATGACAGTTGTCACACATGAACCTGATCCAAGCCTGCTCCTACATTGCATTACGTTTGTGGAGAGTGTCACAGGACCTTGCGACACCGTAGGGGAGTCCTACCTGTCTCCAATCTACGAGGTTCACCGGGAATACAACAAGGGCATCCGATGGAAGCCATCGGCCTCTCAGAGATCCGACAGCATCGCTCTTCAATCGGCGCAGCCCGATGGAGTCAACGAAAGATATACCATTGGGCAAGGGTCCGAGGGAGCCACCGTCATCTTCAACGAGGGTCATCACTGGAGTTTGCAGTATGTCACCCCACTCTCGACTTACATAAAAAAAAACTGTCAGGGTAGTCTTGCTGTATGCAGCTTATCACTGGGTGTGATATTTGATAATTAAACTCCAGTAATTCTTATTCCTCACAAGACACTACTGCGCACAAGGATGACAAGAATACAACCTGAGGCGTTGATCTGTTCACAACAGAGTCTCATCAGCACCGACGTGCCGGTATAGTTATCCTTGCTTCCATCAACACTGTAATTACTTTTTATTCGCCTGAGTACGACCTTGCTTTACTAATGTAAACAAATTGGAACTTTCCTCTGTGAAATTCTAAAACGGATTAATAACAACTGTGCTGAGCAACGAGAGCTTCTTTTGCTCTCCGATTTTTGATATGGCAAATCCTCCCCATTAAACATCTTTGAGCTAGATAAGCCGTTGCACTTTTGAACTAAAAGACTCTATCTTCGGTGTTATATTTCTTTTGTAAAGCATTATAACTTATTCAAAAATTTTATGAACGTGTATTAGAGATACTGATCATTTATATGCACTTTGTACGTATTCCATGCAATCTTTATGATTTTTTTGACACCATGTGTATACATTAAATTGATATTTAACTATTCTTGCTTCTCATCATTCTTCAGCGATAAGAACTCCTCATTTATCCGAGTATAAATATTTAACTAAAAGCATTTTGACCGTTTATTCAATAACCGCAGTATAACACGTAATTGATTCATTGCAATTATATGAAGGAGATAGATTATTCATTACAACTGGCACTCCACCTTAGGTGCCCACTTAATCTGTGCATTACAAGACACAAGATGTGGATCCCATACTACATCACCATATTCAAGTAATGGTCTGACAAAGGTTTTGTAACCCAGTTTCGTTACTTTTTTGATACATTCCTTCACAACACTCTCCAATAAATGTAAGATTTATAAATTTCTCCTTTGCACCTGTCCCACTGAGTTTATTATCAAATGCTACAGCAAGATGTTTACACTTAATGTCTTTAATAAACAAATTATTGTTCCCTCACCCTATAATCATAAAAAACGTTATTAATTTTTCTGTCTACCTAATCAGTTTACTCTTCTTGGCATTTATCATTCCACGTTGATCTACCCATCTAGTGATCCTGTTCAGAGCCCCCCACAGCTGTTCACAATCACCTCCGGTTGTAATCGAATTGTGTAACATTCTGTTATCTGCAAACAACTTAACTTTTGACTATAACCCAGCAACATAATCTTTCATCAAGTAGTAAAGAGCAATGATCCAAATACACCACTCTGCAGCACTCACGGTTTCATTTCTACTTCTTTCGATAGTGCATTTCCTGCCCTAATTCTTGGTCTTCTATCAGTCTAAGAACTCCCCTACTAAACAAGTCACTTTTTGATCCACTCCAATGAATTTTATCTTATTTGACATTATTTCATTTCTCATTCTGTCAAACGCCTTTGAGTGACCTCTCTTGCTCATTTCATCTAAGATATCTTGCATGTAACTCAGTTACAGAGATTCTCAGAGCCGAAAGCCATTCTGTTGTTAAGCGAACCAGTTTGTTACTCAGACACATTTCTGATTTGGTCGCGTATCAATCTTTCCATCGATTTGTCAACAAGAGACATCAAACTAACTGGTCTGTTAAGTTTCAATACTATTTACCTGATCTCCTTTGTACTGATCAGAACTCTCAGGGGTATCGGCCTTCTTTAGGGCCTTGATACGGGATTGGCGACCACGGGTTCCAGGGCTCGGCATGAAGACTGCACCAAGTAACTGGTGAGGAAGTCTCCGCAAGTCCTGCAGTGCCACGCCAAGGAGACTGCACCATGCAGTTTGTGAGGAAGTCTCTTTCAGCCGCGCTATTGGTGTCTGGCGGAAGGTACCGGATGTCCCCCCCCCCCCCCAAAAACTGGGTGCACCCTGCCACCGGAAATGCACACTGTGCTGATGCCTCGATCAATCCGACTATATGCCTGACGGGGTTCAGGGAAATGAGTGTGTGCCCTGCAGAACGGTTTCACTCAAACCGGAGTCTGCCGATAGAAGGTGGGGTTGCATTCCGGTTTTCGGGTGTGGCTGCTGCTGAGGCGGGCGTCGTCGGTTATCAGGTGAAATGGTTCCTCCTGTCGCAGGTATGGACCAAACAAACGAACTGGTAGACCCTCGTCTACGGAAGACCGGAGTCATAGTGGGGTGGAGTGGTGCAACCCTCCTGCCGGATCATGGCAGTAGAACCCGTGGTGCAGGGAGGTGACGCGACCCTGATGGGGGGAGGCGGACGGTACCGGTAAACTGGCGTGATCTGGCAACGGCCGGGGTCGTCTCCAGATTGTGCAGATTGGTCCTCGCTGGGACCGGTGATCAGTGATCAAGGAATTTCGGCTCCCCTTGCCGCCGGTATAAGTCATTTGCTGCCAAAACAGGTCCCCTAATATGTGGGGACTGGTAGTGCACGGGTACGAACATCTGACCCAGGTGGGGCGGTGACACCAGTGGGCGCTTCGGCGCGGTCGTGCAGGTGCTCTGCGAAGCTTGGACGAGCGTGTGGAAATCTGTGCCTTTCGGAGACGCAGAATTGCCGGTGGTTGGTGTGAGGGGAACACACGCTGGGAGCTTGCCTTGTAGCGCGTGGCCCTGT